>LPNX010805222.1:305009-366374 GCA_001517045.1 Pseudotsuga menziesii
CAACAACATGGGATGTTTAGGCCATGGATCTATTTTTAACCAAAAAAAAAAACGTGTATACGGGTATCAACACTTTTCTATTTGGGGGGTGGTTTTGGTGGTTTTATGCAAAAATCATCATGTTTATGGCTATATTTCTCATTCTTAGTATAAAGTCCTCATTTCATAGTATAAGTGGTTATTGCCACACCACTCAAAGATGCCATGTGTCATGAAATGATTGGTCTAGCCCGATGCCAAGTCATCTACCATGTCAACTTGCTCTTCCACATGGCGTCATGAATGGATTCGTACTGTATGGATTCCATGTGTCGTCCTTGTATGGGTGCCATGTGGCACCCCATTTTTACCCTATTCTACACATAAAACATTGTTTTTTTCACAACTTTAGATCACGATATCTCAGTCGTCCAGAGTCCGTTTGAAGTGAAGCAAATGTCAATGGAATCGTATCCATGAGCTCTTCAATATGGTGTTGGTTTTGTCGAGGTTTTTTGAGTTTGAAATTTTGAACTTCTAGGAGCCTCCTCGATCAAGCTGTATACCCGAAATTGAAACACCTTGTACGCTCTAGGTAGTTGTTGATCACTAGGTCAAGTGCAATATAGTCGACGATCAAATGTCTCTTTGTAAATTGATATCAAAGTTAGGGGCAAGTCATCATATCCATCACATTCATTCTTGTAAGGTATGTACTCCACCTTCCCCTTGTATTTATGCAAATTATGCATCTTTAAATTGGTTCTTATGCACATATTTTTGTTGGATGTGCACATATTTGTTGGATGTATCATATGATAAATAATCATCACCTTCTAGGATGGAAGTTGGTGCACCAGGAAACTTTAAACTAAGAAATTTATCCTTCAAGTATTCATTGCAATTGTTTTAAATAATGTAAAATAATTATACATATTATTTATATCAAATTGGAAAATTCCTATTGGATTTGAATCGATTGTAGGGGGAATACTACCCATTCAAAGCTCATCATCTATGTAATGTCTTAGTACAATTGCTCGTTTAAATTGTTTCTTTCCACGACACAAAAAACATTCACAAACAACAATTTTCTCAAATTCTTCATCCCATGTACTATAGTCTTGACCAACCTCTTGTTCATTGCAATCATTTTTTGTGTTTGTAGGATCAATTGCCATATTCTCTTCCACACATTGTCGTCTATGTGATTTAACAATTTTAGGTGCATGTACATGTACATATATTTTTATTTTGCTAGTTGAACACTCATGCTCTGCATTTGCTCCAATCTCCATCTAACGTAATAAACTAAATGCATTATGTTATGTCACGATTGGATTAAACGCTATAAATTTTAATAATACTATGAAAAAAGATGGATGTATCACACAAATGCCAGCAAATCATTTTTTCAAATTCAAGTCAAAATTTGAGTACCTCATGTCCTAGTTCAAGTGTTGTGTCCTCATTAGATATAACACGGTCTATTTCCATGGCCTTGTTGGGCCCGTGTAATACGTAAAATAGTCAATAATTTTTAGTACACCAATTATATAATTTCAACTAATATGATATGCAGCACAAAACCCTCACTTTAATCATATATTTGACATATTGATATCATGTTTTAGATTTGAAAAAAAAACAATTTCATGACCCTGGGTATATAGATCAAGGCCAAATTTAAACAAGAAAAGTATCCAACATCCCTATCCCACATGGACATCCTAAATTTCAAAGTTTTCCCTTGATTATAGAATCACATTTTATCACCATTTCTGCAAATTTGAAACCAATAACTTTGACCTCAAAGGCCTCATGGACAAAAAAATGAATTTATCTCCTCTATGTTGTAACATTTGTGAATTCATAAACACCTTCCTCCTTTGGTTGAGGTTATGTTGTTGTCTTAGGTTTAATGTATCTACGGATTATGTTGTCATATCTATTTCCACCCACTTTCCCCTTGTCAACTTAGTAGTTTTATGCCATCCACGTCCTTTATCTGTGGCCTCTTCTAGATCCTGTAATACACAACAATGAGAATAGTCAAATAATAGTTGTGCACCAAGAGAATATTTTTGAACTTATCTTGGCCCTAGGCTGTTCACATTCAGGGGCCGAACTCGAAGAAAAATCTGACATAGTTTTCACCGACTTTGGCACCCCAACAAGGTTACATTTAGGAACAAAAAATGGTGCAAAATAGGGCACAGTTTGCACCAACTTTGGAACCCCATCAAGGTTGCATTTAGGGAGAAAAATCAATGTTGTAATAAGAGTTAATTGCATCGACTTTAGCGCCAACTGATGAAACAAAAAAAAACTCACGGGTCAAAACATTTGGACATAAAATATATGGTTTATATGCAACGTGCCACCACCAAAGCTCCACTAGTCGAACTTAAGAGAACTCAAGGAAATATCAAGAAAATTCCCAGCATAGACCCATGATTCAAGCTTCAGGAAGACCACCGCGGAGCAAATAACAAGATTGCAACCCAATAGAAGCTTGTTAGCACACAAGAATTTCAACTCTCCACCCAAGAGATCCACCAATGGAACTTGGAAGCGACTGAGTAAATATCGGGATAATTCCCAGCACAGACCCATGATTTGATCTAGGAAGACCACCATGGAGAAAATAATAAGAGTTTTGACCTAAATGGAAGCTCGTTAGCACAAGAATTCCATCCCTCCGCATGAGAAATCCACCAGTTGAACTTGAGATTATTGAGATTATTCCTAGCATAGACTCATGATTTGAGCTTCTAGCAGACCACCGTTGAGCAAATAACAAGATTGCGACCCAAAAAAAGCTCATTAGCCTCACCACTACTATTTAAATTCGACTTGTTTTGTCAAAAAACGTGAAATATAGGGTAGAGATTCGCTCTCTACTTCCTTATCAGTGTCTCCTTTGTTTTCCTCCATAGAGTGGACGCAAATAATTTTCCCTAGGTCGTTTCAGAATGTCAAGCAACAACAAAGGATAAAAGGGAGGAGGAAACAAGGGAGAATACACTAGACACAATGCGGTAAGTCTATCAATTTATTGATTTCTAAGTGTTTCAAATATTTAGTTTTTATTTTTATTTTTCCAAAATTTAAAATGATCAAATATTTATTTTATATATATACGAAAATGTGATTGGGCAAGAGAAAGAGGCACTAGATTCCATATTGGGGAAGTAGGTGGTGAACAAGCTAGATGGTGTAGAGTTCAGAACAATCACTAATACATAGAAAAATGATCTTGTAAAACCCCTAAAACATTGCAACCAAAATGACCATGTCAAAGGGAATTAACTGGTTCCCCATCCACTCCTAGATCAAGCAGAAGATCCAGGAGGAAATCAATAACAATAAACTGTCGAAATGTGGAACATAAAGAAGATATTTCCACTATCCCATCAACTCCTGTGACACAAACTTCCTCCACTATGGCATATTTTTCATCTTTCATTGGAAGCTACAATACAAAGATAAAATATGACGTGGTTTCAAGGAAAATATGAATGCTAGATACTGGAATTTTTTTTTTGAATAAGTTGAAGGAGTCATGCCTTCAACGGTTCAAATACCATATATATTTTTCATTCTCAAAGATACCGATGCACCTGCAAAAAGAAGTTATCCATGACATGGAGACTAAATTTGGCACGGGTTGGTCTATAAAGAAGGAAAAAAAACGAATGTCTCAAAATTGCATGAGATTTTGGTGCAACCAAACAAAGAATAAAAAAACCCCCGAGCAAAGGATAAAAGAAAGGTCAATTTTTGTAAGTCTTAAAGTATGGTAAGAAATTGTAAAAGCATATGATAATCCAGTTGCACAGATAAAGTCTAGTGAGGAGAGTACCTAGGTAATTGAATTTTCTCATAATATTATATCAAACTTATTAAACGATTTTTATATTTGATTTGTAGATAGTTAAGTTGATTTGGTATATTTTTAGGAAAAATCCTCCAAGGATAGGCTTACCAAACTTCATGACATGCCTTACAGTGGCCAAAAAGCTCCAGTACAGGACTTGATCTGTACATTTGTACGTATATTTATTACGTGAAATGCTTTTTTTTTTAATTCCTAGAAAAAGTAAATGATTGCATAATAATTAGTTTAACTAGTCCATGTGCCATGTTTTTGAAAGGAGGAGAAATGTGGCCTGCATCCAACACCATATGAAAAAAAAAATTACAAAGAAAAAAGTGGACCAACTTTTAATCTGGATGGAGAACGAGGGATCAATCTTTGACTAGTAACTCTTGTTGAGAACTTTTACTAAATTTCTCATTATTTCTTTGGAAAGCTATAATCTTAGGCGGTTTATCACAAATTAGAGTTTAACTTAGCACATTACACCCTCCCAAATGTGGTTTCCCAAAAATTGTAACAAATTGTCATATGTCTGTTTCCATAAGGTCATTATTAGTACTTTCATGGGACCACTCTCACAAAAATTGACCTCACAAAATTGTCAAGAGAAAAAAATATTTGGCAATAACCTCACAATATAATCTCCATCCCCAATATGGAATCCAATGCCTCCATCCCCAATGTGATACCACTATTGTTGAGGGTATACCTTGTTGGTATAAATCTCCATAGAAGATAAAATCAATAATGTTAAGACCATCCCTCAAACCTGGTCACATATTACCATAGGGTAAGATTAATTGTTGTTTATAAGGATTTCAAACTTCTTTAATATTTTGCAATGCTATCAACTATGAGTCATTTTCCTCATGCCCTATAACACTATATATGATAATGTTATCAAAATAAGGGCTAGTTTACCATCCATTTTGACTATAATAAAATTCAATATTGTTATAGAATGTTTTTGGCATTATGAAAATTGTTGTTATAGGACTGGTCATATAAAATTGGTACTTTGTCATAGGTCACCCTATTTTTAGGAAAAAACACTATTAACATTTGACAGCACTATTCTCCACAAAAGCCCGTCCCAATCCTCTCCAATCTTCCATGCTTCTAATCCATCACAAAGGATATCTAGGAAATACTTAATTGTTATCAAAATACACATAGAAAGACACCATTTATGGTCATTGGATTTCCCTCGATCCATATGATTATTTGGTTTTGTGGGATCATGGTGTATTGTGAAACCCATGATATTTTTGTGACCATGGTATTGTGCAACCCATAGTGTAGAAAGGGGTTACCTTCAGAGATGCGACATTTCTTTGCACAATGTGCTTCCCATCTCTCCAAAGTAGTTATCCATATATTGGGATTTTAATTTCCTAGGAGAAGTTTCACAAGTTTGGTGTTGACGCTCAACATGCAACTCAATTTCTCATTTTTTCTTTGTAAAATTATGCTTCATTGGTTTCATTGTCACATATACCCCTCCTACAACAATCATAGTGGCCTTGTAAATTAACATGCATTATGCACAACACCTATTAAACTCTACTTTAATTTTTTTAAGATATTCTTCCAAGGACAAATTACATGCATTATCCATAGGACCTAGATGTTCTATCTTCCATGTGATATTTTCTTCAAAAAATTGTATGGATCTTGTCAAATATTAGTGGAATTTTGACCTTTAACCTAGAACTTGAGCATTTGTGTCAAGCTCATGGTCCTATGCTTGGATCTTTAAGAAATTATTAGTAGTCCATTCAAATATTGACCATGGAAACCAATGACGAATCTACTTTGTGAGCCCTTCTAAACAACCATATAAATTTACTAGGAATTCAACTCAAACGATCTCATGAAAGTGCTCAAACAAGTACTTATCCTTGAACTTTATGTATGAATGAACATGCACCTCATGCAAGTACTTATCATACAGAGATGCAATTTCTTGGTAGTTGGATGAATGAATATGCACCTCATCCAAACTTGATGGTGGTCATTTGTCGACAACTTCCACCACATATTAGCTACTCTGAATTTTCTACTATTTGTGTGTAAAGTTGCTACTTATACAAAGTGTAACATATGCATTGAAGTTTCTAAAGGTAACAACCTTGTGCCCAAACTAGGAATAAATTTTTTTCCATCAAGATTGGGAAAACATTCAACAAAAATGCCTTAGTTCCAGGTTTCCACATAATGCACAAAATCCATCATCTTTTCTTAGAAATCTTATCTGACTAAAAGTCCCACAAAGCACATAACCAAGTACATCCTCAAGTCAATATTGCAGAACCAAAATATAAAATTACCACTTGAACGTTCACTGGCATTGTTTTTTCACTTGAGGATAAAATCCAAGAGGGGAAGGGGTCTGTTGTGCTTGATCAAATACAGGGTGCTAAAGTCCTTCCCAAAATTGATATGAATAATTCGAACATTGGATTTGACCCATTTCACCAGCTATCAACATTAAACTATGGGAGAGACACGTGGGGGACACCAAGGATTCCAAGCTAAATGTGGTGGTTTCAATTCATCATTAAATTGGGTGAAGAGCTGAGTACCTGCATTTTTGCATCCAATATTTCACACATGTATTGGAAAATGAGGGAAGAAATTGGGAATTATGGAAGGATTTCCTCAAGAATTGTCACAACTTTCTTTCATGCACAAACTAGTCATTCCCTGTGTCATCGACTCAGATGGATTGTTGGATGGTACAGGACCATGTTTGATAGAAGTAAATTGATTTGGATGGCCATAAATGCTAATCATGGTGTAGATAACGGTCCATATTTATATATCATGGCAGGAAGATGGGGTTTAATTAAAAATCAAGTCATTTATAGACAAGGAGAGATTTGAATTGTATTCCAAGGAAGTAGAAATAGAGGGTGCCTTCATCTTTGCATAAAGAAAATGGAAAAAAAAGAATATTTGTGTGAGAACTATTGTTGTGCTGAGTGTGGAGTCTGAAAGCTCAATAGAAGTGTTCGAAGGATTATCTGGAGGGTAAAATATATGGAGTAGGATGGGAGAAACATAGAGCATCGTAGGGAAGAATAGAAAGAGGAGGATGAGAAACATTGGTTGGAGGAGAGAAGGAATTCTAGCTGTAATTGGACCTATTAATAAACAAAGTAGACTGGCAAGAGGATAGAGCCGATGATATGAAGGATAGAGTGGGCATTTTAGAGAAATAAGTTGCATAAATAAAAAGGAAGGTGAAATAGGAGGATGTTGAAGCTTCATCATATGTTCCTCCTCAAATCAAGTTGGAATACGAGGTTCCATGGTTCTAGTTTTAGTTAGATATTATGAACTATTTTTTTGTAATTTTGGTAGGAAATTTTGTCAAAACCTATAAGCCCGGGGCTCTAGAGATATAATTTAGAAGGAAGAACATAAAGCTTTCATTTTTCAAATCTTCTTCAGACTCAGTTAATACTGTTAGACAATATTCCTTCTTTGGATGTTATGTATCTCTATTTTGAAGAGGATTTATCCTCCCTTTTCAATATAAATAAAATCTCTACCCATTTCAGTAAAAAAATGGTGCAAAATAATCATAAATGCATGGTTATTCTATTATACGTATAAAATCGATACACTATATATTATATGAATAATGAAGTAACAAAAATGATCTGTAATCAGCTATGGATGGAGGAATAGGCACAAACCAAGTATACTTTTTCTCATTGCGGGGCTCAGTTGAATCCCCCTTTCTATAGCTACTCGGATAGGTAGATAGATATTTCAATTAGTTATCTTTCCTAGCTCTGTTCAAACCTCAACAACCGCACCTTCCCCACTAGATATTGGAATAAAGAAAATTTTATCTCTTGGAATTAAGGCATTATCTAAATCCCTTCCTTTCATAATGATCCTTAGCCATATAACCTCGTCTTTCAATCTCAAGCCTTGTCCTTCCTTATACAAAGGGAAAATCCTTTCACAAGCCATGCCTTTCATCATTAATCAACAAACTGGTTACACCACCACTAGTTCCACTTTTGTCTCTCCACTCGAATCTACCTAAACATGAAAACCCTAGGACCTATGATATAAACATCGCTACCCACCTTGCTGCAATGTGTAGGTAGGGAGCTATGATGAGTCAGATTTCCTTCTTGTTTATGCCTTCATGTCTGTGATATAGAGCTTTCCAGGGATATGTATGTTATTAGGAGTACTTTAATTATCATTTGTGCCTTCTTGCGATAGATAGAGTTGCTCAAGAATGGCTTTCCTTTTCGCATAAATGCATGGAATAGATTGCCAACAAACCCTCCTACTTGAAGCTCCCTTCAAATATTGTCTTTTCTAGGTGAAGTACATATGCATACTGTTGCTTTGTAATAAAAAAAAATTATGATCTTGTTAACCTTAACTCATTGCTAAATTACTATCCTAAATTCTGATTTTGTTTTTTTTTTGTATTTGGAGTAATTAGCAACTAGCGGGTTTCGTACTTGCGTGACACGGGGTCGATTCCAACCGCTACCACTATAACCTCCAGGAGAATACGCTGACCCCCACAACGCATCTTAGGCTGTAACGAGGTTTGAACCCTTGACGTGCTTAACAACCCATACACCTTAACAAGTGCACGGTTTCCAATTGGGCTACACCTCGGCGGGTCTAAATGCTGATTTTGTTACCAGATTGAAGGGCATAGTTTTACCAATTATTACTATGTTTAAAGTCTAATTTTTGAAGGCCATTTGACTAATGATTTAGTGGCATGTTAGCTTGGAACTAAGGATTGGGTTGTCATCATTCTGGCATGCCAAAAATCCCTCACAATATTTGAGTTTGGTGTCATCATTTTGGAATTCCAAAAATCCCTCACAATATCTGATTTTGGTGACTTACTTAATTATGATCTAAAGACCATTTAGGGCTGATTTTGTTGATCCACTTCCAACACAAAAAATGTCCTATATACATCTAAATTGTATGAGCATAATAATACCGGTTATAAACTTCATATATGAGTAAAAATGATCAATATAGTTGCGGAATGTGTGATACATCACAACAATGTTAAAGGGAATATTAGTGAATTATTCAAAGCTGAGTTTGGGGATAAAATTTATGCATTTGCAGTTATACTTGAGTAGCAAATTCTGAAGTAGTTTGTGTTATGACCTTCTTATTTATGAACAGTTCATTTGTTTAAATAAAGGAACACTTTCCCTCTACTTCAACTCTTATGTTCCTTCTTTTTAATATTTCAAATCTTTAAAATCCCAATTACTCCATATAGGTACATATGCACAATGGACTAAGCTCAAACAATGAAACACTAGACGAAATCCATTAATATAAAAACTGAAGATTTTTTATAGTAGTATTATTAATTTTTAAAGGAAATGGTTGACCCAACAATTGGGCCAAATGAATCTCCTATATAATATTTTTACATCTACTGTATGTATATAACCATATATCACATGCAGTATATTGCATACGATATGGTTACATTTCATATGATATCTCCTGTATGGTTATATTTGAAGTAAATTGGGAGTTTAGAGTAAATTGAAAGCACTCCTTGAGGGAACTTAGGAACTAGTTTATACCACAATGTATACTCTTTCGTTAAACCCTTTTACACTCTTGAAACATTTTCAATCTTTTATTTTGTTATGAGTTTAATATTCCTTTGTTTGCTTATGATGAATATGGATTTTCATAGGTACATAGTTGTATACTTAGCATAAGAAGGATATGTAATTTGTGATGGTTTAGATAAGTAAAATTTTGTATTGACTACCATCTTGTTACTAGTTAGATTCCTAGATTTTTGAGTTTGATAAAATGCACGAGAGAATCAACTAAGGAAATAAAATAACCATAACTAGTGTGAAGTCGTCCTGGTGAGAGGTAAAACAATTAAGAAAAAAAGAATTTTACTTAGTCAACGAAATTGACAAGAACGATGTAGAGGTTGACCCAACAAATGTAATTGACCAGTATGAAATAGAATTAAACAACCCAACAAGATATGAATTGGACCGATAAATATTAGAATCAACCAGCTATGAACTAAGTTGACTAGAGAGGAAATCGACTAAGTAGAGACGAGAAAAATTAGCCAATAGATCAACCACTATATTAGAGCAACCGTAGGGCATGTGAATGGGTCATACAATATGTAGGTAAATTTTTTTGACTCAACAACATCAAATCTCCATCTAGAGAGGCCATAAGATGCACTTGAAGGTGTAACTAACCTTGAATACCAATCAAATTACAGTCCAAGGGTAGGCATGGTCTTAGTGAAGGAGAATTGGTCATCCAACAATGAATCTCATCTCACATAGCATGAAGAAAGTCTATAGAATAGGGAAAATTATCCAACATCCATAAAATCCCAAATTAGAAACTCCAGAAATCATTGCAACAACTATGTTACCATAACCCTTGATCTTCCTTGACTATAGAAGGACGGATTGAATCCCACGATGGATATAAGTAAAAAAACAATCACATTTGTTTCTATAGTCAATAAAGCTATCATGGAGGGTTCTATGCCAGCTCACTCCTTATTTGATTACTCCTTATTTTCATTTTAGTTCATGATATCATTCATTTTCAATATATCATAGACAATTTGAATCCAAGCTACCGATATATAAAATAGTACATTTTTCTTGTCTATGTGTTGGTATGTAGGGTTAACACCTTAATTCCCTAATTTATGCATATGCTACAATAGCCAAGACAACAATCTGTGTTAGTGATCAAATCAAGCTACATTGAAGTGGACTCCTTCCTTCTCTTGGCATTGGATCTAGAATTCTTTCTAAGATTGATTTCCACTATTGTTGATACCATTCTCCTATATGAATTTTCAAAGTATTAACATTTTATAAGCTGGGCGTGTGGCTTCCCAATAGAACAACCATGCTTTTATTTTATTGTTGGTCACAGTTGAAGAATCTATTTCATAGATATTTTATTTCTTATCAATGGTATTTCGTATCATATCATTGTATATTAATGTGGTTTCCTTGAAAATATTTTGTATAGGTCCTATCCGCATGTTGATATGTAGGGTTAGTGCCTTCATTCCCTAATTTATGTGTATGCTACAATGGATAAGACAATGATAGATAACCATGAATTGTTTCAAGCTAACCTATTTCTATATGTCTTGGTACTCCCACAATTGATCGAATGGAATTGTCAAGCAACTTGCCTTTAGTAGGTTGAGTCAAGCTTGAAGGGAAATGTATTAAAAAACATATTCGGAGTAGCTACATGGGGGTAGTGGCCAAACACTACTATAAAACTTAAGTCTGGCTTGCAATGTATGCAATTAACTTAATCTTATATTTGATTCATATTCCCAAGGGATATTTACGATGAACAATATTACAGACATACTAAGAGCCATCATGCCTAGTAAGTTCCAAACTAAGATTTGGACTTCTTTTGAAGTACGTAAGTTGGAGTAGAATTGTATTACAATTTACAATAACATAGGTATACACATTTGATAGCTTTCTTACAGTGTACAAATGATTGAGATTTGAATGGTAGGATGAAGTGTGTTGCACATTACTTCTATATCTAATGGTTCTTGTTCTAAAAAATGTATTGATTTTTGAATATATTGTATATTGATTGTTCATTTAATTGTTAAGTATTCTACAAGTTCTAGTAATGTATACATAGTTTATTATTTTTGTGGTTGTAGCATTGGCCAATATTTGTCTTGATTTTTATCATTGTTTACATATAGTTTACATATATGACTTGGTGCAATGTTTATTCCTGGGTAGAAATAGTGATAAGTGATGCAAACCTCTAAAAAAGAAACTATTTTGATCCCTAAAAGGAGCACTCCCGTGATCAATACTAGACCAACCAATTTCACTATAGTTGTATTAGGTCACATCAAGATGCATTGAAGTGGACTCCGGGCCTTTTCTTGGAATTGGATCTAGAATTTTTTCTGAGATTGATTTCCACTATTGTTGATACGATTCTCCTCTGCACATTTGTAAAGTCTTAACATTTTAGTTCGGTGTGTGGCTTCCCAATAGCATAAACCTCTTTTTATTTTATTGTTGGTTGTGTCTAGAGACTCTATTTCATAGATATTTTATTTCTAATTAGTGTCATTTCATACCATATCATTGGATATTAATGCGGCTACATTAAAATTATTTTGTATAGGTCATGTCTGCATGTTGATATGTAGGGTTAATGCCTTAATTCCCTAATTTATGCATATTCTACAATGGATAAGACAACAATAGATAACCATGAATTGTTTCAAGCTAATCTATTGCTATATGCCTTGGTACTCCCACAACTAGTCAATTAAGATTGTCAAGAAGCCTGAGTTTAGTAGGTTGAGTGAAGCTTGAAGGTAAATATATCAAAAAATATATTCATAGTAGCTACATGGAGGCATAATCTAAAGAATACTATAAAATTCAAGTTTGGGCTGCATTCTATGTAATTAACTCAATCTTAGATTTTATTTATATTCCCAAGGGATATTTACGATAGACAATATTATAGACAGATCGAGAGCCACCGTTCCCGGTAAATTTTATCCCCTTGTGCAAAATTGGTAATGCCTTCACTAAGCAGAACCCTAGTTCTGGAGACGACACAATAGGACTATTTTTGGGCAAGTGAGTCATGGTATGGGAGGTCCCTTAGTTGAAAACTTGCATCATGAATCCATTGGAATCGACAACTTCACGACCAGAGACATGATTTTGGTTATGTGGCCATTCTTGCTAGGCACCCCAGGGCCATTCAAGGACACTTTAAGAACTTGCTACGAGTGCATGAGAAAAATGATTTTAAAGATACATGTCATGCATATAATGTTTCATGTGAGAATGCAATATCAAGGGGAAATTTGGTGTGATTTGAGAAAATGCATAGTTATAGAAACTTATTGTTTTCCTTCACATAAATGTAATTGGTGAACACTGCAGAAAACATTGTTGAATCCATGGTGGCATCGTTGGAAGGATTTTTAGTTGAGATTGTGGACAAGCACGATGATACAGACTGGAGCAGGATAATGAAAATTGAGAAAAAAAAGAAATTATTCTCTGAAATAAGAGCATGTAAATTGTTGTGGTTAAATTATTCTCTATTTCGTTGCATTGTAATCTTTTTGGTGTTATTCAGTTTATTAAACAACGCTAAATTTTTTTTATAAAGTAATATGATAAGAATAATAGAGTATAACTGACATCCCTTGTTCCACTATTTCAAGTTGTTCAAGGAGTATTATCCACATTGTTCAAGGATCAGTATGTCTTACTCCTGGATTCAGAGGATATTTCTCGAGATGGGTGGTATATATATTGTGGTTCCACATGCCATACGACAAGGGAGTGTGATGTATTTAAACCACCTATATCAGTGGAGACTAGATGCTTAGTGAGTTGTTGGATCCACACAGAAGGATAATTCGGTAGAAGAGAGGGTTCTATTGTATTTGAGTTAGAGTCAAGATGAACTCTATACTTTCATCATGTTCTATATGTACCTCGTATGAGAGAAAATTTTATCACTTTTATCCTTAGAGGATCAAGGTTATACAGTTGAGTTCAAAGGACACTTAGTACAGCCATGTCCAAAGGGATCTATGTATGTTGAGGAATCCATCATACCGGGGATTAAAGAGGGACGATTGTACAAATTATGGGGTTGACCTCTTCGTAGATTGATTGGAGGATATAGGGTTAGTTATGCATAGTTTTTGAGTTGGCAGGAGGATCGCCTTAGCAGACACACTTGGTGGGAATGGATCCATATGGAAGATATGGGATACTCATATGACTTCAAAATATTTTTAGTAGGTAGCCAAACACAAATGAACTTATGTTTCCAGAATTTACAATTGATAGTTAAACTGTATAACAATTTTGTTTTTAATAATATTTACTAATGTTTATTAGAATTGTTGCATGTCTTACATCGTTGCAATGACATCTTAGCTATACTTATTTGAAATTTTATTATGGTATGTGCACTTCAATATTTATGTAATATTATTATGGTTTTGTTTCATATCTTTTTTATATAATATGAGAAATATAACAGAAAATTTAATTATTGCATGAAATAAATAATAAATTTTCAATTTTTTTTGTTTGCAGAACACGGGTCTAGCAGAAGATAATGTTGATCCAGATGATGATATAGATATAGATTACATTGGGTCTGGTACCGATGCAGAAGATGATGATGATGATGATGAGGCCGATACAGGAGATACCAAGGTGGATGATGATGTTGCTGTTGATCCTGATGATAATGATCACGACAATGATGATGATGATGATGCAATTGCTTGTAGTAGCCAGTGTCATATTTGATCATATAGATTTGCATCATGGATCATTGTTGATATTATTGAGTTGTATCATTTTCGCATGTATCATTTTGACTTGTATCGTTTGGACATGTCTCATCTTGACTTGTATCATTTTGACATGTATTAGTTTGAGTTACATCATTTATCATTTTGACATGTTATTAATCTACTGGCATATTTGAATTTCACTTTTTTTAGTTATATATGATGATGATATTATAAATATATATTTGTCTATATATATAGTAAGTGGTTGACAATTTTTGGATGGATATTTATTATGTATGATGATTTTAATTTACTGCTGAGGATGGATGCTGACAAATTCAATTAAATTATAAATATTTGACTCACTTGATTTAGTTATAAATTATTATCATGTTAAAGTAATTATCTTGTTATTTTATATATACTCGTGGTTGTTGTAGATTTTATTTTGATGGAGAGTTAATAAGTATAATGACGTTGTTAGTTTGTATGGATGTTCGTTTCCCTAAAAATTGTTTATAAATGTTATCCTATAAGATATTTCAAGTGCAACATGACTTACTCTACAATCATATAAGTTATTTAAGAGGCATGCTATGTTTAACTACTAAAATTGAAATAAAATTATTAAATTAATAAATCAAATCAAACAAAAAGCATTATTGGAAGCAAAAACAAAACGAACAATGGAATCCAAACTAGATAGAAACCAGAAGCAATCTCAGAAAGAAAACTTGGCACTTCATAAGAAGCAAAAACATGAAAAACAATTCAGGTAGAAAACAAAGAAGTAATAATGGAAGCAATTTTAGAAGCAACAAAAGACATCATAATAGAATCCATATTAGAAGCAACAAAATATGTAAAACTAGAAACATAAACAAAATCAAAACTTGAAGCAAAACCAGAAACAAAAATGGGAGAAAAACTAAAAATAAAATCAGAAACAAAACTTGAAGCAAACCAAAAAGTAAAAGCGGAAGCAAAAATGGAAGCCAAATCATAAGCCAAATTTGAAGTAAAATCAGAAGCAAAAGTGGAAGTAAAACTAGAAGCAAAATTAAAAGCAAAAATGGAAGCAACTAGGGACATCACAATGGAAGAAAAAAATGGTGTCATTTAGGAAGCAAAAAAAGCTATTTTTGATGCATTACCAGAAGCAGAACAAGAAGCATGACTAGAAGCAAAACAGGAAGCACGACTAGAAGCAATACTAGAAGCAAAACATGAATCAAGACTAGGAGCAATGCTAGAAGCAAAATAGGAAGCATGACTGGGAGAAAAACTAGAAGCAAAAATGGAAGCAAACATGTAATACATCTTGGTGTTATTGTTAGTGTTTTTTTAGGTGCTAAAGTAGGAGATAATCCCAATGCAAAATATGGTGTTGTTTTAGACGCCACATTTCCGGCACTATATCTGACGTTTTACTAGGTGTTACATCCGATGCTATTTACAGCATCGAAGTGAACATGCATTGTGGCACCAATGTTTTTGCTGACAAATGTGTCCAATTCATGAACTAAAATAGATTAAATTTTGGTGCTATTTTAGGCGCTAATTGCATGTTTTGTTGTAGTGACACCATAATGGAATGCCCCTTGTACATATATGAGAATTCTCTTTGTCCAATGAATTTCATGAGGATTTTGCATAAAACTCAAAACTATACTGAAAGCAAAAGAGAGACCAGGCCTACTATGTGTCAAATATATCAAACTCCCCACAAGCCAACGATACAAAGTAGAATCAATAAGAGTGTCAAAACAAATAATTAACTTTACACCGAACTAAAACAACATGGGTGAAAACCTACAATCACTCATATGAAACTGAGAAAGTAAATATGTAGCATACTTAGGATGAGAAATGAATATACAATCAACCACATCCCAAATCTAAAGACCCAAAAAAGAATGAAAGAGCCCCGAATTTGTCATTTCAAATTCATGCTTAAGATTATTTTTCTTTTCATGTATAAATGTAAGTTTTATTCTGTTGATGTCATTTTTTTCCATCAATGAAATCTAACCGAAAAAGTGTTACTAATATCTCCCTCCATTTCAAAGTGACATTATCTTCACTAGCTTCCCCTCCTATAGTTTATCGAGCGAGAGCATGTCCCTAGACTAGGTATCTAGATGACTTAACGTTGACTTGGGTTTTAGCCGGTTAGAGAGTTTGTGAAATGTTAATGAAATGATCTATGGTTGAGGCCCCAACACTCAGTTTTATGTGGTTGCATTCAAGTGCAAAGTTACATGGGATGACAAAAAGATGGCAAACACAAGTTCATTCCAAGAAATAAAGGATGGTAATGTTTAAAAATGTGTCCAATTATCCTTTGAAGGATTATATCTTATATTGCAACACTCACATTATGTGGAAATTTTTTATTTAAGCTTAGGGTGCATATTTATGGTTATTTCTAAGAAATAAAGGATGGTAAAGTTAAAAAATGTATCCAATTATCCTTTGAAGGATTTTAGTTTATATTGCAGCACTCAAATTACGTGGAAAATTTTCAATGAAATCTAATCGGAAAAGTGTTACTAAGATCTCCCTCCATTTCAAAGAGACATTATCTTCACTATATTCCCCTCCTATAGTTTATCGAGCGAGAGAATGTCCCTAGACTAGGTTGCTAGATGACTTAACATTGACTTGGGTTTCAGCCAGTTAGAGAGTTTGTGAAATGTTAATGAAATGATCTATGGTTGAGGCCCCAACACTCAGTTTTATGTGGTTGCATTCAAGTGCAAAGTTACACGGGATGACAAACAAATAAAAAACACAAGTTCATTCCAAGAAATAAAGGATGGTAATGTTAAAAAATGTGTCCAATTATCCTTTGAAGGCTTATATTTTAGATTGCAACACTCACATTATGTGGAAAAATTTGATTTAAGCTTAGGGTACATATTTATGGTTAATTCTAAGAAATAAAGGATGGTAAAGATAACAAATGTGTCCAATTTTTTGAAGGATTTTAGTTTATCTTGCAGCACTCAAATTACGTGGAAAATTTTGATTTAAGCTCAAGGTACATATTTATGGTTATTTAATTTTTTATTATTATTTAAGCTCAAGGTACATATTTATGGTTATTTAAATTTGTTTTATTTAAGCTCAGGGTACATATTTATGGTTATTTATCGAGTGAGAGCATGTCCCTAGACTAGGTAGCTAGATGACTTAACGTTGACTTGGGTTTCAACCGGTTAGAGAGTTTGTGAAATGTTAATGAAATGATCTATGGTTGAGGCCCCAACACTCAATTTTATGTGGTTGCATTCAAGTGCAAAGTTACACGGGATGACAAACATATGGAAAACACAAGTTCATTCCAAGAAATAAAGGATGGTAATGTTAAAAAATGTGTCCAATTATCCTTTGAAGGCTTATATTTTAGATTGCAACACTCACATTATGTGGAAAAATTTGATTTAAGCTCAGGGTGCATATTTATGGTTAATTCTAAGAAATAAAGGATGGTAAAGTTAACAAATGTGTCCAATTTTTTGAAGGATTTTAGTTTATATTGCAGCACTCAAATTACATGGAAAATTTTGATTTAAGCTCAAGGTACATATTTATGGTTATTTAATTTTTTTATTATTTAAGCTCAGGGTACATATTTATGGTTATTTATCGAGCGAGAGCATGTCCCTAGACTAGGTAGCTAGATGACTTAACGTTGACTTGGGTTTCAGCCGATTAGAGAGTTTGTGAAATGTTAATGAAATGATCTATGGTTGAGGCCACAACACTCAATTTTATGTGGTTGCATTCAAGTGCAAAGTTACACGGGATGACAAACATATGGAAAACACAAGTTCATTCCAAGAAATAAAGGATGGTAATGTTAAAAAATGTGTCCAATTATCCTTTGAAGGCTTATATTTTAGATTGCAACACTCACATTATGTGGAAAAATTTGATTTAAGCTCAGGGTGCATATTTATGGTTAATTCTAAGAAATAAAGGATGGTAAAGTTAACAAATGTGTCCAATTTTTTGAAGGATTTTAGTTTATATTGCAACACTCAAATTACGTCGAAAATTTTGATTTAAGCTCAAGGTACATATTTATGGTTATTTAATTTTTTATTATTTAAGCTTAGGGTACATATTTATGGTTATTTATCGAGCGAGAGCATGTCCCTAGACTAGGTAGCTAGATGACTTAACGTTGACTTGGGTTTCAGCCGGTTAGAGAGTTTGTGAAATGTTAATGAAATGATCTATGGTTGAGGCCCCAACACTTAGTTTTATGTGGCTGCATTCAAGTGCAAAGTTACACAGGATGACAAACATATGGATAACACAAGTTCATTCCAAGAAATAAAGGATGGTAATGTTAAAAAATGTGTCCAATTATCCTCTGAAGGCTTATATTTTAGATTGCAACACTCACATTATGTGGGAAATTTTGATTTAAGCTCAGGGTGCATATTTATGGTTAATTCTAAGAAATAAAGGATGGTAAAGTTAACAAATGTGTCCAATTTTTTTGAAGGATTTTAGTTTATATTGCAGCACTCAAATTACGTGGAAAATTTTGATTTAAGCTCAGAGCACTCAAATTACGTGGAAAATTTTGATTTAAGCTCAGGGTACATATTTATGGTTATTTAAAAAAGAATTCGTGCACAACCGCTATGCACACTTATACTCAAATTCGTGGAAAATTTTGATTTAAGCTCACGGTACATATTTATGGTTTTTAATTTTGATTTAAGCTCACGGTACATATTTATGGTTATCATATTTATGGTTTTTAATTTTGATTTAAGCTCACGGTACATATTTATGGTTTTTAATTTTGATTTAAGCTCACGATACATATTTATGGTTTTTAATTTTGATTTAAGCTCACGGTACATATTTATGGTTATTTAAAAAATAATTATGGTTATTTAAAAAATAATTCGTGCACAGCCGCTATGCACACTTATATTTTCAATTATTCCCAAACAAGAGTTTATTCAAGATTGATTTAGTAAGTTTTCTGCTTCAACCAGACACTCCTTATCATTTGGAATAACTTAAGATTTAACGAACTGTCTATAATTTTATCCACCATTTTATTAGGATTTCTGTCACATGTGGGACATTACTTAATGGATAGATACAAAAAAAAAGAATTTTCCCTTATGCAAATTAAAAAAACGATGGAAGAACCCATGAAATGAAGTAGTAGAGTACTTTAGCTATTTGTTGATTCAATCCTCAGTCCTAAGCAGGTAAAGCCAAGAGTTAGGAGAAGAGACGCTTCTAAAATGGAGATTGTGTATTAGATATTTTTTTTTGTTGAAGATCATATATGCAAGGGCACTTTTATTCACACAACCCAATCGATATCCTGCCTTTGGTGCATGAAAAATAGCAGCAAATGTAAAAAAAAATGGTTGTACCGGTTAATCATAATTGAACGATGATGGATGATAATAGTGGATCATCATCATTAATTTGGAGAGGCATTTACAGAAGACCTGAATACAGTGTCTATAACTAAAGAATAAAGATGAACTCTGATAAAGGTTTGCTCTTGTGTTTAAAGTGAGATATTGTCATTCTTTCATTAATTTCTAAGTTACCTAAGGGATGAAATATTCTTGTTGATAGCAAGATTATGCTGAAGGTGGAAAAAGAAGGATCAAGTAGAATCATCTATTCTTATGATTAGAAGCTTAATCACTTGTTTTGGTAGTATGTTCAATCATATTAGATTCTGAATTAATTTTTAGAACTAATAGAAATTGTTTTTGAATAGTAAATGTTGTGACATAATTAATGCATGATTGGTCTAGCGAGTTTATCTTAATTTTATCTCTTTGTAAACACCATAAATATCTGTGTGATTTACCATCCCACCTTATATTTCTAAGCATTATTTTGATCCTTACTCTTGTCGGCGTTTAAAAGGAAATATTCCAATTGTAACTTGGAATGATATTAATAAAATTGTATGTTGATCTTGTCTTACTTTGAGTCTGATTTTCAATCTAATATCAAATATTTTCTTTATTTTTAGACCATTGGCTACCAATTTGCATAAATTTTTTTTATAATAAATCTATAATACTTTTTGTTTTCTTTTAATTTCTTTTATTTTGAAAAGAGAAAGCATCATACATAAACACTTATTGTTTGTGGGCTGATTGAAAATTTTGAATTAGGCTATAAACCTAGGGTAACAATCCTACTTATCTTTCCTTTAGCCTAGCAAGATTTGAAAATGTTCGTATCAAGACTTTCATCCCTTTTCATCAACATATTCCAGTAAGGATAATATAATCCACATAAAGTACTACAATGAAGATAACCTCATTAAATTTCTTAATATATAAATTCCTTGTTCTAGGTTTATGTTTAAGATCATATAAAGACTTGTTTAATTTGTGTACTAAACTTGAAGTTTCAATAGTGATAAAACCAGGTAGTTGTTGCATATAAATGTATTCATAAATATCACCATTCAAAAAGGAACTCTTGACATCCATTTGGTGTATTTACCATTGATAAGATGCAACAAGAGAAAGTATGGTTCTTATTGTGTTCATTTTAACAACTAGAGAAGAAGTTTCAGTATAGTCTATACCTTCTTGTTGAGATTTTTTTTGCTACTAATCGGGATTTATGTTTTTCAGTCTATAATTCTACATTAAAATTTGTTTTATCTATATCCATTTACATCCAATTAAATTCTTTCCAGAAGGAAGGGGAACAAGATTACAATTTTTCCCCGGATGTGGGTACCAGCGATCCCGACTGACGACGTGGGGTGCCTCGGTCCACAATCCAGATGCATGGCACCATGCATGCTGGTGAGATGAACTCAAGCTACAGCTCCCTTGTGATGAGCTTAAGCTCCCTCGTGTGGGTGGAGATGGATGTCACTTCTCGGCTCTCGTCCTAAGTTGGCGCTCGTCTGGAAATCTCCTTCGCATTCATGCTAGTTCAGGTGTGTTTACTGCCTACAGGTACACAGTTAATGCAAGGTCAGGGTGGCACCATGAAGTGGAAAGCTATGAAAAAACACGGCATCGTCTTCGGTGGTATGTTTGATTTTCTATTTTGGTTCGTAGGATGCTCTGCGTGACCTATGGTTTGGTTTCAGCCTGAGGGATGCTCTGTGCAACATAAGTTCCTGTTTTGGTCATTAATTTTGGTGTATATTGGCACCCTCCACTGGCCCATTGGATATGCGGGGAATCTCATTGTTGCAGGTGTTTTTAGTGGTGGGAGGGTTCAACATATTTGTTATCTGATTCGTCTTACGCCACGCTACCGACCCTTCCTGCAGCACCCGAGTAATTAGATTATCACCATATCTAGGAAACGTGGTACGCCCTGGCATGCCAACAGTGGGAGAGGGAAATCCCAAAGGGGGCTCAGTGTTCAGCTAGAGGAGGGGTACGAGGAAAAAATATCAATGCCAGTCCGTATCCTTATCGACAATTGGGAATGCAGGGTGGTGAACCGGCGTTTAGCTACAGGGCATGGAGACAACATGATTAATCACTATTGGATGGTAAAAAACATGATGGGAAATCTAATGGAGGATATGCTTAGTAATTGGAGTGCGGCTCGTGATACAGTCCTTGCAGTGAAGGAAAAATTGGTGGAAATGGATGGGCATCTCAACAGTCTGGATGCCACCTTTGCATGGAAATGCATGGCTGGCATTGCTGGGTAGGTTGGACACATGGATGGCAGAAGTGGCAGTGTGATAAGTGGTAGGTTAAGCGATTCAATCTCGGTATCGGCGCCACGGTTGGCTCAAGCTCCCTCATTCCCCATCTCGACCACCATTGAAACTTTGTTCAAGAGGGTGAGGGAAGATGAAGGGCCGAGAAACGAGCCCCCTCAGTCCGCACTAGCAATCAATGCTAATGCCACCAACAAATCAGAAGAAGGAGGATGGGGATTCCCAATCCTCGAAGAAAACCCCCCCTTTTGATCAACAATAATGATCAATGCAGGATGAAATTCATTATGGGAAGCCATTATATAGTGTAACTTTTGTTGAATTAGATGATACTAATTTGTTACAAGCCCATATGTGGGTCTTGGACAGATGAATTTCATCCTTGGATAGAGTAAGTAATAAGCATGATGCTATAAAATCATTTTTTATTATATTATATCAGAATATCTTGAAATGATGTCCATTGACATGACATGAAATTAGGATACACTTGAGTGAAATTGCCAATATGAACATCCAATTCAAAAAAGATGAAGCCTTATTACAAAATTCCCACCAACAACAATTTAGTGATTAGATAAAAAAGAAGGTAATTATATGTTCTTTATATATATATATATATATATATATATATAATATGATTTGAATGATACTATTATGGTATAGTTTAAAATTGCATGCTTTTCTAACGACATTTAATCATTTATAGGTGGAAGGATAAGAAAATATTTATGATACCCTTAAATGGTTGGAACATGGGACAAGGAAATATGCAACCAAGTTCGATGGCTACTTCATAAATTGGTGAAAATTTCATATTAAAATTATATAGAATGTTCGAGATACTCAAAATAGTGGTTTTTGCATAGATGCACAAGCTTTAATGAGATCAAGTGCAAAAGACAAAAATGATATGTGTCAGATGACAACATATTTTGGATTGATCCAAGAAATAAACATGTTGCACTGCTATTCAATGGAGGATAAGTACTTGTTCAAATATGATGGGTAGATGTACATAAGAAGAATGAAAAGCAAATTTATAAAATATTTAGTTTCACAATGGTGAATATGAAGAGATGCTTAAGTAGCGATAGAGTGCAAGATGATCCATTTATTCTATGTACATGGTATAAATATAATGATTGGTATATAGTTTTGGCATGCCCTCCAAAGAGATTGAGAAATAGTAACACATAGAATTGGACTATGTAGATCTATCAAGTGTTGTGGGATTTCAAGGGACAAAATCCAAAGATTATGACATTGTAGTTTATGGTGACATGGAATATGTTTAACAAGATTGTAAAGGAACATGGTTGGATATCAATAAATAACTGTTATTCATGATTTATTTATCCAATCTCATTTTATTTGTATCCCTGAAAATTAAAATTTCATTTTCATACTCTTCATTGTTTTGATTGTACCTATATCAATTAATTGACTGTATTGTTTACTTGAATTCTAGTCTTAAGTCTTATAAAATATGCATATTAAAATGTTTTTGACATAACTTGTGTATATTGACAAATCCCACCCCCGAGTCCTTTAAATTTTAGTCTATATGAATACAAAAATTGTTGAATATCTTCAAGGAAAATCATGTATTGGCTTTGTTTTTGTTCTCATTATGGTATTAATGGCTTATGATATGTTGTTGTTTTCCATTTTTTATGTGGTTCTTAGAGTTGTAAATTGTTTTGGATTGTATAAATTTTATTGTTTCCCTCTTGTGGGAGATAGTGACAAATTTTGTATAGATAAATTTTTTTTTTTGTGTGTGTAATAGTTAGTTATTCTTAGGTTCATTGAAGAGATGAGATTGAAAAGAGATTTTTATATTTTTATTCCCTGCTACTTTTTAAGTAAAAAATAACATTATGAATGTGATTTATGTTCTCCTTTAACAGACTTCAATTATATATGTTAAACCCAAATCTAATTTCCATTTATAGGGTTGGTTATTGAAACTACCCTTAATGTCACCTATAGGGCAATTAATAACCACCTCTATAAGTGGATGTAAGGGCTTCCCATATACAATGATTTAATGGTGGTTAGAAACTAATCCTGTCAGGGATTTAAATCATGTTTTCCACTACTTATGTAAGTTTATATAAGGGAAGTTTCAAATCTCCCTCGTATATAGAGAGTTTCTAGCTTCCCTCATAAGTTGTTATAAGGAGTGGGGGGGCCATGCCATCATATAAGGGTTTTAATATATCCTTGTATTTGACTTTGAGGGGGATTCCAAGACACCCACATAAGTAGATATCAGGGGGTTTTCTAAACCACCTTCATAAGTAGCTATGAGGTGGGATTTATAACCGCCTCCATAAGTAGCTATGGGGCGGGTGTTTCAAACTACCTCCATAAGTAGCTATAGGGTGGGTGTTTCAAACTACCTCCATAAGTATCTATGAGGTGGGACTTATAACCTACTCCATAAGTAGCTATAGGGGGGTTTCAAAACAGCTCCATAAGTATCTATAAGTGGGGAAGGGAAAATTTTAAGGATCCATAATTTTTTCAAAGTGGAGAACCCTTAGCGACTCTTACTAACTCTTAAATTTGCAACCATAAAATGTTTGGCGATTTTTTTTTTAAATATTCAAAATTATACAGACTTTATATAGTTTTTAGGAAATTTGGATATTTTTAGAGTAAAAATAAATTATCCCATGGAATTTGGGTGAATCATCCTTGAAAAAAAGGCAAATTGGCAAATGTTTTTTTGGGAAAAAAGGCTGAAAATAGCCCATGGACTAAATTTTGCCCCTAAAATTTTCCTGGGGGGTTTATAACCACCTATATAAGTATATATGAAGGGTATAAATATAACCACCTCCATAAGTATGTATGGGGGGGGGGGGGTTCAAACCACCTCTTTAGCTTGGAAATGAGAGGGTTCCAAACTGCCCCCGTATTCTCAATAGAAGAAATGTGACCAAATATTAAATCCAAATTAAAGGGAAAAAATATCAGAATTTAAAAAATCCATGAGGGAAGATCACACTTGGAATTCACTTCTATGACATGCCTGCACTCTAAAATTCAACATTATCACCTTCCTATACTACAAATAGAGGATTCAAGGTTGAAACAAAGGTGACATAGAAAGTTACTATCTATCTAAACTATGGAGGAATTCAGAGTAATAAGGCGAAAATAGTTCAAGCCTCATGTTTCCATTATTGGGGAGAAGCTAGTGGCTAGTGTATTTAATACAAAAGTGATATTGAGTGGGTGTTAAAGATACATAATTTGTCTCCTCCATTGTTGTAAGATCAGATATTTCCATCATCAAGGGTTCATTATGTATGGATAAGGATAGGTTAATATATACTTTGTTGAAGGGACCACTGCATCAAGACTCATGTATCTATATTGCAGTAAAATTACCTTTACATTTTACATACATGGAAAATTCATGAATGCCATATTTGGATGTGGTCTACTTTATTTGTAATCAGATGATATTTTACTATATTCTATGTTAATATGATACAAATGTTTTTGAGGAGTTAGATAATGTTTGATTTCTTTGTAGGAACATGAAGGACATCACAATTATAGCTAGATTGGACATGCAAACTCAAGAGGATTGGACAAACAAAGGAAATAATTTTTCCTCTCATACCTCATTTTCCCCTTTTGTTTGTTAACAACTTACATGTAGATCTAAGGGAAGTGTGATCATAATCTAGACTAGAATCTATCAGAGAGCTTGACCCACTCTTTTAAAGGACCAACAATATAGCGTACCTGCATGTTACATAGCTACTCAGATACTCATATGTAGTTGAAACAGACAAGATCACTACTTTGGCTTTCTAAATATCACAAAAAAATAATTCAAAAGATTAATTAACTAATCGTGAACCCCAATTGACTCTCTTATGAGGAAGTATAGTTAAATAATATTTAATTAAGGCTTAACAATCTTGATTAAAAACTTAAACATATATTAGAATTAATTAATAATTCACTAAAAAGTGTTAATTAACACAACAAACAAATTAATCCCCTTTTTCGAGTTAAACCGCCAATGTTAACTTTTCCATGTCGATTCTGACCTTGCCAACATAGGCAGTTGAGAGTCGACGCCTCAAAACCATAATTAAAACTNACTTTTTCGAGTTAAACCGCCAATGTTAACTTTTCCATGTCGATTCTGACCTTGCCAACATAGGCAGTTGAGAGTCGACGCCTCAAAACCATAATTAAAACTATCTCTCTCGACTTTCAAATTCCAAATTCGGCAGTCGGGAGTCAGCACTCCAAATTGGGGAAAATTAACACTCCTCTTGACTTCTAAATTCTTACATCAATAGTCGGCAGTCTGCACGCCAAAACAAAAAACACACAAGCCACTCTTGAATTTCGATTCCTGACATTGGCACACCGAAAGTCGGGGTCAGGACCATCAAACGAAATATACAATCACTTCTGACTTTAGATTCCTGAGGTAAACACATTTGAAGTCAAAAGTCGGAACTGCTATACAAAAACTTCAATGATCACTCCTAACTTCGGATTCCAGACGTTGGCACATCATAAGTTGGGAGTCATGACCAAATTAACAAACATAAAAAAAACTAGACCCGACTTCCTATTCATGACTCATTATGTCAAAAGTAGGGATTCAACATCTAACTCAATGACAATGTAATCAACAACCATGATTATTCATCAACACGGTAATAAACGACCATGATTACTCCAATTTCCAAAGGAACGCCTAGCCATTTTTATGAAAATGAATAAGGCAATGATTTGGCTTTTTGATTAACAATATTGATGGCATTTTAAAGGTTCTGTAAACTTGATTCACTAAGCTAAATACTTGACCGATTTAATGGAAATATAAGGGTGATTAAACCAAAAATACTAGGACTTTATTTCCCAATTCGGCATTGAGTTTTCAAACTGTTTAATCACTTTAGTGAACCACAACAATTCAATAAAAAGATTTCAACAAATTTGACAAGCTAACATGGTTCTTCAAGCAAAGTTCTTATGACTTATTTTGGGAAATTGAAGTTAACTGTTTATAATACCTTTTATTTAACAATTTATTACAGGACTAGAACCACCATGTTAGTTCACTTGTTCAGTTTTCCTAATCTTAATTATTCTAAGCATGTGATATTATCAATAAGAATCTTGCAACAACTCATTACACATTCTCATTCCCTAAATCATTTTCAATTTAACTCATTCATGAGGAAATAGATAATTACTTTTAATTTAACTCATTCAATTTAACGTTGCCACAACCTATAGATAATGGTTATCTACCTTCAATGCCTCAATAAATTTGACTTTTAGACTAGATTCCTAATTTCTAATGGCTAAAATATCCATCACTTGACTCCTTTTTCTAAGTGCATCTTCCACTCTATTTTATTTCCTTTGATGTACTTAATTTCAAAATTGAACTCACTTAAGAATTCAATACGTCTCACTTATATAGAATTCAAATGTGGTTTCTCAAACAAGTACTTTAAGATGTGATGATCAATATTTAACTCAAATTTATTTCCTAGGAGATGATGTCTCCACATTTGGAGTGCATGAACTATGGCAACTAACTCAAGGTCATGAGTAACGTAGTTCTTCTCATGCTCCTTTAACTTTCGCGAGTCATAATAAATCACATGCCTAGTCTACATCATAACTCCACCAAGTTCTTCCAAGTATGCATCTATACAAACCACATACTTTTTGTCTGGATCTAGGATTTTTAATATAGGAGTGCAAATGAGTAACTCCTTCATAATATTGAAGCTATCTTCACAATTATCGATCCAAATGGACTTCACACCCTTTTTCTGCAATGATGTGATTGGATATGCAATACAAGAGAAAGATTATATAAAATTTGTATAATATCCGTCTAAACCCATAAATGATCTAACCTCAGACACGTTCCTTGGAGTAGGCCATAATTCTTGTATTGCCTTTATTTTACAGGGTCCATTGTTACACCTTCTTCCAAGATAATGTGCCCCAAATACAACAACTGCTTTTGATAAAACAAACACTTGCTGAGCTTAGTGTATAATTGGTTCTCCCTCATAATTTGCAAGGTAATCGTGAGATGTTTTTCATTCAATTCTTCAGATTTAGAATATATTAATATGTCATCCAAAAACACAAGAATGAATTTGTCTAGATATTCACTGAACACTCCATTCATTAAGAACATGAATGTAGTTGGAGAATTTGTTAGTTCAAAGGGAAGAACTGTATATTCATAATTACCATATCTTTTTCTAAAAGTTGTTTTACTGATATCTTCGTCCTTTATGCATACTTGGTGATATCCAGACCTCAAGTCAATCTTGGAAAATCATTTTTCCTCTCTCAACTGATTAAAGAGGTCATCAATCCTTGGCAATGGATATCAATTCTTAACCATGGCTTTATTCAATTATTTGTAGTCAAGACATAGACTCAACATACCATGTTTCTTCATTTCAAATAACACTGTAGCTCCCCAGGGTGAAACGGGGCGTATGTAACTCTTATTCAACAACCCTTCCAGTTATGTATGTAATTCTTTTTGTTGAAGATTGTGTAACTTCGAAAGATATTATTATTGTATTCTTGATGTGTCATTTTTGTATTATTATTGTACTCCCATTCAATATATTATTATTGTAATAAATAACGTAAAGAACCTTGAAAGAATAAATGTAAACCCTATTAGTTGGGTCAACCAATAAGAATCTAGAAATATCATATTTTATTGTACCCTAGATAAGTCGGCCCTAGAAGTTAGATAAGTCGGATCCATAAGGGAAAAATCACTTGGAAAACAAGTCTAAAAAGAGAGGGCACACCTCTCATTCAGATACATCACTCACTCAAGTAAGTCCTCTAGTGAGAGAGAGAGAGAAGAACGAGTTCACTTGGGAGAAGAGTAGTCATTTTATGAAGAAGTGTTATTCTTGGGTTTTATTTCTTATATTATTCTCTAGATATTTTTTTGGAATATGATTTAGCTCTATTATTGTACTAGAATACATTGTACTTACTGACAAATCTATACTGAAGAAGTTTATTGGGTTTCTTCCCTTGAAGGGTTTCCTAGAGGAGAAATATTTGTGTACTTTTGTTTTGTTGTGCGTGTCTTTATTTAAGTGATCATATTGCATATGGTTATTCTGATATAGTGCAAATTGTTTGAAGATCTAATATAACCATTGTTAAAGTATAAAATTCTCACATGGTATCACAGGCATCCTGAAAAAAGTCATTATGGAGTCGTAACTAATGAAAGTTGGAAACTAGGGTTTCCTATTCTGGACACTTCCTTACATTTATCAGCTTGAAAAGAGGGTGAAAACAAATCTCTCTAGAAGGGTGCATATTCCCGTGGAGGCATATTTCAGATCTGAGAATTTTCAATTTTGGCCCTATCATCGTTGTCAGGGAAAACTAGGGCATCAGATTTTTTGCAGTTTTGTCTACAGATATGGAAGAAAAAGAAAATTGATCAAATCTCCTTAGGGAGGCACATATTTCTCTCAAGTTATATTTGCAAGATTCCAAAGTTGGAAGATTAGGGTTTCTCCTACAAACACTGGAATCAACTAGAAACAATTTTCAGAAGGAATTGGAGCAATAACTTGGTTAGAGCATTCTTATTGGTAAGAACATTTCTCTTTATTTCCATTTGACGTTCTCATTTTATCAAGATGACAAACAATAGAAAGCTTGAGGAAAATATTGAAGGATCTGAGATCTTATGGGCATGGAAGTGTAGAGTGCTTCTTGTACTAGAATAACATGACGTGGAAAACTGTCAAAGAAGAAGTTGCCGAGCCAAAGGGAGATGAATAAAAATATAGACACAAGAAGAATATGGTCAAGGCAAAGAGGATCATTATTGCTTCCATCAAAGATCACTTGATCCCACATG
The DNA here is from genome assembly GCA_001517045.1 of Pseudotsuga menziesii. Lineage (NCBI taxonomy): Eukaryota > Viridiplantae > Streptophyta > Pinopsida > Pinales > Pinaceae > Pseudotsuga > Pseudotsuga menziesii. The sequence continues at coordinate 334,894 of LPNX010805222.1, forward strand.
TTTCCTCCTTGAATACTACCAAGGATATGTTTGATGTGTTGACCAGTTTGTATGAAGGAAAGAACATTAATAGGAAGATGACCTTGAGAAATCAACTCAAGGGTGTGAAGATGGAGAACTCATAAAGTATACAATCCTATTTCACAAGGGTCTCCCAAATCAAAGAAAAACTATAAGTTATTGGAGACAATGTTGAAGAAGCAGAAGTGGTGATGACTACAATGAATGGTCTCCCAAAATCATGGGAATCATTCATTCAAGGAATTTGTTCTAGAAGGAAGCTCACCAAATTCAGTAGACTATGGGAGGATTGTACACAAGAGGAAGTCAGAATTGAAGCTAGAGAATAGAATATGGGTGAAGATGACAATCAATCCTTAACAATTCATGCCAAGAAGGTAAAGAGAAAGAAATAAGAACACTCACATGAGAAACCTGGAAGATACCGAGAGAATCATAAACCTCAAAGGGAATACTCAAATTGCAGATGTTACTCTTGTGATGAAAAGGGAAATATTACAAGAGATTTCCCCAAAGGAAAAAAGGCATGAAAAGAATGGAAAGAAGAAGAGGTATCATTCTCATTCTATATAAGATGATGAACTAGTTTAGAAGAGAGATAGAGAATATTCCTCCAGTGATGAATAATATGTCTTGATTTTAGCACTCATAGGTATTGCTACTCATGGAAGCAATGTTTGAATTATTGAAAATGGTGCTTCCAAGCATATGATAGGTTTCAAGCACTCCTTCACCAAATTGATAGAAGAAGACTCACCTCACAAGGTGAAACATGGAGGTGATTATCAATATCCCATAATAGGGGTAGGAGAAGAATCCTACAAGATAGACTCAAGGAAACCTATAAAGATGAAATATTTTCTCTGTGTACCAAGATTGAAGAAGAATCACCTTTCCATATCAATTCTAGATGCGAAAGGATTCTTATTTTCATTTGTTGACGGCCTGGAAAGTACTCATGTGTCCAAGAGGTAAAATTTTGATGATGTGGCAGTAATTGGAGAGAAAGAGGGAGGACTGTACAAATTGAAAGGCCAACCAGAAAAAGCATTGTTTCATGACACCATAGAACCATATGAACTATGGAAAAAAAGGATTACACATATACACTACAAGGATTTACCGATCATAAGAAAAATGGTGACTAATCTACCTAAGATCTAGACAAAAAATGAAGGTGCGTTCAAATTAGGATATGCACAAGGGAAGAATGAAAAGAAACCATTTCCAAGTAGTGACAAAAAAGAGAAGGAGATATTGGAGATAGTACACACAGACATATGTGGACCCATGTAATCAAACTCATTAAACAATTATGCATATCATGTTTCCTTTATATATGATTATTCTTGCAAAACTTGGATTTACTTTTTGAAAACAAAAGATGAAGTGGTACGTAAATTCAAAGAATTTAAATATATTGTAGAAAATCATATTGAAAAGAAAATAAAGACTTTGAGATCAGGTAATGATGGTGAATTTACTTCAAAAAGTTTCAAGATATTATGTAAAGAATCAGGTATTAAGAGGGAGATGAGCACTCCCTACAAGCCACAACAAAATAGTGTTACAGAAAGAAAGAATAGAACAATAATGAAAGTAGTAAAGGCCATGCTCCATGATCAAGATATTCTGATGCAGTTATCGACCGAAGCAACAAAAAATGTCTATGCACAAAACAGAACCCCACACCGTGTACTAGAGAACAAGACACCAGAATAAATGTTCACAGGAGAGTAACTGGAATTCATCCATCTTAGAATATTTGGTGTTCTAGTAAATATACATGTTCCCAAGGAGAAGAGAAAAAAAATGGATCCTCTAGGAAAGAATGAAATATTCGTCGGATATAGTGATACATTGAAGACATACAAAGTTTATATACTGGTATTCAAGAAGATCGAGACTAGCAGAGATGTTACCTTTGATGAAGATAGATATTTCAGTAGATCCAGGAAGATCCACTCAGATGAAGTACATGAAGAAGAACCTGAAGCTCCTAGAGTTAGAGATACAGTTATGGAAGATAAGGTTCCAAAAGAACATGAAGACAATGATATAGTTGAGCCAAAGAGACTTGTAGATCCATCCTGAGAGGTGAACACTCACAAGAGAATAATAGCTTGGGAACGAGAAGTTATTCAAGATGTAGAGAAATAGGGTGCTCCATATGGGACTTCCAAAGAAAGAAAGAGACCTCGACCATACTCCAACTATGTAGCATTGTTATGTGATATCATTGATGTAGATCCTTCTAGCTATGAATAAGTAGCCAAGAATAAATATTGGAAGGATTTTATGATCAAAGAGTATCGGTAGATCATGAAGAATGATGTTTGGGATGTGGTTCTGTGACCATAAGGGAAGTTAGTAGTGTCATACAAATGGATTTACAAAATAAAGCATGCAACATACGGTAATGTCGAGAAATACAATGTAAGATTTGTGGCTTGTGGATTCTCCCAAAAAGAAGGCATAGACTATGAGGAGAAATTTGCTCCTATATCTAGATACACTTCTAATAGAGCTATGCTTGTGATAGTTGTTGGAACGAAGTGGAAGGTGCAACAGATGGATGTGAAGACAACCTTCCTAAATGGTGTAGTAGAAGAGGAAGTGTATGTGGAGCATCCATTTGGACTTGAGATAAATGACATATAGACATATGTGTGCAAAGTAAAGAAGGCCTTGTATAGTTTGAAACAAGCACCCAAGACATGGTATGATAAGATAGTTGGAATTTTTATGAGCTTTGGATTTACCAAGAGTAAAGTGGATTCAAACCTTTACTTCAAGGTTGAAGATGGAAAACCAGTGACACTACTATTGTATGTAGATGACATGTTCCTGACAAGTGATGAGAAACTCATTTCAGAAATGAAGAAGAAGATTACTGCAGAGTTCGAGATGAAATACATGGGTATGATGCACTATTTCTTAGGTCTTGAGGTGTGGCAAAATCCTGGTTGTGTGATACTACTTCAGAGACATATGATGACACAATAGATAGATAGATGATCGCATCTTTAATGTATTTGATGAACATGAGGCCATACATATGCTTTGCAGTGAACACATTGAGTCAGTACATGGTAGAGTCGATACATGTTCACCTGAAGGTGGAAAACATGTGTTGGGATGCCTAAAGGGTATGATTGATTATGGGTTCAGATATGCAACAAATAAGAGGATTAACTTGCAAGGCTATGTTGATTCAGATTGAGCCAGTAGTGTCATAGATATGAAGAGGACTTTAGTATGTTGCTTCAGTTTGGTTCTGGTATGATTTACTGGATTAAGAAGAAGAAAACGAGTCTGGCACTGAGTACAACCTAAGTAGAGTACATTGTGTCTTGTTCAACTAATTGTTAGGCAGTGTGGCTTCAGAAGTTACTTGCGGGATGGTTTGATCTCGAGTTAGAGGTGACTTGTATTTTATGCAAGAGCCAGAGTTGTGTGAAGTTTTTCAAGAACTCTATGTTTCATTTCAAGTCGAATCATATCGAGATCAGGTACCACCATATCAGGGATAAAATGGTACAAAGAGGAGTAGTGAAGCTCCAATACGTGGCAACAGATGAGTATATAGCTGATGTATTGACCAATCCTCTATTAATAGTGAAGTTTGATTACTTTAGGGACAATCTTGGAGTTGTCTATATTGATGTTCCTCGAAAGAAGGATTACTGAATCCCATAGCACGTTTTAGATGCAGGTATTCTCCTAGTGACGTAATTTGTGCTCCTAGGAAGTCTCCACTTGAGGTGATGTTGTAGTGGGTAGTCACTTTGGTGATGTAATTTGTGCTCCCAAACTACACTCATGAGGATGTAGTAGGTAGTCACATTGGTGACATAATATAATCTCCTGACTGTTGGTGCTATGGCAGGCATACACGCATGTGTGAAGATGCAGGTAGTCACTTGGTGTGCTCCTAGGATGATCTCCACATGAGGTGATGTGGTAGTGGGTAGTCATGTGATGACGCAATTTTTTCTCCTAGGCTACACTCACGAGTGTCGTGTTGTCATGATCTGAGAAGATGCAGGTAGTCACTTGGTGACATAATTCATGCTCTTGGGATGTTCTCCACATGATTTGACATGATGGTGGGTAGTCACTTGGTGATGCAATTTGTTCTCCTAAGCTACACTCACGATATGATCTGGATGTGACATGATGGTGAGTAGTCACGGGGTGACGTAGTTTGTGCTTCTAGGCCACAATTACGAGATATAGTGCGACAACACAGGTAGTCACCCAGTGACGTAATTTGAGCTCCTGGCTTGTTCCAACTTGATGTATTGCTCGTAGAGAAATTGTTATGATGTATAGATTCTAGAGATGTTAGAATTAAATGGTTTGAGTACAAATTTGCAGCAGTTGTTATGATGATGATCGTGTTAGAAGAATACCTTCCTTTTTAATAGGGAGTATTGAAGATTGTGTAATCTTTGGAAGATATTCTTCTTGTATTCTTCATGTTTCACATTTGTATTATTATTGCACTCCCTTTCAGGATATTATTATTGTAATCAATAATGTAAAAAACCTTGAAAGAATCAATGTATACCCTACTAGTTGTGTCGACCCATAATGATTTAGAAAGAACATAATATATTGTACCCTAGAGAAGTCAGTCCTAGTAGTTAGAGAAGTCAACCCCATAGGGGGGGAGTCACTTGGAAAACAAGTATAAATAGAGAGGGGTAACCTCTCATTTGGACACATCACTCACTTAATCAAGTTCTCTAGTGAGAGAGAGAGCAGAATAAGTTCACTTGGGAAACGAGTAGTTTCTTTGTGAAGATATCTTATTCTCGTATATTGGTGTGGAAGATTCTTTAGCTCTTGGATTATACTATAATACATTGAACTTGCTGATGAATCTATACTGAATATTTTGTTGGGATTTCTTCCCTTGAAGGGTTTCCCAAAGGAGAAATCTTTGTGTACTTTTGTTTTGTTTTGATTGTATTTCTTTCAATGATCCTATTGCATATGGTTATTATGATATATTGCAAATTGTTTGAATATCTAATATAACCATTGTTAAAGTATAAAGTTATAACACTTTTAGCTGTGGAGTGCTCATCATGTAAGGTGCTTTGGATGTTGGCATAGTTCCAGGCACTAATTCAATGGTAAAATCGATGTCCTTCCTTGGTGGTAACCCAACTACATCTTGGAATACATCTTTGAATTCCTGTAACATTGAAATCTCATCAATCCGATGTTCCACACCAGCTGGTATCTCCTCATCATGGATCACATATATTTGACATCCCTTCCTGAGATATTTCATCATTTGAATAACTAATATATGTCTGATTGAAATAAGTCTCAGATTTCTTTGATCTGAATAGTTTTACCATAATCGTACAAGCAAATCATACTTTTTTTTATGGTAATCAATAATAGCATGATGCAATTCTATCCAATCCATCCCAAATAACATATCATATAAACCAAGAGCAATACCATCCAAATCCGATTTAGTATGCTACCCATTCATTTCCAAACAAAAATCCTTAACTACTGAAGTAATTTTTCTCTTCATACTTGTAGCTAGTTTTACCATTCAAGGTTTAGACAACTTAATGCTTTCTAACTTGCATTTTTTGACCAAAATAATATTTACATAGTTGTAAGAAGCTCCATAATCAATCAGAATTGAAATAGGAAATTTTTTTATTTTACCTTCAATTTCAATCATTGGTGATTGGTGATTTTCCTAATGAATATACAAGGTTGTATAAATATGAGGAATGCTTCTAGAAACCTCTCTTACTGTAGATGATTCTTTCATGATATAAATAATAGATTTCTTACCTTTCCTTTTTGGACATTTATTAAGGTAATGATCGCATCCACATTTCCAACATTTAACTTGCAATTGTTTCTTCTACCCAACGGACTCGGTCATCCTTTCTTCACTTTGTAGAGTGGGATGCTTGAGAGAATTATACAAACTATGCTTATTATCATGAGACTTAAAACTTTTTTTTCCTCAGATCCTGTTTATCCTTCAGTTAACCCTTCCAGCTCTTATGCAACTCTTTCCTGCTCTTACCTTCTTCATACAGGAATTTAGACTTTTGTATGCACTCCTTCAAGGTGTGAGGCTCATCATAAGCTATTATGTCCCTGTAGAATGTTTGTAAACCACTAAGAAACCTTTGGATCTTAACCTTTTCTCCTTGGATAAAGTACAGATAATTTAGCAGCTACAAGAATATTTTCTCATATTCCTCCATTGTCATGTTACCTAGTTCAAGTTCAAATAATTCCTACATATTTTTATCATAATATTGTTCAGACAAGTATTCATACTTAAAATACTTTTGGAAACTCCTCCATGAGATATTCCTCTGATTCATATTTTCATCCCACATAACATGTTCCACCATATAAACTCCTTTCCCTGAAGATTGTAGACAATAATTCGAGCTTCTTGGTTATCAGAGTAGTCATGGATCTGTAGATACTTCTTCATATCCATAAGCTAAATATATGCAACCTCACCAGATTTATCTCCATCAAAGGTGGGAGGTTTTATCTTCCTGAGATCACCCTGTAAAATATTACCATCACGTTTTCTTGTTTGATGCCTTCTATGGTGAAACTCATTTCGAATTTTAGGCACTTCTTCCCCTTGATGACTTTCAACTGAATGATGATGTATTCACACCCCCATTATGTCTTCATCTTTATCTTTGGGATGCTGATATCTATCTAATATTTCCTTGTTCATGCACTTATATCCTTCCCTTTTTACCATGGAAGATATTTGTTGCATTTGATTTCGTATTTGAACCATATTCCGCACCACTTGATGGTTTATTTGGTTATGTATGTATCTTAATGTTTGGAACACTTCCACTCTATCTGCATCAGACTAATTTCCATTGGAATCGGTTCCATGATTACCCATTACAATTTATTCAACAAATTTAGACATTATAGGTTCATCTGCCATTTTCAGTACTGCTTTCCTACCACACTAGCAATCATCAAGTACAAATAGATTGAAAACTTGAGTTGTCACTAATAAATCTGAATTTTTCAGTACCATTGTTAGTTAATATTAAAATCATATGCATGATATAATTCTCATTATGAATACATATGTTTCATACAATAAATATTTTAATTTTAGTTAAATCCAAAATTTTTCATTTTATAAATTTTAAAATGATCCCAGAGGCTAAATGTCACAACATAGCTCTAATACCAATCTATAATGTACCTGCACATTACACAGATACTTAGATACTTGTTAGTAGCTAAAACATACAAGAGCATTACTTAGTGTCTATAAAAATAACACAAGTATTAATTCAAAATATTAATTAACTAACAGGGATCCCCAATTGACTCTTTTATAGATAAGCATAGTTAAAAAAAATTTAATTAACCCTTAACAATCTTGATTAAAAACTTAATCATAGATTAGAATTAATTATTTATTCACTAAATAGTGTTAATTAACATAGCCGATGGATTAATATGTCTTTCTGACTTAAAATTGTTGATGCTGACTATTCCATAATGATTCCAACCTTGCTAACATCGGTAGTCCAGAGTGCACACCTCACAACTAGAATTATAGCCATCTCTCTCAATTTCCAACTTCTGATGTTGGAAGCCGGGAGTCAGCATGCCAAAATAGGAAAAACTAACACCCCTCCTGACTTTTGAATTTCGACGTCAGTAGTCGGGATTCAAAACGCTAAAACAAAATACTCAATCCACTCCCAACTTTCGATTCCCAATGTCGGCATGCCAAAATTTGGGAGTCGGCACCATCAAATGAGAAAATACATAATCACTTCTGAATTTCAATTCCTAACGTCAAAACGTTGGAAGTCGGAAGTCAACACCACTATACAAAAACTTCAACAATCACTCCCAATTTCTAATTCTTGATGTCGACACATCGACAGTCGAGAATCGACACCAACTTACCAAACATAACAAAACCACTCCCGAATCTTGATTCCCGACATTGGCACGTTAGAATTTGGGAGTCAATATCTGACTCAACGAAATTGTAATCAACAGTCATGATTATTCATTGGCACAATAATCAACGATCATGATTACTCTGATTTCCAAGGAACACTTTTCCATTTTTATGAAAATGACTACGGCAATTATTTGGCTTTATGATTAACAATATTGATGGATTTTTCAAGGCTCTGTAAACTTGATTCACTGAGTTAAATACTTTACTGATTCAATAGAAATGTAAGGGTGATTAAACCAAAAAAACTAAGAGTTTCTTTCCTAATTCGTCACTAAGTTTTCAAAAAATTTAAGCACTTTAGTGAACCACAACAATTCAATTCAAATATTCCAACAACTTGGAAAATCTAACATAGTTCTTCAAGCAAAACTCTTATGACTTATTTTGGGAAATTGAAGTTAACTGTTTATAATCCCTTTTATTTAACAATTTATTACAAGACCAAAACCAACCTTCCAGTTCAACTGTTCAATTCACTTAATCTTATTCATTCTAAGCATGTAACATTATCAATAAGAATCACATAACAACTCATTACAAATTCTCATCCCCTGGCTCATTTTCAATTTAACTCATTCACAAGGAAATTAATGAATACAGATCAATTATCATTTTGGCTGGAATTTTAGGCATAACCATCCTACCTTATACAACAATTAGCCATTCTAAGGCATGCTACCCATTTTTACTTAGATTATTATGACTATCTATTAAAAGAAATTCTATAACCATTAAACCAAACAGTCGTAGGCCTCAAAGGTTATGCAAACACACTTAAATGCATAAGCTTTTTGTTATTTTAATCCAACATTCAAATTTGAGCAAACAATTACAACCTATAGCCATTTATACAAGTTAAGGTTATTTTAGACTTCAAACAACTCTCAAACAAATATTCAAAGCATTCAAACAACTCTCAAACAAAGCATCCCTTTCATTGAAATCAAGCAAACTTCTGAATAAAAATCATCCAAGGGAATTTACAGACAATTTATTCATTTTTTCAATTACTAATTCAATAAAACTCAATCCAATTTAATTTTTGTATTCACATATGGTTACAAAGAATTACTGCAACTTCATAAGGCTCATTCATACAAGTCATTTCAAACCAAGAAACATCATACAATATTTCCTTCATGAATTTAACAAATGTAATTTATTAAGCAATTCTTCAATAATGATACTTATCTAAAACCAAAGGAATTGGGAAATTGACTCTGTGTGAGACACACTCCACCCAACCATAGACATTTTTTTTCTGATTTACTCTCAACAAATTGCCACCCTTGAACTAAGATCCTTATATTCACCAACTAGGTATCTCACCATTCCCCTAATTAACTCTATGGTTTAAACATTTGGCAAACATGAACATTGGTTTACAAACCAATTCCATGCCAAACAATGCAATCCACGTTCAAAGCTTCCTTCTGCTAGCACCACAATGAAACATATCACTACTCCAGTGCCAGAATTCCACTAAGGCAACTTCATACAGTATTTATCATTTCATTGGGAAAATCCATAGGAAAATAGAGATACAATTTAACAGGTAAGGTAACAATATGTTCAAAAGTTTAGAATCAACATTCACAACATTCATATTATTCCTTAGGCATGAATTCCTTGCTCTCAAAACCAATTTCTTACACGACTTTCTCTATGTCAAAGTCGAACCTGAACCTCACTTGTTCCGCCACTAACTAGAAGAACCCAAAACCCCAAAATCAATTATGTCAAACTGAATTCTTTTCCCAAACCAACACCAACCCTCTCTCACCTAGGATCGTCGAACTCACTTATCACTAACTAGAAGAACCCAAAACCCCAAAATCAATTATGTCAAACTGAATTCTTTTCCCAAACCAACACCAACCCTCTCTCACCTAGGATCGTCGAACTCACTTATCACATCGGTGAATTCACATGGGCGTCTGACTTCTCTTCCCTCCCACACCTGGTATCCCTCAACAAGCCACATTCAAGCTTGATTAATTTCTTAATCAACTCTTAATCACCCTAACCTTTAGTTAGGGTTAAACTAGTTTTGAAACTCAATCACATGGTTTAGACTTAAAGCATGGTTCAGGGTAATATTTAAGTAGGGTTTCATAGTGAAGACAACTCTAAGCCCCCTTTCAACCTCTTGCGAATACTTGGATCCCCATTCTTTTAAGCGTTCATCCCCCTTAGAATTAAGTTGTAAAATTTTATAATAATGATAAGAAAAATATGAATGTACAACCTTTGAGGAATTCACAATTTACAATTCATTTGAACCCAAACGAATGAGGGGTCTAGGCCATGGGTGTTACAAACACATTGATTAAGTTGAATCACCCCACCACATGTTGTCACAACCAAAAAAATGTGCATGAGTTTTTTCCATTTTTATTTGACAAAACTAGATTGAAAAAGAGAAAACATTAAAGTGAAACAAACACAAGATGATCATGTCAACATACCAACGGTTTGTTTTTGTTGGGAATCCACATGTATATATCAAACCATCAAATAAATTTTGGGACATCTTGAAGAGTGTTTATGATGCTAGAAACAAAATGATTGTAGATGATTTGAAAAAAAATCATGTTTGGAATGATGAAGGGAACTATGCGATTGCAAAAGGGTATAATTGTGATGATGTGAATGACACATACTTGCTAGATCGATTATGATCATTCTTTCTTCACCTAAATGGTTTTAGTGATGTGATATGTATTGTAAAAAACATTAAACTAGTTTGTTAAATAATGTAATTAGATATTTTTCTTAATACTTTTTACGTGTGACCATGTCTTTTATGTTTAATAAGGTATTCATAATTTTCTGTAATTAGTTATGTTTGATTAATTTAATTGTACATGTATATGATATGTAACCAACTTTAAAATCTACGAATGATAACGCATTAATGTGATTGAAAGTTAAGTGTGAAATTGGGGTTTATAAAGTGCTAAACCCAAGTTCTAATTGTGCCAGTATCAAATAACATTATGATGAATATAGTGAAAATTTTATGAGTAAAATATCAAAATTAAAGAATCTATATTCCCCAAATTCTCTACCAATGCATGAAAGACATTTTTTAAAATAACGTAATGAAATGTTATTTGATTTTTTAATAAAATAAGTCAAAAATATTAAAAAAAAACAAGTTTGTGTTTCTTAAAAAAATTTAAAATATATTAATCAAAATATTTTGCAAATCATTAATAAAAATAATAAATCCCAATTTTATAATATATATGAAAGTTTAAAAATTTCCAAAATTAATACCATAATGGAAAATGCATTTCCTCTTTTTTAGTTAGAATATAATACAAATTTTATATTAAACACTTAAAATATATAAAAATAATTACATTTACCTTTCAGAAAGGTAAAGAAATGTTATTTGTTTTTTTACAAAATACATGAAAAATATAAAAAAAAAAACTTGTGTTTCTTTAAACAAAAAATATTTGAAAATATATAAAAGTAAATATTTTTCAAATCATTAATAAAAATAATATATCCAAACGCTATAATATATATATGAAAATTTAAAAATTTCTAAAATTAAAACCACAATGGAAAATGTATTTCCTCCTTCTAAGTAAATGATTGTACATATTTTATATTGAACACTTAAAATATATGAAAATAATTACATTTACCTTTAAGAAAGGTTAAACCAAATAAGTGTTATTTACATCCAAGCCCAAACATATCTCAACAATTTGAAATCCATCTAGCCTCACCAACTAATCATCATACCTTTACCAAAAAAAATCAAAACAACAACAACAACAATACCAACAAATTTTTTAAAACAATAACTAAATTGAAATCCCTAATTTTACCATTATTAACGCTTGCCTATGTATCTTCATACACTACCTATTACCCCATATATTATCCCAACAAAAATAAAATTATAATATTTAAATATTTGAATTAAGTATTACTTTTTAAAACCAAAATTAATATATTATAATATAATGACACATTTTTAATACCAAACATAATATATCTATCAGTGTAGACCTTAAAAAGACTAAAATTCTTTGAAATGTAAACGTTTCCAAATTCCACACTTTAAAAAAAAATATTGGTGTAGACTTTAAAAAGACTCGAATTCTTTGATTGGTAAACGTTTCGGAATTCTACACTTCTTTTTTTCAGATGGAAATATCCACGGGAAACCCAGCAATACTTCCCCACATTAGTGGATGGTAGAGGTGGTAAACCGTTGGCCATCCTCGCAGAAGGCCTAACCCCAAAGGAGTCAAGACTCGAACCCGTGACCTCTCCCCGAACCGAGAGAGTGTGCGCACTTCGGAATTCTACACTTCAAAAAAAGGTTTGGACTTCAAGAGATCTTATCCTTTTAGTCAGTTAATAGATTAGAGTTAAAATAATCTATACTTATTTATTTTATTATAATTATATTTTTATTTTTAGATGATTAATTTATTAAAATTATAGTATATAAAGATTAAAAAAAACTGAAAAACATCTATATACATTAAATCAAATCTATTAAATCAAACTTATCCTAAAAGGAAAAAAGTAAGTATTTTATTAATGTAAAAAAACTGAAAAAAAATAAATCAACATGTTTTTCCTAAGAAAAAAAAACTGAGTTCTTTATTAATGTAAAAGAACCCTTTTACATAAATCGTCCATATAGATGACCTTACATGTGGCTCGGGCGGCATGTAAAAAAAAAAAAAAAGAATGATATTACATTAAGACTCCTTGATTTTTGATGTACTAGAGTACTAAAAGATGAGTCATGACAAAAATAACTGATAATCATCTAAATCATCATTTTTCTATATGTTCATTAGTGTTTATATATAACATCCATATAATACTAGCATTTGCACCAAGAGGTGTAAAGAAATGCCGAGAGGGTAAAAATATTGTGTTTTTTTACAACTAAACATTTTTTACCTAGTTTTGGAGACTGGAAATTACTATTTAATAATAGTTATTTTTGAGATTTTACCATAAGACATTTATCGCTAAATTTGATTTTCGGAATAAATGTTAACTTTTTTTCCAAGCTGTGTTATTTTTTTGTTATTTCCGATTTCCGAAATTGAGAAGCGGAAATTACAATTTAATAATACTTTTGTGGGTACTACTGATCTGACTTACAACTGAGGTTTTACCTCAAAACATTTATGACTAAATACATCAATGACATCCCTGATTGGAGAATCAACTTTTTTCTCTTGTTTGTTTTATGTTTAGATCACGAAATCTTATAATTTTCAACAAGGAAATGTCCTTTCTCAAATTGTGATTTCCCGATTTTCGATTTTCGTCTATTCGTTTATTGGATATCATAATTTCGATATATTTTGTATCTATTTTGGCGTTTTCGGAGTATCGAAAATTGGAATTTGTGCTTTAGGTAAAATTGAAGGTCTTGTTCTCGATTTCGGATTCCGATTTCTGATGTTCGAAATATCAGAAACGGGAAACACGACTCTTTTTTTGACTGGAATTTTGTTTCTCGATTGCCGATTTGGGATTCCGCAAATCGAAAATCAAAAGTAAATTTTGTCAATTTCTGTTTATGCATACGAAATTAGGATTAATTTATGTTTCTGATTTTTTCATTTTTGGCAGTTTGAGTTTGTTTTTTTAAGATTCGAATTTAGGGTTTTACCATTGTTATTGATGCTTTTTCACTATGCTCAGGGTTTTTTTTATAGTGCATATCCTCTGCATCACAGCGGTCAGAGTTGTAACTTTCTGAGCATTTCCACTTGTAAGTTTTCGCTGTGTGATTGTTTTTTTCTGGTAAATTTGAACTTAGGTTGTTTTTAGACATGGTTTCTAAAATACAATCAGAGAAGGCATCTGCCACCACCAGGAATACCAGATCTAAAATGGCTCTTCAAGAGCAGAAAAACAAAGATCCCAATGGGGTGTTTTCATTGACACCAGTGGTTATGTGTTTGAGAGCTTAAATATAGAGTGGTCCAGAATTTATTCTATTTTTGACAATGATGACTTTTTCTGTGTTGATCATGACCAACCTGCATACTTGCATATACGCAATTCTCAGCTCCATCGTGTTGCTTCAAGACCCCCATTTATGCCTTACACGGACCTTGTTAAGTGGGAATTGGACCACATAGACCCTAAGGAAGGAATATTTCGTGATATCCATAATGTCGTTATTGCTTCATTCCGTCCAGATATTTTTACTAGGGCTTATGCTTTGCCAACCCCCAATCAGCTTCTCTCGTTGATTTTTTTCAACGAAAGTCATGCCAAATTCAATTATGAACAAGTGGTGAAATGTTGGTTGGAAGACCCAACACTTGACATTCCTGTTTCACTTCCATTCCTTGTTGTGCACTATGTTTTGCAGGTTATATGGTTTACCAAATTGTTTGTCATTCAAAGCGTAGTGAGTTCCTATCACGAACCATATATTGATTATAGGTCATCCGTTCAACTGGGCGCAAATTCTGTCGTTTAATTTGCATGAGGAAGTTGAAAAATATGAGAAAACCCCCAAGAATCGTAAACCATCTTTCTATATGTCAGGGTTTGTAATGGATGCATTCTGCGCATCGTCTGCTTTCCCAGCTCTAAATTGGAATTGGACCGACCAATCTCCACCTGTTCATAAATATTGCGCTGATATGTGGGGCGGAAATTTCATCCCTCGCATTTATGAACTCCGTGACCTATTTCTCGGGTCAATGCACTACAATATTTTTAAAGTTGATGCTCCTGCATTCTCTAAAAGTGCTAGGGAAATGATTTCAATGTTTGGCAACTCGTATGTAGGAGAATATTTTTCTTACATAAGAATTTGGGGTAGTAATACAGTCCACTTACTTCCTAGAATAGTTCCAGACCGAATGGTGCTTCAAGACATTAGAGGAATTTTGGGGTCTAAAATGGGCCTCCTAAGGAAAATAATAAAATAATAGTTAAAATAATAAAATAATATTGATTAATTTTGGAGGAAGAAAGAAAAAAACTACTTTTTGTGTTTGTATTTTCGACATATCTCCCTCTGTTTTTACTCAAATTTTGATCGGGAGAGCTCCTTGGATGCGGAATTTGATTCCGCATCCAACGAGTACCCACACTGCATACTTTTGATGGACCCTGCTACCCCAAAAACAAGAAATACCTGAAAAAATGTGATGATGACATCATCATCACGTTTTTTCATGTATTTCTTGTTTTTGGGGTAGCGAGGTCCGTCAAAATTATGCAGTGTGGGTACTCGTTGGATGCAGAATCAAATTCCGCATCCAATGAGCTCTCCCGATCGAAATTTGAGTAAAAACACAATGAGATATGTCGAAAATACGAACAAAAAAATTAGTTTTTTTTAATGACAAATATGTCAATTCAACCATTATGGTTGACTTATTTTATTGAAATTCTATTGGTTCTTGAATTCCAACTCACAAAAACTTATTTTGGCATGTTTTATTATAAGGCCCATTTTAGACCCCAAATTTCCTCTGATGATTCGCGTATCAGACTGTTATTGATGGGGTTTTATCCAAGTTGACCAAACATAAGAAGAAGGCCTGGCTGAAATTTCCCGTGAATCTTGGCAACCTTATGCTACAAAGTCCTGCTCATGCGTCTTTGGTGGGAAAGGAGATTTATGTTATGAACTTGGGGGAGGCATTCAAAAGAATGCATGACCTAGTGGCATATTTGGTTGATCTCTTTGCTCATGAGCATGTGAAATTCCAATACGTTCATGAAAATGATCCCGATGATTCCATGTTTCTAGGAGCTACCAATTTTCAGGAGGTAATGGATAAAATGACTAATCCAGAGACAAATTTGCATATGTACAAGTATCAAAAGGATCTCAAGACAAGAATTGTTGGAGAAAAAGGAGATAAACTAAAAATAAAAGAAGATCTTCAAAAGGATAAGACAGAACAAGAAGCGAGAGAGGATGGAGAAAGTTGTTCTATTGCTCTTGTTGCTCAACCCAAGGACAAAGGAAAACGTGTGCTTCAAGGATCATCCAGCTTCTGTATTGGCACAATGGAAGATACATTGCAGAAAGGGCCAGAACAGGCTCTCACTGAATCAGGTTTTGAATAGGCTCAACTGGTAGAAGAACCGACAAAAGAAAATCTCATGCCTTCGATCTCAATTGCCAAGAAAGAGCAGACTCATGTTGAAGATGCTTCTGGACAGAATGTAATCTCTTTATCTTCAAGTTAGATTGAGATTGATGATATGAATGTGGAACAAGACCCTGAGGTTGTTATAACTATGTCGAATATGCAAACGTTTCCTAGTATGTTAGGTTCATCATCTTCCCAACATAATTTTTTCGAGGTAAATTTGTCATCAATAATGGGAGCTACTATTAGCATGCTCACTTTTTTAGTTAATTCACTCATTGATACTTTTCCTACATCGCCAATTCGCCAGCTGTTTGAGGATGACATTCCTTCCGTCTCTATGAGTATTTTTGAAAAGGAAGATTTTCCTATGTCTAGTTCTTTTACATCACTCACCTTTACTTCTGCCTCAAGTCCTATGGATATTTCCCCACTCAGCATAGACATTCTTATAAACCAAATGCAAACTGATTCCTTGGTTACCATCTAGCATGAGATCAATTCATCATCAGAAGTGATAGCAGATTTTGGAGAAGATGTGGTGGTATCCATGGGAAAATATTATTGGAGTAAAAATGATAAAGCTTTGGTTAAAAGGGGAGCGAAGAAAGCGAGACAAGGATTAGGAAAACATGTGCCTGCCCTTGGTCAAGTTATTTGGAAGGTAGACACAAGTGATCTTTCACAAGGAGCAGTGGACGCAACATCTACCGTGGGAGTTTTCACTGGAGCTAATTTTAACTCAGTTTCACAATTAAGTTTGGATTTTGGTGAAAAAGAGAAGGAATTGGAGAAGTTGAAACAGGACTTAGCAGAGGAAAAAAAGAGGCATAAACAAGAAACTGGCAAGTTGAAACGAGAACATGAAGATAGAGTGGATCAATGGAAGATGGAAGCTGAAGAATTGAAGCACCAGCTTGAGAATGCAGAGGTTGTGAATCAGCAATGAGCAGAGCAAATTGCTCTTGTCAATCAGCGGGTGAAAGATGCTCAAGTAGCTTCGAAAGCCTCATGTTTTCTAGATATGACACCTGAGGATTTCAAATGAGTACTCTGTAAATTGCAGGAAGAGTTCCAACAGGCTGTGATAGATTTGTATACTTCTTTTGATGAGATGCAAGGGTTGTATGACAAGTTTAGAAAGCATTTTGAAACTGTTAAGGATCACCATGATTGGATAAGAAAATAATTTGCTGCTTTAGAGCAAGTAACAAGTTGGCAAAAGCATATTAAGGAAAGACTTGATGGCTTGCCAATTTTAGACAAGTTACAGCTGAAAACAACTGAAGTTGCCATTCAGACATGGGAGGGTATTTGCGATTCAGTTGAAGGTTTAATCATTTCAAGACAAATGGTTTGTGAACAAAGGTGGTCATATTCAAAGAATTTTCTAACCTATTTGAGTTTTCCTCTTTTGGATCTTATCAATGAGGCACCTTCGCACCAACTTCATTTGAAAGAAATTCAAAAGGATTTTGATGATTCAAAAGAGTTGATCCAAAAAATCAGTTAGCTGAGAGTGCAAGAAATTGAGAAATGGATGAAATCTCCCCATGCTTCAATAGCTCGGATAAAGGTGTTCATTAAACAATGGAAGAAAATGAGAGAGGAGGATATTTCCTCCAAAATTTGCAAGACAAAAATTCAGTTGAGGAATGCTCATTTTCACGAAGTCGATGAGATTTTGGAGCTATTTGGAAAGTGCTGTTATGCCCTTGTGGAAACATAGAAACTATTCTCATAACTGTGTAATCTTATTTAAAGACAAATAGACATTGTGTTATTGGGTACTTGCAATTTGTGTGTTTTTAACACTTTGGATATTGTTCTTTGCGATTTTATTTTGTTAAGTTACTCTAAAGTAAGTTGGAAGAAATAATCTTGATTTGCATGTGTGCACATTAATTGTTTTTTTTCTTTATCTGTTATATCTTGCAGTACTTTTATCTTGAAATGATTACTCAGTCTGTTAAGTGTCCTTATATAGTTATCAATATTATCAAATCGAGTTTAGTGCACTATTAGTACGAAAATTGCAATTGCCAATTTCTGACACTTCGGAATTCAGAAAGCTATGCCGTATGTTTGCCAATAAGGAATAATTTGTGTTATACTAGTAGTTATTGCTTTCAGTTTATTTTAAGCAAAAAGTGGGAGTTGAGAAGAAACAAATTAAGTGTTTGATTTCCGATTTTCGACATTTCGGATTTCGAAAATTGTATGTTAACATTTTAGAGGCAGACCAATGAAAAATAACACAGAGCGAGTTTAAAATAAGGATGCACTTAGCAGAGGAATAACTTATACGAAAAAAATACGCACAGTGAAAATAAAACCTGAAAATCGATGTTTTCCTGTTTCCCATACCCAAACGTCGATAATCGGAAATAGGAACTTTGACATTTCTTTATTTGAAACCAGAAATCTATTCTTGGGGAATACATACGGTATTATTTATTGCAAAATTGGAAATCAGAACATTGGATGTTCCTTATTTGCATATCCTAAATTGGGGAATTGAAAATCAGAACATATGGTGTTCCTTGTGGGAAAACATAGGAGATAGATTTTCGGATTCCAAAATGTCGGAAATTGGAAATACGAACATGGATATATTTGTATTTGAACAAGATTTTTGGATATGTCGCAAAATTGGAAATCGGAACATAGCATGTTCCTTATTGGAAAACATAGGACATAGATTTCCAAATTCTGAAATGTCGGGAATCAGAAATAGGAACATGGAGATGTTCTTATTTGAACACATAGGATTTCTGGATTTCTGGATTTTCACACATAGCATTTTCAGAATCCGAAATGTCGGAGATTAAAACATATGGTGTTTCTTCTTGGAAAACATAGTATTTCTGGATTCCAAAATGCCGAATATCACAAATCGGAACATGGATATGTTCCTTATTTGAAACAATAGGATTTCCGGATTTCGAAATTGCTTCTTGGAAAACATAGATTTTCGGATTATGAAATGTCGAATATCGCAAATCGGAACATGGAGATGTTCCTTCTTTGAACAATAGGATTTCTAGATTTCAAAATGTCAGAAATTGTGGAATGGCATATCGAAACATACGATGTTCCTTATTGGATAATATAGTAAATCACGCATACCGCAAATAACCCTAACAAGAACTGGAATTTCCCGTTCTCAATATTGAATTTGGGAAATCGGGCTTCATGTTCAAAAATGGGAATTTCTTTATATATGTTGGAAATTATATGATTTTATTTAATTTACAGATATGAGTTAAAAAGTCATGAAAATTTAATAATTTTAAAGAATAATAATTTTTAATTTTACACAGTAAATTTTTAAGAAACATTTTTTTGTAATTGTATTGCATTTATATTTTTCTTATTGTATATGAAGTTTATAGATTGAATAATAACAATTATTTCTATTTTTTTAATTTACACACTAAATTTTTAAGAAACAATTTTTTGTAATTGTATTGCATTTATATTTTTCTTATGGTATGTGAAGTATATAGATTGAATAATAACAATTATTTCTATTAATAAATATGAAGTTTAACTTTGGATGCGGATGATGAGAGTCAAATTGGCAAGGATGGAATGGACAGAAAAAACAATCTATTGAGCTGCAGAGCATTTAATGCGGCTACAAAAAGCTTGATGATTGTTGGATCTTGAGCTGGTCGAGATCCAATTATGATCAAGCGTGTTGCAACCGTATTAAATGCTCTGCAGCTCAATGGATAGTTGTTCGGCTATTGTGGCAGAACCACGTTGTGCTTGTCATCCAATCACATTGCCATCTATTCTGAAGTAATTATGCATTAATGAAGTGGGTCTTGATGTCCTATTCTACAGTCATTACGCATTAATTAAGAGGGTCTTATTGTCTAAGATGGCCAACTTGGTCATCAGTTGAGTTTTAATGCTTGGATTACAGTTGATTCGGTGGTCACATCCATCATGAAGAGTGGCACTTCCAGTGCTACAACAGATTCGAATCATGAGTTTAGGTACAACACAGTGATGATTAAATTTTGTGGTTATTATATCTCGTGATTGGGAAGGACCCAAGAAGGTGGAATGCAGTTGATCGGTTAAATAGACGTGAAAAAGGAGTTGATTGTTTTTGTTGGTATTATTTATGTGTAACTTGTTTCTCCACTCGATTTATAACAATTTTTGAATACATGCAATGGCTGGTATGACTTATCCTATTTGTCCTTTTCCATTTCATTTGATATGACATTAATTAGTCCTTGTCGAGGAAGTTCTTTTAGTATTCAGCTAAGCCATGATTTGACCCGGTTTTCATTTTGTTATCTCATTACAGTACAATTTGGCTTGGTGAGGGACTGGAAGTGGTACAACAATCTTTTCTCGCCATTAATGATTTTCGTCTCTCGTGTTGGTTTTAGTGTGGTTATGAGCATTTGTCCCTAATTTCGTTCAGTTATTTCTCAGCCGGTTGCTTGGGTCTTGTGGCACTTTTGTTTTTTCCATGTTTTCTTGCAAAACAATTTGTGTCTGCCTTTGTTGGGTTTTCTTCTGCATCTGAAACATCATATTATGTCCAAGCAGCGTGGACCGTCTCGTCGTTCTGTGAGTGGTGGTGGTTGTTCGCAACGAGTGGCGTAGGTGAAAAAGATAGATGGTTATAACAATGAAATTTCTTCGCGAGTTCAGTCAATAATAGATGAGTGGGAAATCAGGCTTGTAAAGGAGAACCTTGCTCGTGATACTGATGGTGGTATCCCGAATCACTATTGGATCGTCAAAAATATGATGGGAACGTTCATGGAGGAAATGCTAGCTAGATGGAACCATACTAAGTTGGCTATTTCACAGGCTACAACCAAAATGGTGGAATTAGATATGGTCATAACGCAAAGAAATGTTATGGCCATTTAGAAAAAAACAGCTCAGGGATTTGAGTCCTTGGGTGATGGAGGTAGCGGGAGTATCTCTATGGCTCCATATGCTTCAATGAATGTCGACCCTACCGTGCATGTTGCATCTACAGTGGCTGTTTGGGTTCCTAGAATGATTAGTCACCTTTCCAAATGAGCTCGTGAATCTAATGCTTCCGTGGGGAAAGTGGCTGCTTCTGTAGAGAAAGAGGATGCTTATGTCATGGCCCTGAAGCCCAGTCTATTATCTTCAGATGAGGAATTATTTGGGCCTTGTTGTATAGTTGATGAAATGCAGGACACGCAGGACCCTACTCTCACTATCAGCGGTGCTAATCCATGAGCTTGTTTTTGTCTATTTGGCTTCCTTTTGTTTACATTTAAGTTTATGCTCGTTTATAATTTTCCAGGTGACTTGATAAACTTTTCTTCATAGTAATTTTGTACGTAGCCCCCCATGTATCACATGGGTTATTGTGGCTCTTATGAATATGTCTGTAATTTTGTTTAAACTTTACTTAGGCAACACATTCCAAGTTCTGTATTGTTTTTAGGCTCTTTACACTAGAACTGTAGATTTGTCTGGTCCTGACAAATAAGGGTGGTTGTTATAGACCACTATTTTCAGTTGACCAGAATTATTGATATTTTGTAATTTTTTGTATAGTTTATTAATAGCAATGTAGGCTTACAAAAAAAATAATATGAAGTTTAAAGATCTAATATATCTAAATATATTATTTCTCTTAATAAACCTAAAGTTTAAAGATGTCTTATTCGTCAATAGCTTGATTTGGGTATATGAAATTTATTTAAAGAATGAATGGCAATTATTTATGTTGATAAATATGAAGGTAGAAAATGATCCGACATGGAGATCACTGAATGCATTTATGGTCACAACGCATAGAAATGTCATGGCCATGTGGAAAAAATTACATCTGGGATTTGACTCCTTGGGTGATGGAGGTAGTGGCAGTGTTTGTATGGAATATTCGCAGAAGATTACAATTGATGTCATGTAAATTATTTATGGTTGTTTTGGTTTTTTATTTATTTATTTTTATTTTAGTTTTAGGATCACTAGGAATATTAATTTCAACTAAAAGAATGCGGAAAATTAATATAAGTTTAAATATCTAATATATCTAAATATATTATTTCTCTTAATAAACCTAAATTTTAAAGATGTAATATACTTGAATAGCTTGATTTGGGTATATGAAATTTATTTTAAAGATCGAATAACAATTATTTATGTTAAAAAATATGAAGTTCAAAGATAATCTGACATCAAGATCACTGAATGGATTTATTGTTCATTTATTTTAAAACATTGTTTAATAAGAATTTTCTGAAAGCGGAAATTGGGAGAAAAAATGCAGGGAATGAAACTTTTGGGGATGAGACAAAGAGAAAAGAATACGGATAGAAAAAATATAACTTGAAATCAAAAAAGTCTAAATTATCCAAACTAAAGCATGGTTTTATATAGATCACCTAATTGAAGTTTTTCGATTTGTGGTACCCGGAGGTCGAAAATAGCAAATAGGAACTTTGACATTTTTTTATTTGAAAAAATAAAATTTCCGATATTGTAAATGTCGCAACATGGAAATTGGGGAATTGGCAATTGGAAAATTGGGTATTATTTAATGCAAAACATATGATTTGTGGCATGCGAAATGTCGGAAATGGGAAATCAATGGATAAAATGTGTTGATTTACATAATGATTTTTCATTACAAGATTGAAATATGAAATGTACATTGAAAAAATGTGTTTATTCAATTTACATACTATTTTATTACAACTCATAAATGGTTATTGATTTCTAATACTAATTTATCAATTAGTATTACCTCACATAAATTAGTTTTACCTCACGCATTAAACCAAGTGAACTCAGTCAACTCGTCATGTATTTCGTTTCGAATCTCTATCTCAGATGGCTTTCACAAGTATGAGCTACTACTTGCAGTTATATATAGTGATCTTGTAGAAAATTGACAACTAATAGAAGCAACTATAATCAAAATTACCCAATGTTCATGCAACATTGTAGATAATGTAACATACATTTAATTTCTTCGTTCTTTTTCTCTCAATCAGTTTTCCATTGTTGATTGATCCAATGTTATAGCAAAGTTTAGAACATTCAAGGCCGAGTTATTTCCAAGACAAACATACATTAATATGGCAACCAACGACGCTTTTGAAATACATATATTTGCATTCAATGAATTGGTACTTTCTTTGTATGACCAAATACAAATAGGAATAGTGTACATTGTATCAAATGGCACATATTTAAACACAATTATTTTAAAAATTCTTAAGAAAGTTGTTAAATTGCTTAGGATAAACATTTTTAAATGAAAAATTACAACTGCACTTAAATAAAGTATTTCAATGCATATGGAAATAACGAAAGAGATGTTAACAATTTAAAATATTTGTAGTGGCGTTGTTTGGAAAGTGGACAAAAATAAATTTGCAAAGAACAATATTAGCGAAAGTTGAAAAGAATGAAATGTTAAATCCGAATATGTTTCGGAATCCCAAATACTGGAAATCGAAAATCAGAAATAACAACAACCAGAGTAATGAAATATGTTAATGCGAATTATTTAATTTTTTATATACGTTACATTCATTTATTTATATATGAATATATGAACAACAAGATTTATATATCTGACGATGCTGCTAGAAATAAAGGTTTAAGATAAATGAAAATGAAATTTTTCTCATTGATGTTAGACAAAAGTTCATTATACACAATGACAATGTTGGACAAGCTAAAAGGTGGAACCATTTCCATGTGTTTTGGTAGCTAAATTTGCAATCGTTGTAAAGGTGAAAAGCTTCCAAGTCTAAAGAATGCTTTAGCAAAATGTTCAAGATTATATTCTCCAATATTGCATTTACAACCAAATTCAATATAAAAGACTTGATGCTAACCTCCTCTTCATTATGATCATCGGAAAAGAGTCGTGGGGGAAATATGGTGAGTTGGGGAATTCAGGTGTAGAGAAATCTCCATCTGTGAGAAAGAACAAAGCATTTGATAGCATGTTTAAAAATATATAGCATAGTAGCATATCTAGAAGCCTCAAGAATAAATTTGTTGCAATTTCATTACTCATGATGATGGAAGACAATTGAGAAGAAGGGTAAACAAATAATGATACCTTATGTAAGTCACACTGAGTAGAGAAATAGAAGAAAATGCCTAATCTGCACCAATCCCATGTCTCTCCAGAGACTATAGGCCCTTCGTTGGAAGTAGCACTGCCAACTTATCTTCCCATCTCTTCCCATTTCAGGATTTTATATCACCATGATGTGATTTTTTTCTTCGACAACCATGAGAAGGGAAATAATGAGGCTTACGAGCATAATTTTTGTGCAAATAAAAAACCATAAATGAGGCCCAGATAATATTTTCCTCAGTAGGTGGCTCTATTTATTGACTAAATCTTCCGAAATGTTATTATGACTTCGCGATTTTCATGATGCCAGTATATATTTATAACTTGGGATTAATGTGATTTGTATATAATTCGTTCATCTCTTGGAGTACGCAAAAAGTTAGTTAAACGTACTGAAATATCTTGGATTTGAAAGATTTGTTATTTGCAACGCGTGATAATGATTTTCACTTAATGATTAAGCAAGAAAATATTAGTATAGGGTTAATAGGCAGTATGGTACGAAAGCAGGGGTACTCAAAACAAAAAAATATGCATACGATCATTAGATCATATAAGGTGATAAATGTCGATGAGGTGACAAATGGATCAATGATGTGACAAATGTATACCCAATATGGATCGATGATGTGACAAATGTCGACTTTACACAGTATGAGATGACCTGAGGCTCATAACAAGTGAGAGTGATAGTCACTTATGTGATTAATATGATGACGTTATGATAGAAAGGGGGGTTGTTATGTTGACGTTATGATAACAACTGAGGGTGACAGTCAGCTCTGCGATTAATATGATGACGTTATGGCTGAAAGGGGCGGCGTTATTATGACATTAAGATATTTCCGTGATTAATATGATGACGTTATGGCAGAAAGGGGCGGCGTTATTATGACGTTAATATATTTCAGTACGTTGAAGTGATTTTTCTAGTCATCCAAGAGATAAGGGAATTATATACACATGACATTGATCCCAAGATATAGATATGTGACTACATCTTGAAAATTTTGAAGTTATAATAAATGTTTATAATTCTATATATATCCACATATCTGATTATATATATACTAAATAGGAATAATGAAGTACAAATGTTTTGGGTTTGCAATATCCGAAAGAGCGAGAATCAAAATAGCTAACGCAGAAAATTATTTTAACAAAAACAAGAATATCAGGTTTTCGATATTCGAAATATTGAAAATCAGAAATCGTGAAGACAACAAATAACTGTACAAAAAATTGGAATACTGACCAATACTAGAGAATGATAACTATGTCCTATGTATTTTCAAATAAAGAAATGTCGAAGTTCCTATTTCCAATTTTCGACGTTCAAGTATCGGAAATTGGAAAACCTCGATTTTCATGTTTTATTTTCATTGTTCGTATCATTTTTGTATAACTTATTCCTCCGCTAAGTTCATGACTATTTTAAATTCACTCTATGTTTTTTTGCATCTGTATGCGTGTAAATTTGGCGGATATTTGCTCTCTAAACTTGGTTTCATTTTTCAAAAGCATGCTCTTTGATGGAGAAGGTAAAAACCGAAGCAATAGTAATTTTTAGGGATTTTGTTTTGTTTGCAAATTTTTTTTTTATTTTTCACATTTTGATGCATGACCCTCACAAGATTTTGTCAAACTCTGTCTAATGCGATCGCTGCGATCACTACTATCACTATTAACTTGCAACAAAATATTTTTTTTCCTTATATGGTTTCTTCATCTAATAAATTCAATAATATATTTTTACTTTCTTTTGCATCTGAAATATTCAAGAACGTGCCAAGCTATCTGTACACAAATTTTTTAGCCTAATATCTCATAACGGTTGTTAGATAATTGGATATAAACCCCTAAAAATTACTATTGCTTCGGTTTTTACCTTCTGCACGAAAGAGCATGCTTTTGAAAAAACTTATTGAACACCCATTTTCGATCTTAAGTCGGAAATCAGACAAATGAACATTATTAAAATAAAAACAATATTCTCGATATCTCGGATCCAAAATATCAGAAATCGGATAAATGAATCAACATTATAAATAAAAAAAACCAATGTTTTTCGTTTTCGATATCCGAAATATTGGAAACACTTCAACTGTAGTGTTTTTTGCTTTTACCGAATTAGAGTGGTTATTAGACCACTATTTTCACTTGATCAGAATTCTCACTTTTCTATAATATTTTGTATAGTTGATTAATAGCAATGCAGACTTACAAAAAAATTAATATGAAGTTTAGAGATATATGTAAATCCTAAATTGGGGAATTGAAAATTGGCAAATATGGTGTTCCTTATTGGAAAACATAGGACATAGATTTCCACATTCCGAAATGTTGGAATTCAGAAATAGGAACATCGACGTTTTTATTTGAACACATAGGAAAGAGAAAATAATATGAACAGACAAAACAAAACTTTGAAGACCAAAGGACTAACAAAACTAAAGTTTTACCGGTTTTCGGTGGAAAATCGGAACTACGAACTTCGGCTTTTGTTTATTTGAAAAGACCAAAATTTTGAGATTGGAAATGTCACAAATTGGAATTGGGGAACCAAAAATTGGAACATAGGGTGTATCTTGTTGGAAAACATAGGACATAGGATTTTCAGAATCGGAATTGTCGAAAATCAGAAATTGGGCAATTGAAAATAGTAAAATGCAATTTATGTGAGTTCATGAAATTTGTTCTTGGGAACATAAGTAGGATTATTATGGCGTGCTAGCTTGATTTATAATTATGTATTAATTACTCTTATATATAACTATTTGTATGATAAACCGAATACCTAATTATGTATTTTTTTATATATATAAGTGTTATCAGTGGGAACAATGGTTATAGTTAATAAGATTTATTGAGATTGATTTTGAATTTGTTTTTTTTTAAGAAAATGGGGGAACTTTTTATAATATGGATGTTAGATAGTTATTTTCTATTTATTAAAAAAATGGAAAAATTATCATAATTATCATAATGGAAAGTGGAATTGTTTAGTTTCCCGATTCTCGATTTTCGATAATCCTGATATTGGAAATGGGAAATACCACAATTTTTTGGACTAAATGTTTGTTTCCCGACTGCCGAATGCCGAAAACGAAAAGTAAATTTTGTCAATTTTCATTTATGCATACGATATATATGGTCTAGAGTCTTTTTCTTGTTTGAGTTGGGTTTTTTAAGATTCGAATTTACGAAGTCTAGGCAGTCAATAGATTTCGAATTTTGCATAATAATGTCTATTTTTTATTTTTATTAAGATATTTTTACAGAAAACTTATGTCCTATGTTTTCCAATAATGAACACCATATGTATTCCCCAAGATCTGATTTGCGACATTTTGAAGTTCCTATTTCCGATTCTCATAGAACTTATTAGTCTCCTCTAAATTTGCTAGAGTTTTGACCTGTAAACTTGGTTTCATTTGGAATTAGATATGGTCATAATGCACAGAACTGTCATGGTCATGTGGAAAAAATTACATCTGGGATTTGACTCCTTGGGTGATGGAGGTAGTGGCAGTGTCTATATGGAATATTCGTAGAGAATTACAATTGATGTCATGTAAATTATATTATTGTTGTTTTGGTTTTTATTTATTTATTTTTATTTTAGTTTCAAGATCACTAGGAATATTAATTTCAACTAAAAGAATGCGGAAAATTAATATGAAGTTTAAATATCTAACATATCTAAATATATTGTTTTTCTTAATAAACCTAAAGTTTAAAGATGTAATATCCCTGAATAGATTCATTTGGGTATATGAAATTTATTTAAAGATCGAATAACAAATATTTATGTTAAAAAATATGAAGTTTAAATATAATCTGACATCAAGATCACTAAATGGATTTATTGTTCATTTATTTTAAAACATTGTTTAATAAGAATTCTTTGAAAGTGGAAATTGGGAGAAAAAAATGGAAATAAAAAATATTTGAACTAAAACCGTATCAAAATTGGGCATTTTAGAGTCCAGAATCCGACATTTTGGAATTACGAATCGAGAATTCGACATTTTAGAATCGGGAAATACCTTTTTGAAGCACAATTACAGGAATACAACTTTTTTCCTATTGACACCGTATGTTCTGATTTCCATTTCCGTGAATTCCCATTTTCGATTAATATTTCCATTACATTATAATATCACATTGGATTATTTCATTTAAAAACTTCACTGCTAAACTGTCATTATATATAAATTTATGAAGAACAACATTTATCTATCTGACGACGCCGTTGGAAAAAAAGGTTTAAGATGAATGAAAATGGAATTTTGCTCATTGATGTTAGACAAAAGTGTTTTATACACAATGACAATGTTGAAGAAGCTAAAAAGGAACAAAATGCATAAATAATCATTATTTTCATAATACAAATAAGGCCGTAAACACCAAATCGTAATGGTACAAAGTGATGTGTTGGACATTCATCCGCGCTACAATCCTCGCCCATTTCCATACGTTTTGCTAGCTAAGGTGCAACCATTTTGATATGTTTTTGTGCTTTCTTTCTTCTATAGCCCCTTCGTCGACAGTAAGACTCCCAACTTATCTTCCCATCTCCTCCCATTCCAACCTTTGGTATCACCATGTTGGCAATTTTTTCTTCGTAAGCCATGAGAGGGGAAGTAATAATGCTCAGGAGTCCAGTTTTTGTGCATATAAAAAACAATAAATGAGGTCCAAATGATATTTGCTTCAGTAGGAGGCTCTATTTATTGACTAAATCTTACAAATGTTATCATGAGTTTGGGATTTTCATGATGTAGTATATATCTATAACTTGGGATTAATGTGATCTGTATATAATTCCCTTATCTCTTGGAGTACGTGAAAGGTCACTTAAATGGTGATATGAAAGCCCAGAATGGGAGGAGAATCCAAGATGTGAAATATGTTGGATTTGAAATATTTGGTCTTTGGAGCACGTGATATTGACGATGATTTAATTATTAAGAAAGATATTTCATATATTTAATGATTAAGCAACAAGGAAATATTTATACCATCATAAGAAGGCATCGATAAGGTGACAAATGTCAAGTTTACACAATATGGGATAACTTAAGGATGAAAAAAAGTGAGGGTAACAGTCACTTCTGCAATTAATATGATGACGTGATAATATTTCAGTATGTTCGAGTGACCTTTCGCATTGTCCAAGAGATAAGGGAATTATATACAAATGATATTAATCATGAAAATTCATTATAGATATATACTACAGCATGAAAATCCCGATATCATAATAACATTTTGTAAGATTTAGTCAATAAATATCATCATAGGACATTTCTGAATTTGGAAATTTATGTCCTATGTTTTGCAGTAAGGAACACCAATTGTTCTGATTTGCCACATTTAGGATGCAAATTTCCGATTTCCGACATTTTGAAATTTGGAAATGCTAAGTGTTCAAATAAAGAAGTGCGCATGTCCTGATTTACTATTTCCGATCTCAAAATTTTCTATTTTCAAATAAAGAAATGTCGAATTTTCTATTTCTGTATTGAGACGCCTGTTCATCGAAAACCAGAAAACTTCGATTTTCAGGCTTTATTTTGAGTGTTCGTATTATTTTCGCATAAATTATTCCTCGACCATGTCCATCCTTACTTTAACCAGTGGTGGAGTGTAGTGAAAACACGCAAGCCATCCTTACTTTAACTTATTGCATGTACATTGGGTAATTTTGATTATAGTTTTTGTTTTAGTTGTACATTTCCTACAAGATCACTGTATATAATTGGAAGCAGTAGCTCATGCTTGTGAAAGCCATCTGAGATAGAGATTCAGAACCGAATAGATGATGGGTTGAATGAGTTCACTTGTTTTAATGAACATACCTGTATTAGCAAGCAAAGGTTGACAAGGAATCAGGTGAATTGGACAACTATAGGTTGTCTTCATGTAGTTGGGTGGACAAGTGATTGAGGTCAATGAATGATGTTGTTGTATGATGCAAGTCGATGGTTATATTGTTATGTGTCCAATTGTGATTTTTGTCAAAATCACGATGTCCAAGCATTTCAAGGTCATCAATTTGGATGTTGTTCCATGGTCGCATTTGAGATACAAGTTCCCATTCATCCATGTTATGGGACAATGGAAAGGTAATAGCATCATAGTTTGAATCATCGGATAGAGGTGTATAGGTTTCTTCTTGTGCATGTTCAACATGCCATCATATATGTGCTTGTTGTTATTCATTAACATATATCACTATAAGTATATTCTCATAAATATATTTCATTAATCCGATTTTCGACATGTTGGATTCTGGAAAATACAATGATTTGGAATAAGGAACACCAATATTCCAAATTCTGATTTGTGCATTTTTTATTTCCAACTTGGGACTCCGAAAATCCTATGTCCTATGTTTTCCATTAAGTAACACCATATCGTCCGATTTTAAATTTCGCAAGATTCGAGTTGCGACATTTCTGATCTCGAAAGTTTTCTATTTTCAAATAAAGAAATGTCAAAGATATTATTTTTGACTTTCGACGTTGGCGTATCCGAAACCGCAAAACCTCGATTTTGAGGTTTTATTTTGACTGTTCGTATTCTTTTCGTATAACTTATTTCTCCGCTAATTCCATCCTTATTTGAAACTCACTATGCGTTATGTTTAATCTCTCAGCCTCAAAATTTGGCTTAGCTGCGCATGTTCCGACTTCCTATTTCTGATATTTTTACAACAAAAGCCTGTAAAAAAAGGAAAATTTCCTGAACCGATGGTGGAGGAGTGTAGTGAAAACATGCAAGCCAGATATAAAAAAACAACAACTGGGAACAAGCACCTAGAATCAGGGACCCAACTGAAGTGCATAAAAAAATAAAAAATTGATCAACATACATGCATGAAAAAAATGTTAAGGACAATCAATCAATCATGAGCAGTAACAACTATAACAGGTGAGCGTGATATAAGAACCGAAAGATTTAACCACGGTGTGCTATACCTAAAATCACCAATTACTAGGCGGAACATGTCAGAAGGTCAGTGGCCAGGGAGATGAGGAATCTTTTGAGTCAACTTATTTCATTGTGAAAATGCCTATGACATAATTCTAATATTATATCGACATATGGTACACATGCTACCATCTATTTAAATATCGAGTATAAATTTTAATATAAATCTATTTGATAATATATATAT
>LPNX010805222.1:366611-506121 GCA_001517045.1 Pseudotsuga menziesii
ATTAAGTCTCATTATACATATAGCATAATTTATATGGTTAATTAATTTCATGCTTAAAATAATAATTATAAAATCTAATAATGAACTACTTTAAAGTTAATAAGATACTTCTTCAGAAGAAAAAAACATGCAACTTGTTATTCCTGTTGAATCAAAGTTACATATAGTATACTACTACATCATGTAGTTTCAATCACCTCAAACTAAGAGTTTTATTTCAACAAAAAAAGAACGTGCCTTGAGCCTATTATAGATCGCTCTATATTGAATGCTTTTCCAAAAAGACCATCTCCTTAGTTCTATACCAAACAACAACAAAAAAATATATCTAAAAAGGATGACATACAAAAAACAAAATAAGACTTAGAACACATGATAATGATCATAATCTCTAATATACTAATCAAGAAACCCCTCATAGAATAGCATCCCATTCATTTCACCAATCGCCTTCTTTGAGAGAATATCAACTTCTTGATTGAAGATATAATAGATATGGATAAATGAAATCATATCAAAATCTTGAATCAATTTCTTCACGTGATACATCCAGTGATGAATAAATATGGACCGCAGTGAAGAAATACCAATTCCCCAATCTATAATAACTTTAGAAATAACGAGAACCCTTAACTCCATATAGCCCTGCTTCCTTGCAAACCAAAGTAACCCCCAACGATGAAGGAGTTTAGCATGAATATGCATTCCCCTTACAACACTCATCCATAATTTGATATAATGTCCCCTTTTGATATTGATAAACATTCATGTACCACACCACCCATCATTTTTCACCCCATTAAAGAAACCAGTCAAAGAATCCTCATCCACAAAGGGCCTAGAGTAAGTCCTTGTCTTCTTAACTGTGATTTCCCTTTCCCATTCTTCTAAGGAAACTACAATTTTAGCACTTATATAATGCAAAGGAGTCTATTAATTTTGAAAGATGGATGTATTCCTCATTTTTCATATTTTACATGCAAGAAAGAAGGGAAGATTCATGTATTATGTATTCTTTTTTAACCAAGCAAAAAAATAGACTTCCAATCTTCTCGAGCCCCAACTCTCTTATAGAGAAAGTGATGCAGGAGAATGCTCTCCATCCAAATCCAAGCCCAATGTTTGGATCAAACCTATAAAGGGTCTTCATTTTCTGAATTAATAGTCCTTGAACTATTATGGCAAATAAACCTATGTTTAAATGTGATTCTAAATGGATGATGATTCATTTAGGTGAGTCATTAGGTGTATGAATGAGTCATTAGGTCAATGTGTGAGTCATGTAACAAATCCGTCATCTAATGGTAGGGAGTCATAGGATAGGCTTAAGAGTTTATCGTATTTAGAATTAGTTTGCATATTGTTGAGGGTTTATTGGATCTGAACCAGAATTGGTTCATGAAACAAATTGCATATATGTATGTGAGCCTACGAGACATAGAAATAGCCAAAAAATGTAAATCTGGCTAAGAGGGATCCAAGCAATGTAAATCTGGCTAAGAGGGTGGCCAAATCAAGGATAAATCAGGACAAGGACATTGATTAGAGTTGTCTCAATTCTATGAGGATCGAAACGTAGATTTTGGATCAATGTAAATGTATAGATTTCTTATGTGGAATGAAGGAAAGCCTATTTCAGTATATCTCCATGTAAATGCAGTTCTTTATGAGTGTATGGATATATGAATTGAATGATTGATGATATTTTTTACTGTTTAATAGATCTGTGTGTACAGTATTCTGTAAATTAGGGATTTTGAGGTTATAGAAGACGTCTAAGCAATCCTTGTGTATGGTTGCTTGTGTAAATGATGTGTTTGTTGTGTAAACCCTTGGATCGATGCCCTTGATGAATGAAAGTGTAGAGTTACGTGAAGGATGAAGCTATAGAATCTATGGACAGATCCAACGAAGAAGATCAAGTCCAGATGAATGTAGATCAAGTTGATTGATCGAACCTATGATCAATCAACACAAGATTGCAGAGATTACATTCGGTTCATTCGATAGAGATTTGGATGATCCAGATTAAAGGAGATAAAATGGATCGACGATGGGGAAAGGATTTACAAAGATAACGTACACGAGAGATAAGAGACCCACAAAGTTAAAGTGATATCCGCACTTAATCATAGATCGACAGATAGGAAAGAAGCCGCAATAAATCGATGGCTCTCAGGAGTTGCGGAAAGACCATTGTAGCCACATAATTGCAAAAATTGGTTTTGGAATTTGGAAAAAGAAGATTGGCAATCTGCAATCTGCAATTGTGGAATGGAGGTTGTAGAAAGGATCTTGTGGAATGGAGGTTGTAGAAACAAAGTTGTGGAATTGAGCTTGTGGAAAGCTAGTTGTGGAAAGGAGTTTGTGGAATCAGAAATTGCGGATCGAGTTGGTTGAGGTTGATTCTGGCCCGAAGAAGAAATATTTGGTCGAGTTTCCAGATTTAGAGGTTTGCTAAATGTAGAGAAAACTATTCCTAGGAAATCACTTGAGATATGGCAATTTGAGGTTCCCAACTGCATCAGTTTTTCTATCAGAGCATAAAATGAATTATGCATGAAGATTATTAGAGCAAGTGGAAAAGGAAATCTGTGTGTATTGAAGGAAATCAACGCACAGTTCGCTCTTGGGATTAGGTAATGATCTTTTTGTTTCAGTTATGATTTCAATTAACCATGGAAAAATAATTGCAGACAGGGAAGGTGTGGTTTAGATTTGAATTTTGATTCTAACCACATAAGAGTGAAGAAGAAATCATTGGAAGGATTTAACAGACGCATACGTGGAGTTATGATGCATGAAAAGAGTTTGTTAATACTCTTGAACAACTCATGGACGTAGAGACAAGAAAGGAAAAGGGTGATCCACCAAAGTGAAAATGAGTGGGTGAAAAAAATATCAGGAAGAGGATCTTTGAAGGTATGATATTAATGTTTTTATGATAATTCTGGGTTTTGATGACAAATTGCAGATATCAACAAAATTTTGGTAGCAGTAACAACTGAGAGAGTTTTTCTCAAGGACAATTATGTTGTTGTTGAAGACAAATGATAAGGTCTTGGTACATATATTATAAGAAGTTGATGTAATGTTTGATGCTAATTATGGCATACCAATTTCATACTATAGATAACGGGGGAGATGTTGCAGTCAACTATAAAAGTGGAAAAGTCTTAAAGGTATGGACTAATTGATGTTTTATTTAAATATGGTTATAATAATTTGTTTGAAAGAAACATGAAAGGTTTGATAGAAGCGAATGGAAGCTAGAGGAGATGTATCAAGGATATTTGTATTCTTGATGAAGAGTTTGTGAACTCTTAGAGAAAAGAGAAAGCAGTGGCAGAACCTAAAAGAGGAAACAGAGGTTGGAAAAGAAGGGGACAAGTTGAATGTTCTCAGATAATAAGTGGACCTACAGAAGACAATAAGAGCAAAGGAAGTTTCTCAAGAATTTCTAGAGGATAAGAACCAAGCATACCAAAAGGACAAGCTTGGGGAGAGATAGCTTGTTGAGGTATAACAACAGGTATGAGGACTTGCTGAGAGGAGGCTTGGGAGTAGTCCACAAGTGAAAAAGATAAAGTTCATAGAGGAAGAGAAAGAGGAAATGGATACAATGACCATTGAAGTTGATTGCATAGGTTCAAAGAGATGCCACAGTAGGAGAAAAGATGTCCAGGAATAAGACATCAACAAGATGATTCAAGAGGAGTATGACAACGAATTAGTTGGCATAGGATTGCAACTTATTCATTTGGAGATGTTGCTACAGAAAGAGGACCATAGGTATGGTTGGATCATGAAAATGAAAAGGTAAGATGGATTTCACTATAGGTGAAGCTAAAGAAAAATATGTCTACTAGATTGGAGGAAGAACTCAAGACAGCTGAGTCTAAGATGGAAATTTCATATTGTGAACCTGAATAAGATCCTTTGCTTGGAGAAGATGCGAGGGAGAATGATGAAGAGAGGCTAATTGAAAATCTCATGGATTTTGTAAAGAGTACTGATCAACTTATGGAGGAGATGACTGTGATTCCAAATGAGACCAAGAGGTCTTATGTTTTTGATACTGATGATTTGTTTGTGATTACAGGTTTTGTTGCATATGATAGGTAATCTTTTGAAACTGTCTTGAAAGTGTATTAAGTCAAATGTGATGAAGAAGGTATCTCAAGTGATAAAAGGTCTGAAGTACTACATCAAAAGGAACTCATTGCTTTGTTTCTTGATGGAGGAACATAGTCAATTAGAGTTGATATGATGATGAAGGAATAAAAAGAAATGTACAAAGACATCTCTATAGGATAGAATCAAAATTTCATTCTGATTAAGGAAAAAGTTGAACAGTCCCCTTGGATTGTCATGAAGTCTGAAGAAGAAGAAGATGTGCTTTCCAAAAGCATGAAAACTGAATATAATTATGTTGTAGTAGGATATCAAATGGTATCCTATGAATATTGTAGCTCATATTGTTGAAGAAATTGATGACGGTGAAAGTTTGATATTGCATTCATACCAACACAAAGGGAGGATTCTAGAGAAACTATCAACAGGGACTTCAGAGTCTCATGTTTTTTAAACTAATTTTTGGTGTGTGTTTACAAGTATTGAAGAAAGTGAAGGTAGATAGAGGAAGAAATATTTCATAACAAAGGAAGATACCATATTGTCTCAAAAGGGTGATCGGTACCTAGAAGAACTTGTTGTTGTAGAGTTGGCTAATGAAGACAAAGATAATTCAGAAAGTTTGATGAAGAGTTAGAAATGTTGGAATATTGGTAGATCAATCCAAGGATTGATAAAGGTGACTTCTTAATGGGTGCAAGAATAGAAATTCTTAGTGACAACATTGTAGAGGAGAAGAAGAAGTTCAAGGCATTGAATTCTCTTGTAATGGTATGATTTTGTTACAATAGTCAAGTATAAGTTACTGCAAAGGAATGACCAACTCAGTTTATTTTGAGGAAAAATTTGGAATAATTTATAACATAAATATGTTTGCAGATGGAAGTGGAAATCCTAAAGATATAAGGATGAAACAAGTAGTGGGTAGTAGCAGAGAACCAAGAGAACAACAACAATTTCAAAACAAGAAGATGCAAGTGTACTAGCCAAAGGATAGAATGGACATGGAGATTGAAGAAATAAGGATTCTGATGGTGAAGGTGTCTCATAGAAGGCATGAAGAAAGAATGAAGATTTACATCAGTAAAGCAAAGAGACAAAACAACAGTAGAATACAGATGACAGAAGAGGATTGCAGAAGCAAAGCTAGTGGAGCATTGCAATAAAAAATATGGAAGCCAAGAGAATTACAACCAGTAAAAAGATAATAGGACAACCATGAAGAAAAGGGAAAGCTTCAGCACAAATTTTGGGATCCAGGCATACTGAAGATGGAATATTATGACCAGGAGGTCATGTTTCTTTCTTCTCGGGGAGTCCGATGCAGGAGCATCCTGCTCTCCATCCAAATCCAAGTCCAATGTTTGGATCAGACCTAGAAAGGGTATTCATTTTCTGAATGAATAGCCTTTGAACTATTATATTGTAAATAAACCTATGTTTAAGTGTTATTCTAGATGGATGATGAGTGATTTAAGTGAGTCACTAGGTGAATGAATGAGTCATTAAGTCAAAGTGTGAGTCATGTAACAAAATTTTCATCCAATGGCAGCGAGTCATATGATGGGCTTAAGAGTTATCACTATTTAGAATTAGTTTACATATTGTTGATGGTTTATTGGATCTGAACCAGAATTGGTTCATGGAACAAATTGGATATATGTATGTGAGCCTACGAGGCATAGATATAGCCAAACAATGCAAATTTGGATAAGAGGGATCCAAGAAACGTAAATCTGGCTACGAGGGTGGCCAAATCAAGGAGAAATCAGGCCAAGGACACTGATTAGAGTTGTATCAGGTCTATGAGGATCAAAACATAGATTCTGGATCAACGTAAATGTATAGATTTCTTGTGTGGAATGAAGGAAAGCCTATTTTGACATGTCTCCGTGTAAATGCAGTTCTTTCTGAGTGTATGGATATATGAATTGAATGATTGATGATCTTTGTTAATGGTTAACAGATCTGTGTGTACTATATTCTATAAATTAGGGATTTTGAGGTTACAGAAGACGTCTAAACAATCCATGTGTATGGTTTCTTGTGTAAATGATGTGTTTGTTATGTAAACCCTTGGATCGATGCCCTGAATGAATGAAATTGCAGAGTTACACAAAGGATGAAGATATAGAAGCTATGGATAGATCCAATGAAGAAGATCAAGTCCAGATGAATGTAGATCAATTTGATTGATCGAACCTATGATCAATCAACGCAAGATTGCATAGATTACATTCAGTTCATTCGATAGAGATTTGGACAATCCATATTGAAGGAGAGAAAATGGATCGACGATGGGAAAAGGATTTACAAAGAGAACGTGCATGAGAGATAAGAGATCCACAAATTTAAAGTGAGTTCTGCACTTAATCACAGATTGACGGATAAGAAAGAAGCTGCAAGAAATTGATGGCTCTTAGGAATTGTGGAAAGAGCGTTGCAGCCGCATAATTGCGGAATTCGGTTTTGGAATTTCAAAAAAGAAAATATGAAATACATAATCCACAATTTTGGAATGGACGTTGCGGAAAGGATATTGTAGAATGGAGGTTGCGAAAATATAGTTTGCGGAAACAAAGTTGCAGAATTGAGCTTGCATAAATATAGTTATGGAGAAGAGTTTTGGGAATCATAAATTGCGGATTGAGTTGGTTGAGGGTGATTCCGACTTGAAGAATAAATATTTGGCCGAGTTTCCATATTTAGAGGTTTGCTAAATGTAGAAGAAACTATTCCTAGGAAAGCGGTTGGGATATGGAAATTTGAGGTTCCCAGCTGCATCAAAAGGGATATTGCAAAATTCATCCCAGACAGAAATGAAGAATAGCCATTGGAAAAAGAGTTCAGAGACATTTTTTGAGTCCCTCAAACAAAGATAACATATGCCCATACCAATGAGACCATGTTTTTGCAAATTTTCCAGCAAAGAATTTTATTAAATAACGCAAACTAGGTTAAACACTTAATCTTTAAGGGAATGTTCCTCCTTCAAAAATTATTTTCCCACCAAATAGTTATGTATCCTTCCAACTCTTCCAAGGAAACATTATATGCCAATTTGGTTCTAACTACCCCAGATGCTTTGTTTTTTTCTCAAAAAATCAAATCCTGAATATTGGTTAATCTAATTCCTGCTTGTGATAGGGTCTGAATAAAATTATTCCATTCAACAACCATCGTCATTGGGAGATTTAATTTTCTTACATTAATCCAATATCCTCCTGCGACGAGACCATTATATTCCTTTTATGCAATTCTAATATTAACTCTGTAGACAACATAAAAGATACAAAAATACTAAAAATTCGATCTATACCCAGAAAAATCTGAGTACCACGCCCAACCTAATTCCCACTTATAAACTACTAAGAATAGGATACATTTTCATGAAGCTTTTCCAAATGGTAGATGCATTTTCCATCTTTTTAACCGGTCTCAAATATAATGAATGAGGGGAATCTTAATGTACTTAGTTAAGATCACTTTGTTCCACGAGATTTTAAAAACAGAGCCCACCATAATCTTTTTGCACAAATTTCCTTATTGAACCAAAGCATAATTTTGAGGCCCTAGCCTCCCAAATGTTTGTGATGAGAAATGCTTTCCCAAGAAACAAGATGAAATTTTACACTATCCAACCTTCCATCCCATAAAAATTGAAAAAATCGTTTTCTAATATGAGAAACAAGTGAAATTGGAACTAAATTCATAGAGAACCAATAAACTAGAATGCTCTACAAAACCACACTTTCCATAACTAATTTTCCACCATACGAAAGCCATCTAAATGCCCGACAATTTATTCTTTTTTACACCTTTTTAATAAGCTAGTCCCAATATAATATGGAATAAGAGTTTGGTTTAAGATAATACCCAAGATACTTCAACCCTTCCCCAACCATTGGCATTTTCAAAGGAAAAATAGATGCCAATTCTTCACATATTCCAGCATCATCACCATTGTAAGAAAAATGGGATTTTTGAGAACTGATCTCCATCCTAGATGTTGAACAAAAGGAAAGAAATGTGTCTCTATAATGTTTCCATTCACCAAACAAAGCATGAACAAATATAAGAATTTCATCTATGAATAGTAGATTACAAATAACAAGAGAAGAAGAGATTCTTATACCTTTAATTTTTTTCTCCTTCTTAGCTTATGGAATAAGCCTGATGAGCTCTTCAATCACCAATAAGAAAAAAAGAGGAGAAATAAGGCATCCATGCATTATCCCTTTTCTATTGTTAAAGAATGTAGTGGGAGATCTATTAATCAAGAGAGCATAGTTCGCTGATGATATACATTCCATAATCCATATCAAAACCTCATAGGGAATACCAATTTGTATAAGGATACCCTGTCATGGGATTTTACCAGATCCACATTCGGAAAGAAAGCTTGAAGATTTTTTTTATTTTATCGAATGTAAGCACTCCTGAGTGATTCCAACTAAATCTAATATCTATCTATTGGGTAAGAACCCAAATTGTTCCTTAGAAATAAATCTACCCAGTGCCAATCTGATTCTATTAGCAATAGTTTTTGTTATAATGTTATAGGTCGGATTACGCAAAGATATTGGACGGTAATCATTAAAAGTATATGGTTTGTTCATTTTAGGTGTAAGAGCAATCTATGTATAATTTAGACAATC
Organism: Pseudotsuga menziesii; assembly: GCA_001517045.1. Lineage (NCBI taxonomy): Eukaryota > Viridiplantae > Streptophyta > Pinopsida > Pinales > Pinaceae > Pseudotsuga > Pseudotsuga menziesii. The sequence continues at coordinate 375,404 of LPNX010805222.1, forward strand.
AAGCACCTTCCCAAGTATTCTTGAATCATCAATAACCCATGTTAGCGCTTGATCCAACATGTCAAAGAAATGCAAGAAGAATTCTACTAGACATCCATCAAGTCCAGGGATTTTATCCTTAGCAAACTGTGATAACACTTCTCTAATTTCATCTAACTTCACTTCAACTCCAATATGTTGCCCCTCCTATTGATTTTGGAGCCTAATATTTTAGATTTAGAGATGTTATTGTTCAACCGTGTTTGTACCTCAGTTTTACTGTACACTCATCCTAGCAGGGGGGTGTGGGGGAACATTGTCCCCCCGTTGGGGATTGAGGGGGACCATCCCCCCAATTGGGGGTTCCAGGGGCCAGTGGGCCCTGACAAGGTTTCTGGGTCGAAACCCCTGAAATAATTTTTTTGGGATGTTTTGTTGGCCAACAGTTTACAGGCCCATAGTATTGGGTGACCCGTGGTATTTTCCCATGGTAATTCCCCTACAAAAGGAAATCATTGTAATACGGTTGTGTATTGTATTGCAGCATTGTAAAACGATCTATGTGATTGTGTGAGAGATACTGTGAGAGAGTGAAGAGGAAGTGGAACAGGTGTGCTGCATGTTGTATCCCTTCATCTTGTTGGACGGTATAATAATAAAGGACTAGCAATTTCTTTGTGGACATAACCCATCTTGGGTGAACCACGCTATATATGTGTCTCTCTTATAATGTGTTTAATATTTTCATCTTTTTTATTGTTTACTGTTATCGCTCTGTGATCCTATTTTCTAACACTTCCTCCTCATCAAAAAATCTAGGATAGTTTTTAATAAACTTCAATTGGTCTTCCAAATTAGTAGTACCATCCTTCTTGTAGACATCTTTGAAAAAACAAAAATCATCCCCTTTCAGATAGTTTTGATCATTTATTACCTCACCATTGCTTGACTTGAGCTATACAATATTAAATTAATTTTAATTCCAATAAGAGCCTCTAGGGTGTAGACCAGTCTGCAATAGGGTACTCTATTAAGGCACTCTTTGCAACATCTAGGTTCAAACTTTCAATAGCATGTGCACTTGTGTAGGGGCATTGTGGGGTGGAGTTTATAATGGTAGTGGAATATTTCTTTAATTATTAAACTGAGGAAAAGTATAAAAAGCAATTATTTTTGAAGATTTGAAAAATAAATAAAATATTCTGAATTTTAAATATACATACAATTACCAATAATTAAATTATTAAAAGAATCGTTCACAAGAAAATATTAAAAAATGAATCGTTTTCAAACAACTCATTGTGAAAAACATCAATTTTGTACATTTTTTAAAGAAATCTTATTGACAAACTCACACATTTGTCACTACGTCCAGAGCAGCATTGGATTCCAAAACTACAAAATCAGATTCCTAAACTACTAATATCATATTACAAAAGTGCAATCATATCTAAAAGTGCATATATCGCCTTTCAGTAGTGTAAAATCTAGTTCCAAAAGTGTCAATATTGGATTCCATAAGTGCAAAATTATATTCCAAAAATGTAAATTTAGAATCCAATTTTGCAATTTAAGAATCCAATATTGGAATTTTTGGAACTAGATTTTTCACTTCAGGAATCCCAATTTTGGACATCCGGAACATTGATTTTGGCCCGTCGTCAAAGGGGCTTATACTCGAATTAATCCAAATTTAATGAAATTGGAGTTGCATAGTACATAGTGCAACAATTGTAAACATAATTATTATGGGATATTTAAACTAACCACAAATATTTTACTTCGGATGGATCATTGGTGGACCTAAGTTTGTTGGTGATTGAAACACAATCATTATACCTTGCAATGAATTTATTTATGATTGTAGCATATGGAAATTTATTTCTCATTACTATGTTGAAATGGGATTAAAACATTGGAGGACAACCAAACAAAACGATGTCCTTGTTATCCTTTTGAGAAGTGAATATTGGGTCATATTTGAAGGAAATAATCTAAGAGGCGCCCTATTCCATGTTGATGCATTGTGCATTTTATATGTGGATCATTATCTAAATTTTGGTCATCAATGTTACTAAAACTAGCCACTTCTACAATAGTATTGGATCTAAAAATTTTAAATCCACTATTACCATTCACTTCATTCATGTCCCGATTTTCAAATATCCTTTTCGTTTAATAAAATGATTTTCTTATTCCACAATCCTGGAATTGTGCATATTGACAGACATATAATGCATACAACTTCATTTTAAATCTTGTTTTTTCTTCTTGTTTATCAATAATGGAACTCGATGCTAATGAAATTTTCACAAATTAATGATTCTTGAATTTAAATTCATGAGGAACACCTTCTTAATACTTTTAGTATTCAACCTCAACAATGTTTTATAAATACATCCAATTTTACAACAATGTGTCGTCTATGTGCCTATAATAAAATAAATTTCATCAAATGTTCTAACACATTTTGAAGTTGACTTACTTTTATAATATGAATTTATTTTAGAATATGAATGCCCTTTGTTATTCATTTATGTGTATGCCCCTATTGTCCTTATTTTTACATTATCACAATATACAATACTCATTCTTGGATACTCCAACTATGGAGTAATTAACGTTATTGCATCATGGACCATAATTTCCTTTACACATTCCTTTAATATCAAATCCAAGGGGGAACCATTAAGGTCAAGTAAGTGGTTTGCAATCCATATCCAAAGAAAATATTATTATATGCAATAATTCTCACATTAAATGAATACTCCCTCAATTAAAACTCTAAATGTATTACCATCTAGTGGCATAAACTGTACTACCTCTCCTTCCACAACATATGAAATTGATTTACGGGGATATAATTTGACTCTAAGAAGCATTGGTGGAAATGATTCACCTTTTCACCCTTGAACATAATGTCATGTTTTTGGTTAATTTGTGTTAATGAATATTGATATTGGTTAATGCCTTCAACTCATAGGATAAAAGCTATTTTCAAATCCACTTTTTTGTCAATTAGCTAAGGTAATAAACTATCAAGATTCAAGTAAAACAAGAAAATGTCACAAGTCAATAGTAGTTTTTTCACCAACAAACCAAATCAGAGGGATCACAAACTGTCTCTCCTTTAATAAGATTGTACTCATCCACATTTTACATAATACATATGGTAGTTAAATATATTGTTTTAATATCTATTTTTTTCGACTAAATTTCACACATCTACAATATTTATGCATTTCTTACTAAAAACGTCATTGACATACATCATCCAACCCACAAAGCTTTGGTTTTATCGATCATAAACATGTGAAATGGAGAAATTAATGCACATATATTTTTTCTAGCTTGTGAAACCTCACAACATCATGAATCGAGCGATATTACATGAAAGATCCTTCAATGCCCATGCAATTGTGTAACATCAGGACTCGTAAATTTTGTGGCACATTTAAATCTTCCTAACTACATTTAGGTGACAATAGGTTTGAACTAGATTCATCTTCTAGGTACTTGTGCATTTCTTGGATCCCATTCTTGTACTTGGAAATTAATGCATGAAGAGGAGCATTCACATTGTGAACCGGTTCTTTGAAGACCTCCATTGTGTCTATAAAAGTAATCCATGGGTGTGTGTTTCATATGATAAAAATATAGCAAGGTTATGCTACAATAATTACATTGGGATACCTCTCTTCCACATATATTTTTGTCATTCATAAGCTTCCATGCTTTCCTTCCTTCTTCCCCTGAGAAGCAAGTATTTCCTTCATCATTCCCAAGTTTGTTTGAGAAAAAATAGAGAGATTAAAGGACCCTTCCTAAAGTAATTGTTTTCCAATGTCTTGTATGCTAAATTCCACAAGGTGATACCATTGCATACATGATTTTCCATTGGACATATTCAAATTTGTTGAAGCTTATATCTTGTCTATGTTTTCATGTCATTTTAGTAATTCCAGTTCTTGACGTATCTCATATGCTTCTTTTTATTTGTTTCTTTGCTTCAACACATTAGTATTTGTCAAACCAAACCACTCATGATCTCTTTCCTTGTTTTCAATCTAAAAGCAAAGGAGATTTACCTCACCATTGAGTCATTTTCCCACAACAAAATTGGGAACTCCACTTTGTGTTTCTCACTTATTTCTCATCTATATCTTCTCTAATTGATTTATACTAACTTTATATTGGTTGTAGGATAATAACCTTGATTTTCATACCCCTAATCGATGAGTTTTAATGGGGGCCATCAATCTCCTTCCATTTTCCTTCCTGCGTCATATCCAACGTCTATTATGAGCTAAATCACATGAAATTTCCTTTGTCATATACACTATCACTTGATATTTCTAGTTCTACTTCCATGCCACATTCTTCTATGACAATCGTACACTAAATCCCATGCAATCACTCAATAGTGAGTCAAGTTCCATTTTCACACCACATTCTCATGCGACCAATGTAACTTGCATCCCACATGACCACTTGATTGTATGCACTATGACCCATACAACTTTAGTAGAATTCAATTTTTCCAATTTTCTTTTCTCACAAATACCATCCACGTGACTACTTGTAATTTCTAAGGAATTAACAAATGAACCAATAACCTATTTTTGTTTTGTTAATCATTTGAAGATAAGTAGGGAGTGAAATCATTTTGCAACTTTATTTTTTAGGATTTGGGCTTTAAGGTTATCAACAACCTTATATACCACACTTGCGTAGATTATACATTGCATCATTGCTTCGAAAGGTAAAAGAAATTATCAAACTAGGTAATTTGGATAGATTTGCATTAGTGCAAATGCTTTTCACTTGCATATTTATTTTTCAAAGAAATATGCACACTTCACACAAACAAGGGACCTACAACATCTTCTTAATAATAGTATTATAAAGTTACCTTGCACCCATAAAGTTATTTTGGTGAATCATAAAATAATAAGAGAGTGAAATACCTACCTTTGCATAATTTGTTTTAAGTTACTTCTTGCAATCATCCAATCACACTTACAAAATTAGTTTAGAATTAAGAACCCATACATCTTCACATCAATTGTCTTTATTTTCATAATCGGATTCTCACATTCTTCCCACCATTCCCTCCAAGCACATAAGCCATTCAATTTGTAGAGTGCTTCAACCATACATGTTTTTTACCAATTGAATCACCCACAAAGGGACCTAAATATTCATCTAATTTGAGTATGCTATTCATCTTATGATCATAAAGTGATCTTGATAAATTAAAAAAATTAAGAGGCCTAAAACATCTCCCTTTACACACCTTGATTCAAATTATACCCTTTCAAATCAATAAACAACCTAATTTTAATTGACTTAAATTCCACCATAAATACATTACAAATCAAATATAGTCTAATTTAGGTTTACTGGGCTAGGAATCTAAATAATTTCCCCTAATATTTTTCATATGCAACATTTGTTCTTGTTGTCTTTTATCAAACTTTGAATATTTATATACCAAATGTGACAAAACCCAAATAATAAGGTGCAATTCCCAAGTATGCTAAAGTTTATTTCATGTTGTTTATTATATCTACATTGAGCCACCCGACACTTTTTAGAGATGACCCTTGACCATTTATGGCTAAACCACTTATCAACACTTGAGGTGGGTATCTTATTAGTCAAAAAATAGGATCATCACTAGGTGGAATTTGTAGGAAGCATTTGCATAATGTTCAGATGTTGTTGGCTATTGGAAATGTCATTGGTCCCTTTGAAACATAGCCCCAACACCCCTCATAATAACTTATTAATTCATACCTTCACTAGTTGTCTTCAGTGGGTTCACAACCATCTAAAAAGAGAGATATCATAAGATTTAGTTACCATATTGAGAGGAAGGGTGTTATGTCAATAAGATCACAAAATTATTTATTTAAATTACAAAGAACCTTGTGTAATTGAGAATACACAATATAATCAACGCTAAATGCTACTTTTAAAGACACATACATGCACCATATGAATTTGGTATATTTTCCATCGTATTTTTTTTTCATTTTTCGATTATAGTTATTTCCTATTGCATACTTCATTAAATATAATTCTCTCTCGGTCATAATCATATAGAATTTATTGACATCTTGGAGTTCCTTAAAGCCTCAAAACCTCCCTCCCATCAAAGGAGGGGTTCTTTATATTTCTTACCCTCATCTTAGACATGTGAGGCCACCACTCAAAACTCACACACATGCATCCATTATTGCATTTGTTATAATTGGACATACCTTGCTCAGTATCCCCCCCCCCCACTCCTATTTTGATATCTCCCACATTTAGCAGAGGTATGCCCCCACCACACACAATGGTCGCCATTGCTAAAACAAGCTTTCCATTTTTATCTAATTAAATTTTCCATGATTTATCAAGATTCATAAATGTTCCTATCCAACATGATCCCACATGGACTCCCATGCCAAAAAATTTACCTTCGGACATACCTATGTTTGAGGGAAAATGAGGATATGATCCCACCAACCATGTGATATCAATTCACTTACGGTGTTCATCAATCTTATAGGAATGATATCATCTATCTTCATTTGTTTCAAAGGAATCTTATAGGAATGGCCACCAAATGGTATGTCATTGTTTTTGCAAACACATATGTAACCTTTGAATCCATTGCATTTTCCTCACTTATTTTAAGTTCCTTGTTCACCACAATCCTGGACTCAAGATTCTCTCATGGTTTTGTAAAAACACATCCACACATATTGTGGATCACATCCATTAATGGCATTGATGATCTATGTTGTGCAAAATCAATATTTAGCTTGAATCGTTGTTAGATTAGTTCCTCAAATGACTTATTTCAATGGTTTCCAAGGACGTTTCAACCACCATGCCAAACACTAACTATTAGGATTTCCTCAAAGCTAAACAATTTGATTTAATATATTCCCATTCAGGATTTTTATACAAAATCACTCCCAATGCTCCTCGACATCGATCTCTTGGGAAAACTACTTTTGGCACCTCACATGCTACTGATGGAATTGTTGGTTCCACTTCCCACTAGGGAAATGCACCAAACCATTATATGTCTTCACCATTAAACTAAACACACAGTGGTCCCAATCCACCATTGGTTGTCATCATTCCACCAAGTGAAACAAGTATGCCTTATGGACAATTTTCATATGGAGCATATAGTGCTACCTTTCCAAACATGATTATGCAAATAGTCATTACGCACCCCCCCATATTCATAATCAAAATTGAAATACTATAAATTGTGTAAGAAAAATATATACTTCATATGGGGCTCCCAATCCCTATAGATAAATCCCCCCTTCTCAATATTTATTTCCAATTCCCTAGTCCTTTTCCAGGCACATCAGATAGTTTTCAACTGACATCACATGTAGGGGTTAACTTTGTTTAACCTTCTCCCACTCAATAGGTTTAACATTTAAATGGTTGAATGTATTAAAACCCCCTAATTCACAAAACCAAGGAAATAACTTAAGGGAAGAACTAAGAGTAGAACCAACCTCAAAGGAAGGGGGGAAATCCCCCTATCCAACAAAATTGTATAGCCAAAAAACAAAACGAGAATGCTGGTAAGAATAACCCACATAAGCAAGGAAATAACATTAATATTAGGAGAAAATTTTATTGTTCCTTGTGCGATGAATATGGACATTACATGCACCATTACCCAAATGCCATTGATTATAAGCGGATAATGGAAACACATGCTCAATCATGCATGAACCCTCTTAAAAGGAAATAACACTACCAAATCCCAACAAGTTTCCTACAAAATCCTTTTGGAAACCAAGGGTCCATCACACATCAACATGAGGTTAGACAACCACCCAACCCTCCCCCAATGGGAGATGGTTCTCAGCAAAACATTTAAATTAATTTCACTAAGATTCATCTTTAGACTTTTAATCAAGTCTATGCCATGCCAGAAACCCCTCCTACATAAATAGAGGATGTCTATGCTTATTCTAGTGGGTATTTTCAAATTCCATGCCCTAATAGTGACCCTACCTCTCAGGTACAAAAAAATCCTCTACGACATACATCTAATCATAAACCCCATGTGAGAGCTACACATAATTACAACACCATATACTATTTAGCCTAATCCCTCGCCACCATGTCTACAGTAAAATTTCATCCATATTTCCCTTTTAACAAGAAGGTATTGCTATCAACATTGGGCACCATAGATCCCTCAAATTTTCGCCTAATGACCTTTTATTTATACATTAATTATCCATGGTTTCCTTTATCCATCACGTTCCACATACCCATCATAATCAATAATATCATTGTTCATATATCCATCATTGATGAAGAAAATTCTATTTTTGTCATGTCCATAAATGTTTGGAAGTGACTTAGATCACCCTCCCTTCAGCACTAACTCTTCATGCTTATGATGGTCACCCTTCACAGCCACAACGCATTTATCAACAAATCCCTATTGAGATATTAGGAAAGATGGTTCTCCTTGATGTAGAAGTCATTGATGTTTATCTTGACTACAACAACTTTCTTGGCCACAATTATATGTACGCCATGAAGGTGGTTTCATCATCAGTCTTTCACATCATGATGTTCCCTCATAATGGGAAAGTAGTCACCCGACAAATTTACATACTATAAGCCTCATCCCACCAATAACCCTAATAATATCACAAGAATATTAGAAACTAAGGAAATTCCCTCTTTTAGTGAGGTAGGACCTAGAGTTTATAAAGAGTCTTCATTGTTGGGGTCATACAAAGGACCACTGCTGGTCCTTCCATCATCAACTAATGACCTCATGTGTACTATCCACTCAGTTGATCAACCACCTTTATCCACTTCCATGCCTATAATATATTTTTTTTTCTTGAGAAAAAAACCATTTTATTCATTGAATAAAACATGAACTGATTTTTCAAGCTTACATCATATTGAACATTGAGTTTGTGTTGTATCAAAATCACAATCCTTAATTCAATAGGATTGTTTGTTACAATAACCATCATCAAATTTTCTATTTGCCAAATACTATGCCTATAATATATATATATATATATATATATATAACTCTCCTAAAGAAACAATCATCCCCCCTCCTTTAGTTGTGCATGTCATAAAAGTGCCTTTTTTTTCTTCCCTCATTTTCATACAAGGTACATCCGTCATGGATACACTCACATTACTAGGAATTTCCCTCAAGATATGTGTATGGTACATAACCCCTCCATGTCTGGAAGTTACTTTGGAACCATATGCTGACATTTAATTTATACTTGTTTCTCCTACAAAAACCTCACCATTTGAGGTCCCATGGAAAGTTTCACCTACTAGGGTAGGAGCATCATTCACAATTGATTCATCACAAATACAACCAGATGGGGGAATCAAGACCAAATTGATGAACACTAAATATTCACCCAGTAAACCCCATGTATGAGTTCCCCCTCATATTCTTTGTGTGATACCATAGCTTACTCCACTAACAATTTTCCAACTCTCCCCAAACGTAGGAACCTTTTTCCACCACCAACAAGTGCTTTCCTCTTTCAGAACTCATCATAAGGGGGGAAAATATCTACTCCTCCAGTAGATCCCTTCAAACCTAAGAATCCATGTGCAACATATGTTGCTATTTTAGTGATTACACACACCATTGTCCAACACTCCCATGATTTTAAACTACCCTTTCTATTGTTTACCAGTCCCCCTCTCCCATCAATGGGAACAAGATAACCCCCCTTGAATTTATCACAATAAACTCTATTTTTCATCAATTAATATGTCTAACACTAACCCATGTTTATTATGTGAGTATAGTGGTCATTTATTACCTCTAGATGTTAGTTTGGTTCCTCTTATAGCACCCAATAGTTCTCTATCTCCTTCTCCCACCCTAGTCACATATTGACCTATCCATACATATCATTATTGCACATTATTTACTCACTTTTCATTTCAATTCCTCATCTTATGAGTAGAATGAGAGGAAAACCTTGACTAGTTAAGGAAACCTGGAAGCATCCCTCTACCTCTGGTGAACCTTCTCCTCTCACCCCAGGAAGCGATATCCCCCCCATAACCTAACATGGAGGTACATGTTGACATGTTCTAAATTTCATCATTAATCAAATATACAACACATGACCATTAATATCGTCATTCAATGTTGAAATTAGCACACCATTAGTGCACAACTCCACTCTCTCTCTACAGGATTAGACTTATTCCTCAAATATTGTCTCAAACTCTGTGGGTTCATGAATAGCTCGATAGACACATTGCACACATATGGTTTTTCCTATGTGAATTCCACTATACTAGTACCTATACCTCTTGGATACATATCTTTAAATAACTTCCTTGATAACCTATCCCACTCAAACGAGGACATCCTAGAAGCCAGGACTTCCCTTGATACTCCCTGAGATGGAATGCACCATCCTACTTTCTACCTCAAAACACATTCAAACATACCAATATCTCCAAACAATAGGCCATCGAAACCAAATATTTTATTCTCCTCAAACATGTCGATTGGTTCAAAAATCCCATCCTTGCACTCGATGCTTATGAATAAGGAAACATGGCTAACATTTGACCTACCATCAAGGTGGATATTTCATCACCCTCGATATCACTAAAAAAATATTTCCTGGATCCTCTTATTCTCAATATGAAGTCATTTCTTACAAAGAATTGTTCCAACAATTTTGGGACATATTTTCCAGGTCATATTAAAAAATTATAGAAATTGATCCCACCATTTTCAATATCACAAGGACATATAGCTTGATGCCTCTCCAGTACGAAAAAAAATGGCCCTTTCATCCCTCCAAAATTCCCACTATCCAAGTGGAAATAGATAAACTCTTCCAAGTCAACTTTATATTTCCCATTTCCTACACATCTTGGGTAACAAATTTCATCCCCGTTAACAAAAAAAAAGAACTATTCATGTATGCACTTATTTTAGGGTCCTAAACCAGGCATGTTGTTAACAACCCATTTTGCTCCTCTGAACCATTAAGACTCTTTGGTACCCTAGTACACTATCACCAAATGCATAATCGACACCATTAGTACCTTGATCCCATCTTGTGACCCCTCTCTACAAAATTTGACCCCAAAAAGCTTCACAAAATGCCTAAAAATTCCAAGTGTATATATTGGTTTGTTTTCTACACTAGCCATCACAGATTTTGGCTCAGTTCCTCCATTATGCTAGATTAGATCATATTCCTATTAAGTGTGCTCCCAATAAGAAAAATACTCAAAGGTGTGATACCATTGAAGAATTTAGTTTAGGAATTTCAATATTCTACTCCAAAACATGAGGCTTTTGTCTATTTGACGAAAGAAAAAAAAAGTAGCATTTACAATATGAAAAGATCATGTTACATGGAGTTAAGATTTTCACCCTAATTGGAGTAAAAAAGAGAGTATTTTCTAGGTTTCTCACAAAAATTCTTCAAAGAAACCATGAGAGATCACACTATTTCCATTCCGTGATCCATAATCCATTTTTATGATGCATTACCATTCCATCCTCCATTATCATCTCAAATCAAATTTATGCTACCATTTTCCTAAGATATTTTATGACCATTACTTCTTCCTATATCTCCCATCCTTTTTGCAAGTATCAAGAAAGGATCTAAGAGCATTCAAGGAAGTAAATGACCATCCCAACAGAGCAACATCAAAGACCATCTTCACTCCACCAAGATACTCCTCTGTGTGTGCATTGTAATATTTCCTTGTTCATTGGTAAATACTATTATAAATCATTCTTTGTCACATGAATTCTCTTATTTCTAGTAATTATATGAGTATATTCATGATTTGATTGAATATTTGTATTAACAAATGCTCGTTTACTTGATTTACCTTCAAATTGTCTATTGTGTAAGTCATAACCCTTATATCATGCATTTTTCTAACCCTTGTTGCATAAATACACAAATATAATGGTGACCATACTGGGAAGTTGATCCATATATTATTCTCAATCTTTTTTATTCTCTTCTCCTCCTTATTTCTACCTTTGAATGCTCTACTTCTCCATAGTCACGGTACTCCATAGTTTTGATTCCCAAATTCTAAGCCCTTATGTCTAGATCAAATCCTAAGAGTGCCTCTCAAATTTCACTATTTTAGCACAAGTGTAGTTGTTAGGCCTTGTTTATGTGTTGTCCCAGCATATATAACCCTCCATTAATTGTTCTACTCTCTTTCCAATGATTTTTACTTTTTTTTCTATTGGATTTATGCTCTATATCAATTGCATGTTTGGTTCCCTAGGACTTGCATAGACTAGTATGTGTTATTCCTTCTCTTTATTGTACTATTTGCATGTGAAAATTATAGTTAGGTCAAGGTTGTGTGAATATACATCCAAACAATTTTCCACAACTATTTTACATCTAAAATATAGTTGGTTCTCATCTAAGGAGCTAAAATCCCTTTTTAATGGACAAAGTTACGGCCAATTTAATGAAGACCCTGTCCTTTAAGGGTGGCATGTGCTAGGATCTAGACTAGACGTTTGTTTGGGTCACTCTGACCTCTCAGTATTAAAGATCCCCTTGATCGTGGATTTTAGTTGAAGGTGTAGGAAACATGTCATACGTATCTGAGAAGAAGATATCCTAGTAACAATTTCGGTAGGGCTCTTACTTGAGGTGGATCTCCCAAGTGAGGGGGGAATTGAGGCATATTTTTATCAACCACTATGATTTCATCACCTATAATCTTGCAATTGTAATTTTTTATTGGAACTTCACTCGCTCCCTAAAGTGGGCTTCATCTCCCATTTGTAGTGAGTGTTTGGAAGTACCTTTTGCAATTCTTATTCTTATTTCTTGAAATGTATATTAGGACAATTTAGCTGAGAAACACTTATAATAATTGTTCCTTTTTGTGTGGGATATAATAGTTGCATAGGGTAGCAAGTATTTTGTTTTCTAGGGAGTGCTTGATTGTTTTGTTTGTTTACTACAATCACACACATTGTTCACCACTTGAGAAATTTTCCTTTCAAAAACATGAATTTTGGATTCATAACGAAACACTAGGTATTGCAGATGATGTATCCTCCTCATATAATATGCTCCACTAAGCCTGGAAAAACCTAGACCCCCCCCCCCCCCCTCTCATTCCATCAATGATGGAGTTATTATCCTTTTATGGTAGACTTTATTCCCTCTTAGGGATATTTCCTAATCTCCCCATTAATATACTATGCTCCACTAAGCTTGGAAACACCTAGACCACCCCCCCACCTCTCATTCCATCAATGATGGAGTTATGATCCTTTGATGGTAGAATTTATTCCCTCTTAGGGATATTTCCTAATATCCCCATTAATTAGTTAGGTGGTAAAAATTTATGTTTGAAGTTTCTATCATTATTGGTGTAGTGTATTATAATATCCTTATCATACATGATTCCATCCATGCCATGAATTTTTTGGTGTATTCACTATTTCAAGTGATGATAATACCCCATGAAGGGCACATCATCACCATTAATAAACTCGCATATTGTGATCCCCCATCACATACTACACAAGAAAAAAAGTGTTCTTCCCCTCTCATTGAATCCATGCACTATATGTTCACCTCCATTAATGGTGTAGAACCCACTTCCATTGAATGGAAACTCATGTCTCTAAAAATACCTCCTTACAATTCCCATTGAGAAGCTAGGTATATTCACTCACCCTTGAGAACATATACATCTATTTTATCCCACATTCACAAAATAAACCATGTATCATTGACCATATTCCTAGAAAATGATGAATTCTTTGATTCCATCACTTCTTTCACTAGTACTATGAAAGGGCGTGATCCCTCAATTGGTACACCCTATGATTCCATCTCCCTTGTTGCTTTCAATTCTCCCTCTCAAATAAGATCGCTTCTAAATACTTATATGGATTATGTGGAACCCAAATCAATGTTTCCTAATAATTCCCTTTTACAAGATGTCACCAAATAGTTTATGGAACCAACCCGTACAATAGATGTTATACCACCTAGAGAATCTGATAGACTGTTTCAAATCCCCTTTTTTGGATGTCCATCATTAAACCGCCTTATTTTCTATATGTGGTCAATTATATTGGTTGTTTAAAAGAAACCTTCCCCTTATTCTTTGCATAACAATTGGGGGAAATACCAATTCCCACCTTGGTCCAATAAGACATCACCTATTATACAATATAGAGTTGCAATATGCTTCCTTTTGTCTTGTGTCACTAGTGATCATCTAATTACAAGCGACGTGTCCTAGTTAGAATGATCCACCATCTAACATAATTTCTTCATATAGGTGTAAGGCCCCTCCAGCTTCTCACTCTTTGGTTACCCCCTCATACATGTGACATGAAGTTCTTCAAGAAATACATCCATGGGAATACTTCATTCCCTAGTATCCTTCTACTGGAGTGTCATTGTTGGGAATCCTTCCTTCCTTGGTCTCCTTTAAGAGTGTCATATTTGGGAGTCCTTCATTCCTCAAACTACTTTAGTAGTGCCATATTTTTTAATCCTTCATTCCTTGGTCTCCCTAAGTACTACCATATTAAGGAACCCTTTGTTCCCTGTCATCCTTCCAAAGTACTATCTTTGGGAATCCTTCATTCCTTGGCCTCCTTCAGGAGTTTTTTATTTGGAAATCCTTCATTCCTTGGCTCCCTCTAGGATTGTCATCATTGGGAATCCTTATTTCCTTGGAATCCTTCTAGATTTCCATATTTCGAAACCCTTTATCCCTTAGCCTCCTTTTAGAGTGCCATATTCGGGAATCCTTCATTTCCCATTCTTCTTATATAGTGCCATTCTTGGGAATCCTTTGTTCCTTGGCCTCATTTTGGATTACCATACTCAAGAACCCTTTGTTACTTGGAATCCTTATAGAGTGACATGTTTGGGAATCCTTTGTTCACTGTCCTCCTTTTGGAGTGCCATATTTAGGAATCCTTTGTTCCCTGGCTTACTTTCAAAGTGCCATATTTTGGAATCCTTCATTCCCTAGCCTACTTTTGGAATGTCATATTTGGTAATATTTCATTCCTTGTCCTCCTTTAGGAGTTTCATCTTTAGGAATCCTTCATTATCTAGCCTCCTTATAGAGTGAAATCCTTAGGAACCCTTCATTTGATGTGTTACTGGTTTTTGCAAACCAGAATGTGACAAAAGGAACCTACAAAGGTTTATGGAAACCTTAATAGTAGTTCAAATAGGGAAACTTTTACAACTAATAAACAGAAATCGAAACTCCTCTAATCATGTAGATAATTGGAACTAAAAACAATAAAGTAAATTTCAACTAGCATTGGATACAATCTCTAGTACACACACATTGAACAAACTAAAGAATGTTTTTTTATCAAAAGAATAGGTTGTAATCCTTTGTTCCTTGGCCTCATTTTGGATTACCATCCTCGAGAACCCTTTGTTACTTGGACTCCTTCTAGAGTGACATGTTTGGGAATCCTTTGTTCACTGGCCTCCTTTTGAAGTGCCATATTTAGGAATCCTTTGTTCCGTGGCTTACTTTCAAAGTGCCATATTTGGGAGTCCTTCATTCCTCGGACTACTTTAGTAGTGCCATATTTTTTAATCCTTCAGTCCTTGGTCTCCCTAAGTACTGCCATATTAAGGAACCCTTTGTTCCCTGTCATCCTTCCACAGTACTATCTTTGGGAATCCTTCATTCCTTGGCCTCCTTCAAGATTTTTTTCTTTGGAAATCCTTCATTCCTTGGCTCCCTCTAGGAGTGTCATCATTGGGAATCCTTATTTCCTTGGAATCCTTCTAGAGTTACATATTTCGAAACCCTTTATCCCTTAGCCTCCTTTTAGAGTGCCATATTTGGGAATCCTTCATTTCCCATTCTTCTTATATAGTGCCATTCTTGGGAATCCTTTGTTCCTTGGCATCATTTTGGATTACCATCCTCGAGAACCCTTTGTTACTTGGACTCCTTATAGAGTGACATGTTTGGGAATCCTTTGTTCACTGGCTTCCTTTTGGAGTTCCATATTTAGGAATCCTTTGTTCCCTGGCTTACTTTCAAAGTGTCATATTTTGGAATCCTTCATTCCCTAGCCTACTTTTGGAATGTCATATTTGGTAATATTTCATTCCTTGTCCTCCTTTAGGAGTTTCATCTTTAGGAATCCTTCATTATCTAGCCTCCTTCTGGAGTGCAATCCTTAGGAACCTTTCATTTGATGTGTTACTGGTTTTTGCAAACCAGAATGTGACAAAAGGAACCTACAAAGGTTTATGGAAACCTTAATAGTAGTTCAAATAGGGAAACTTTTACAACTAATAAACAAAAATTGAAACTCCTCTAATCATGTAGATAATTGGAACTAAAAACAATAAAGTAAATTTCAACTAGCATTGGATACAATCTCTAGTACACACACATTGAACAAACTAAAGAATGTTTTTTTATCAAAAGAATAGGTTGTACATGAAACAAGGGTTACCTCAGAGTAGTAGTGACAAGGTCCCCTATAGATTTCCAAAGAAGAGTTCTCTTGGTCTCCTCACAACTCAGTGTTCTTTGTTCACTACAAGATGCAAATCTCCAACAAAGGTGAAATGCGAATGCTCAAGGGAGTTTCAGATATCAAAGGGATATTTTGGCAGAGTAATTGTGTAGGAAATGAGTGGATAAGTATTATATAAATGGGGGATCTTCATGATAAATGTATACCAAATGTAGGTAGGATGGAGGGATAAGGATCAAATTGAGATTTTTCTTTTTTCATTTTTTGGAGTTTTCTTTTCTTTCTCCTTGATTTTTGGGATCCCTATCCATCTTTTTGGGCAAGTGCCAAGTTTCCTTTTTGTGAAAAGGAAAATATCCAAAATATCATTTTGCGAAATATGACTCATAATATTTTTGGATTTCAATGAGTCAATTTAATATTTAAAATAGTCTCTTATGCTTAACTTAGGTATTTTGGATTAGTGAAGGTCCATGTGACAGAAATGAAATGTTGTTAATGAATTATAGGTTTGATGAGGCTAAATGATATGCAAGGTGAACAAATTTTGGTGTTAACACAATGGCCTCCTTTTGAAGTTCCATATTTGGGAATCCTTTATTCACTAACCTATTTCCAAGGCATCATATTTGGGAACAATTAATTTCATATCCTCCTTTAGGAGTTCCAATACTTCATATGGGACCATTTGTGTCATAAATTGTTAATGCATATACCTTAGAGTGATGCCCCTAGAGGAATTTTATCATTATGTAAATATATTTAAATTTCATGTGCACCTTTATGTTATGGTATTTTTTTATATATGTCTAGGATGTAACCACAACCATGTATACACATCAATCCTTACAAGCACCCCTTTAGGTATCATTACCAACCTATGCATATAAATAAATTCTCTTGTCTTCCCATATTTCTTAAACCTTATTAGAAACCCTATGAAATAAACCATGGGATCCCCCCCACCACGTGGGAAAGTGGTCCACCCTTTTTCACTTGTTACATTCACTCTTTCCCAACAATATGTATCCACCAACATGTGGGTTCCTTATTTTAGCTACTCTTTGCTTCTTATCACCCAATTTGTTGATTATCCCTTTGGGTTGGGTGAGTGTATATTTTGTATCCCTAGAGTTGAGCCTCATATATCTCCTCAACATCATGCATTAATATTATCCTCTCAATCCCAAAATTACTTCTCCCTGGTTGGTATATAGTATTTTCCATCAAAAAGTATCATGATCCCTTCATATCATTCATATTGCATCAATGGTTTTTGTTTATCAACCTCTATTTCATCCACCCCTAAGGAAATTTCTAATAGTGCCATACCCTTACTCGGTTTCACCTGATAGTGTCATTTCAACCACTTGATCATATTCACAGGGAACTTATTTCCTTTTCCCCTTTAAATTCCTCATAGGAGGAAAACTACAATATTATGCCTATCATACATTTGACTCATTCTATTCTGATTCTCAACACAACACTGATATACTTAACTATGCTTCTAAGAGAAACCCTAGTCTCATTAACATCTTCCCCAATTTCCTTGGTTTAGAGAATCTACATTAACCTCCCTAAGAGAATCCCAAACATGTTTACTCTTACCCACCCCGAATGATCATATCTTATGACTTTATCTTCATAATTCACTATTTCCTAGAATGACAAGTCATATCCATCTCAATCTATACACACTACCAAATTATCCCATTTTCTAACCATTACTTTTTAATTAACCTTAGATTTCCTAGTTGTGTTTCAATGCTACCAAATCCACCTATCCATTATGATCTGAAACATGGAAGTCTTGACTCCACCATTTAATTGTTCCTACCATTATCCATTGAGTTAATCCCACTTGTGAACATGATATCTCGATCTTGGTTCCAAAGGATCCAATATTCTTTGATCCCGATAGTATTTTTCCTATTGATATCAACACCTTTATTCTAAAATATTAGTCTAGATATTAGTGGTGCACCTTGGTCCCACTTTCATGATTGGTGGCTCACCTCAAACCAAGCAAAGAGAGATCTCATTTCTCTTTACCTTAATATTTTCTCATGTGCTCAACTCTAGAACCTTATCAAACCATTAAGAATCATTCATTTCCATTATTCTAGTGTATCAATTAGTGTTTGGATCCCTGCACATGTGTGATCCATTTTTATCCCCCTGTGACAAATTTTATTTTTAGTTAACTCCCAACCTGTTGCAATTGATTATCCTGGACTAAGGAAAATGTGTAAGTTGTTTAAAACCCTTAGAAGGGATTTTCCTTTTAGGTAACTCCCCACATGTTTCTGTTGATGTTATATATTTCTAGATCATCACAAGTAGTTCCAATTTCAAAGAATAATTTACCCTCAAGAAACTCTCTACATCTTTCATGTTAGCTTTACATATTCTTTTTGTTTAGCATGGATACAAAGTCTTCCAGTTATTATGTTTTCCAAACTTATGCAACCCTAATTATGCATCTTATTTGACGTCACAATACAATTCTTTTTTAATTTTATTTTTGTACTCTAACATGGATCACTCTCTTCCATAGTCCAATTATTGTACTCTATCATGGACACATATTTTCCATCATACCTTATTTGTATTATAAACTTGGATTCACCAAGTCATGGTCCCTTTTGGATACAATTGAGATACCTTGACAAGTATGTGGATATCTTACTTGTCTCTATTAAGATATCATTCACCACTCACCATTTCAGTTATTGTTTTTTGCAGGTGGTCCTCTTATGCTCTCTTTGGGGCTGTTCTCCTTATTAGATCACTCCGCTCCTTCCTTGGTACACCTTTTTACATAGAAAATAAAATATGATGTATTTTGATCATGCAATGAGCTCTTAACCTAATACATTAGGGGGAAACTATTATCAGTATGTTTTTATCCATTGAATCATAAATACTCTTTGTTACCCTGTCACTTAATCACCAAATGAATAAACCGCACCATTGGTGCCTTCATCCCATAATGCAACCCCTCTCATCAAAATTTCACCCCCAAAAGCTTCATAGATTGCCTAAAAATGGATAGTGAAGATATTGGTCGTGTTTTTGCATTGGCCCAACATAGTTTTTCTCCTAGTTACAATAGTGTGCCATTACATATAGTATCCCTATTAAGTGCAATCCCAATGCAAAAAACTCTTCACAAAGTGCACTAGCCTTTAAAGCATCTAGTTTGGAAATTTCAAAATTTTATCCAAAAAACAAGGATTGTGTCATCTTGACTAAAGCACTTGTAGACACAAAATAATCATTTATGAGATTAATAATATATTTTTACATGGATTTAATATTTTCACCCTAATTGGACTAAAAGAAGAGAGGATTTTTGTAGGTTTCTCGTCAAAATTCTATAAAGAAACCATGAGACGCCACATTATTTCCATCCCTTTATCCACAATTCATTTTTATCATCATTATCATTCCATTCTCCTCCATTATCATCTCATATAAAGTTATGCTACCATTTTTTCAAGATATTTGAATACCATTCCTTCCTTTCTCTCCCATCACATTTGTAGGTACCAAGTAAAGGAGCCAAGAAGAAAAGGACCCTCCCAATAGAGAAGCATTAGAGACCACCTTCACTCCACCAAGATATTCCTAGGTGTGTACATTGTAATATTTCCTTATTCAATAGTGAATAGTAATGTAAGTCATTTTTTATCACATGATTTCTCTTCTTTCTTTAATTGTTTATGAGTATAGTCATGCTTTGAAATAGCTCTAGATATATTTTTTCGTAAGTGTAGAAAATGACATCCTATAAATGAATGCTTATTTAACACTATTGATAATTGCGGGATTTGTGAAGATAAGAATCCAACTAACCAATGTCCTTATCTTCCAAAATTAAAAAGTGTTTTTCAAGAATAAAAAAAGAAACTAAAGAAAATGTGGAGCAACTCTACTTTTTCAACAATATAACATAAATTCCTCAGCCATTGCAATAAGTTACACCTTCTTACAACCCTCAATTTATTGGGTATAATGCGTAATTATTTACTCAAATTCGGGGATATCATCATTATAAAAAATGGCCAAATTATCCATGGAAATATCCCCAATATACTCAACCATTTCAACCACAACAAACTCAATCTCAACCTCATTTCTAACCCAAGAAATGGTATTTAACCCCACAAGGTTGGAAACCACAAAAACACCAACAAACTCTGCATTTAACAACTCCACCTCAACAAGCTAATTTTTATACAAATCAATACCCACCTACACCTCCTCAATTGGATACCTATACAAATCAAAATGCTAAATATTAATAGGAAAAACCAACTTATATATAATAATGTTATGAATCCTCATATTTACTCTTCAAAATCAAGGGAAATTGATTAATTAAATCCACATTCACAAAAAAAATTCAAAATCCTCCACCTGCCATAATTACTGAGCAAAATAGTAAAATCCTTTAGAGATACCATATTGGTTTTCAAATATAAGGACACCTATAAGAACACCAATAATATCATCATCCTTATCAAAATCCCCCATGTCTTAGAAGGTTAGAAGCCAAAAATATAGAAAATTATTCACATAACACACTTTTGGAAGAACTTAAAAACTTCTGTGAAAATATACCACTCCTCCCAACCATCAAATATGTACCCATATACAAAAAGTTCATTAAGGAAACATGTATCAAGATATCTGGAAGAAATAAGAGGGAACCGCCTTCAATAAATGTTACATGTCATCTTGTTGATTTGATGTTAGGAAGGATTTACAATTCCAAATTCAATGACCTAGGTAGCCCTATTGTAGATGTTTAAATCAACAAAAACCTTATATATAATACATTAATTGACTTGGGAGTGGCGATCAATGTAATGACTTAATATGTAATGCTTAATTAAAATATCAAAAATTTGTTTAGGCATACAACAACTATTTTATATTTTATATCTTAGAAGATATTATTTTTTTAGTAGATTCATGGGCTTACCCTATGATTTTGTAGTGTTCAAACAAAATCCAATAGTAATGCTTCTAATTTTAGGTAGACCTTGATTGGCCACAGTTGATGCATACATAGGATGTAGGGCAGGGGATATGACTATAACAAATGGTTATTCTAAGAAAAAGTTAACCCTTTACCCACCTATTAAACCATTTATTGATATGTAAACTCCTCTATGGTTAGAATAAAAAAGAATATATTTATCAAACTATCCACCTAGTTATTGCAATAGAAACTACTCTTGCACTCATACATTTAGAGGAAGATATAGTCATTTCAAATTACATTCAAAATATTTACCCAGACTCTATAAAAATTCATAAGATTTCCACAAAAGAGAAAGGAGAATCATCACAACATCTTCCATAGGAACCAAATGCTTAGACAAACCTATTCACATTAGAGGAAGGAAATTATTGCACTAATATTATTGAAATATCTTTGGGAAAAAAAATTACAAATCAATAAATCTCTGGGCTCTTCCCAAGAACAAAAATTATTGATAGTCCTTAAAAAGCATAGTTCATATTTTCCTGGGATTATAAATATATGAATGGGATACATATATAAATCTATAGCCATTACATCTACATCAAAGATGATTATCTACATGTTGGGAATCCTTAAAGGAGAATGATTCATGCATTAAAAGAGACCATAAAAACCAAACTTCAAAAGATCTTAGATGTGGGTTTCATTTATCCCATCATTTGAAGTGAATGGGTGTCACCATTATGAATTTTCCCAAAGAATGGAGGAAAATGGATAATTTGTATAGATTATAGGGAACTTAACAAATACACTAGGAAAGGTCATTTCCCATTACCTTTCACTGATCAAGTGTTAGATGTTTTGCCTAGGAAAAAGTACTTCTCCTTTCTAGATGGATTAAGTGGATATAACCATAATCAAATTCATTTGGAGTACCAAAACAAGACAATATTCACTTTTCCTTGGGGTACATTTGCATATAAATTCCTTCCCTTTGACCTATGTAGTTCCCCTACAACCTTCCATAGAAGTATTTTTAGATTTTTTTCATATATCTTGCACATAAACATGGAAATGTTCATGGATAATTTTACACCTTATGTGGAAAACTTTTCAAAAAAACACTAGATTCCTTAGAAAAGGTATTGAAAAGATGTATTGAGATGAGTGTGTTCCTATGAAATGAAAATTGCAACTTGATCATGGATGAGAGGATAACCTAGGACACCATATCTCCTCGCAAGGTATTAAGGTTGGCCCATCCAAAATATAAATGATTCTCAACCTACCACCACCACAAAAACAAAGAGATGCAAGAATCTTTTTAGGATATTCATGGTACTAAAGGAAAATCATCAAATACTTCAACAAAATAGCTTCACCATTATTCACCCTAATAACTAAAGATGTAGAATTTTTATAGATAAACTAGTGTCAAAATGCATTTGACAACATAAGAGATAAAATTGTGACAACCCTTGTTCTGCAAGGGACAAATTGGAGCATTCCATTCCACATACGTTCATATGCCTCAAAGAAAGTTATTGGAGCAGTATTTGGGCAATAAGAAGAAAAATAACCTTATGTCATATACTATATCATCAATAACTTGATCAGACCCAAGTTGAATAATATTATTACAAAAAAGGAATTCCTTCCTATGATTTCCATCAACAAATTATGACACTACATAATAGGATGGCCATTCTATGTGCATATTGATTGCTCAACAATCCATTACTTAATGAATAAATCATATGTTAATGGAATAATTATTAGATGGTTACTACTTTTAAACAATTTGATCTCACAATTGTTGATACATTGGGAAAACATAATGTTGTCGCATATTTTCTCTGTCGACTAACCCATGTTGTAGATCAAGATGTTTTTGAGGATTCCTTTCCATATGAACATATATTTGAAATCTAAACCAACGCCCCTTGGTTTGAAAATATGGAAAAAAATCTAGCCTCAAGAAAATTTTCTCAACATCTCAACTACCAAGGGAGTTGCAAAATAATAAAAAAAGGTTCAACTTACTCTTGGATAAATGGATAACTCTTCAAATAGGGACCAAATATAATCCTAAGAAGAAGTTCCATGGAAGATGAAGTACATGATATATAACATGCATTCCATAATGAACCTTATGATGTACACTATGCAACTAAGAGAATAGCCTATAAAATTCTACAAGCATTCTACTATTGGCATACCCTACATAAGGACACTAAGTAATATGTTTCCCAATGTGATGAGTGTCAGAGAATGGGAAATCCCACTATAGAGTTTAACTTCCCTGAAACAACAAGCCATTTAATAAACGGAGTTTAGATTTTGTGGGACCCATAAACCCCCCATCAAATAAAAAACATCACATCCTAGTATGGACTAACTACTTAACCAAATGGGAAGAAGTCAAAGATATGAAATGTTCCAATGAAGAAAGTTTATCCAAGTTATTAAATGAACACATTTTCCCTAGATTTGGAATCCCAAGAGAAATAGTCATTGATCAAGGTTCCCAATTCACATCAAATCAGATTCATTACCTTATGCCATTAAATAATATCAAGCATTAGTAGTCAACTGCATATCATCCTTGGGAAAATGGGAAAGTAGAAGTGACTAATAGGGAATTGGAGAATATTCTCACCAAAACAAATAAACTTCAAAAGAAAGACATGGAAAACAAACTATTTCATGTTGTGTGGGCCTATAACACAACATGGAAGACTACAACAGGGTTTAGGTCCTATGAATTGGTTTATTGTAAGAAATTCATGCTCCCAGTAAAATTTTAGCATAAAACACTAGGAACATATTTAGATATAAACCTAGACCTATCAACAGCTCAGAAAATAAATGATCAACTAACTCAACGCACTTGATGAGTACGGACATTAGGCTTTATTCCATATAAAATGCATCCAATAATAAAGAAATAAACAACATGAAAAATTTACAAAGACCAAAAAAATCCATGATGGAAACTAGGCCCTTCTCTATCACTTCAAATTTAAGGAATACATGGGTAAAATACAAACAAAGTGATTGGGTCCATATGAAATAGATAACTACTATGAAAATGGCTCAGACAAAATTAGAACAGGAGATGATGAAAAAAATATACTTCTAGTAAATGGACAAAGGTTGAAACTCTAAAATGCCAATGACAAGAGAATAATTCACAACGAATTTTTGACACAATAATCTAACCTTAATCAAAAGCAAAAATGCTCTACTCTCTACATGCTTACGAAAGAAAAAATTCATAAAAAAATATCAAGTGAAAACCTCATTTAGAGTCATTTTGGATAGTTCATTGATTGAAAATATCCGAGGAAATCCATGGATTGCAATAAAGAAAAGAAAAAACACTAATATAGTTCTCAAATTTTGTAGGTACATCAATGAAGAAATATTTCCATACTACAAATAATTTTGAAGGTCAACACCATTTCAATATTAAGAATACATATTCCAAGCCTAATATTCTTATCTTCTACTCCTCATTGACAATACATATAACACTCATATCCCCTATTTTCAATTATCATATCCCCACCGTTTTTACAATAAATTCCAACTCTCATACATCCCATATATACAAGTCTCATTTTTTCTCTTCCACCACATGCATAGACATTTCATTCCATACTTTCTATTCCAACCTTACAAATCTATATCAACATCTCTCTAAAGATCCAACCAAAAGCATATATACAAGTAAAGCACATCTATCAGTCTACACCAACTAGCAAATGTAGCCTTTAAATTAAATATATCATTACACCAAATTAATACCCATCATCGAGCATGCAACAACATCAATACAAGAATGCACGCTTTCCATCTCTCTAATCACATCACTACCATCGATCATGATTATTTATAGGTATGTCATACACTCATGCCTTAAAAATTTATTAATGATAACATGAAAAAGGTCACATATTTCAAACCATTCCCAATTTCCCTTGACATGGTACTCAATACAAAAACTAGGGGGAGGTAGTGAAGACTCGTTGATTAATATGATTAATGAGGTGGAAATATATTGCAAAGACCCAATTATGGTCATAATTAGTAAGATTTAGAATGCACTAAGGAAGTTTTTTTATCATCCAAGAGGCTCCATTTTTTTTAAATACTACATGGAAATAGGTGAAGAGTGCTGAAAAGGGTCTAAGATAGCTTTGGCATATGAAATCACATCAGAGGAGGAGATTACCAATATTAGCAGTAGGAATAGATGAGAATATAGCGCTATTTCCCATCTTACTAAATAAAGGAAAACCATGCTTATCATAAGTCTATAAATACAGTCGTTATCAAAATAAGGTTTTATTTCAAAAAATCGATCAAAATGATAGCAAGGTTTATTGGTAGAGAAGTTGTAGATCCCTCTAAGGTCTCTAGTAACGTCAAAGAAGTGGATATTTTTCAAAAATTGGGGTGGATGTAATACTTTAGAAGATTAATAAGGTTCGATGACAAAGTTTCTTTATAGTTTGCAAGAAAAATCCAAGATTTGCAGGGTCAAGAGTAATAATAACAACAACAACAACAATAATAAGAAGAATGCAAATTGAATTCAATCAGGTAACAATAATCAAGGTTATAGGACTATTGACGACACAACCCTAGGAGATGGATGAAATTAAACTTGCCAAATATTTCTAATAATTGCTTCTTCGAGAGTTATGAGAATGTGGAAGAGGATAGGAATGGGGTTAGAAGGGAAAGCTTACCTGTACCATGAGATGAGTTAGCTACCATAGCATGTAGTATATCACTTGTTAGGGAAGATTAAGTAGATTCTATTCTTACCATTTTATATTCCTCCAGCAAGTCAAGAGTCTTACTCATTAGAAACTTGGGTAGAACCTAAGCATTCCATACTTCCTTCTATAAACACCAAAGGAAATGAGAAAGAAGGTTAAAGAAGGAAAGGGGGATGCATTGTATCACCATGGGATTATAAAATGATTAAATATGATGATGTGTAGAGAGAAACCCCTAAAGTATCATGGAAACAATTTGTTAATATGAATGAAGCTAGATTTGTAGATAAAAAAATCCTTGGAAGCTACCTTTCCAAACTAAAGAAAAGAGAAAAAGGGGGAACCATATAAGAAATAGAAGCCTTATAAAATAGGTATATTAGATGAAGTATATGAGGAATTATCATCCACATTGGTGAAATTAAGGATCCTTGATAACAATCCCTCAACCATTAAAAGAGAGGGCCAAGATTAAGGACAAAAAGAGAAGAAACCAAGTAGAAGGATGAAGACAAGGTCTCAAGCCACAAAGGAGGTAAAAGTAATACCTCAAATTTCCTCCACCATATGCATTAATTAGGACATACCTGTTCCAAACCAATACTGTAATGTACATTTTAGGACTACGACACACTAGGAAGAATGTACAAGAAAACGAAGGCTATTTTTCATTATACTCACAACAGATTTACTATACTTGGCCCAATTTTTCCCAACTCAGTAAACGAAGTAATTATAAGACTTAAGACCATAACCAAAAGCATAAATAGTCCTGATATGAATGTAATGACCTATCACATATGATCGGATCATTGACCCTCTACTCAAGAATTTTAAACAAACAGTGTGAAAAGGGAGAATTTGTACTAATCAATTAAACAAGGATCAAAGGAGTTGTTTCAAACCAAGGAAAGGGATGAGGGTTATGATAACTCAGGTTCCTA
Source organism: Pseudotsuga menziesii (assembly GCA_001517045.1). Classification (NCBI taxonomy): domain Eukaryota; kingdom Viridiplantae; phylum Streptophyta; class Pinopsida; order Pinales; family Pinaceae; genus Pseudotsuga; species Pseudotsuga menziesii. The sequence goes on from LPNX010805222.1 coordinate 402,671, forward strand.
TGCACAATGTGTTGGGACCATTTATGTCTCAAACATCATCCAATTTGAAGTCTACTTCCAGGCTCCTAGGCACCCCAACATATGAAAACTAAAACATTTGTTATTCACTTCCTAGAGACCAATGGTGAGGGGGTTTAAATTGACGAGGATTGAATATATATGATATGGTATTCTATAACAATAAAAATATTTTTTTTACATGTCTAAAACTGAGTTGGAAGTATATAAGGTTTGCACTAGTAAAACTAGTCTTTAGTACTGCTCATAAGGATCAACTCTCGTGCTTCCCAAACAATGGAATATGGTAAAAAATCCTTAAAATAGGGAATATAACTTATATGTAATATAATTAATGAGATATAAGAACATAAATGAATATATTTCATGATTTGGCTGATTTATTCTAAAAAATGGAAAACTAGTCAATTTTACATGAAAATCTGGGCATGGTAAAATAAACTCTATTGAAGCTTAATCAAACTGTATCAGAATTCCATGAAAATTCTAGAAGGAATTTATTACATAAATTATAAATTAGAGAGGTTGAAATACATCTCACATAAGTCTCAATGAAGCATTCAATAACATAAAATAGAAATATAGAGAGAATGGACATCATTTTCACTTGGGAATTGGAATGTGAAACTTCATAGAATCTGCAAGGGACTGGAACTCCTACGGATATGATAATATATCCTGCAATTTTCCACCATTATAGTTTTGAAATTCATCTTCAAATAACCCATACATACATCAGTAATATTATAATTTACAGAGAGAAAAGAATGGGACTAGAATTGTCACTATGACTCTAATGGAAGAGTCCCATTCATTGAAATGGAGTCTCTAATTGGGATGGAATGTTCTTGATGAAATTAAATAAAATCCATTAATGGTTACATTGGAATTGGATAGACACAATTTTCTAACGGGCACATCACCCAAAGCTTAGTTGAGGCACATCTCTCAACCACTGAGAAGCAAAGCTCTCAAGACAAGAACAGATGACCAAATGTTGTGAGAGAGGTGCACCCTCCTTGTTTTATAGAGTGTTTATATTCTTGGGAAAGTAACCATGTTTATAATATTCCATGAATACACCCTCCTTGAGGAATTAGATGTTGCTTGCCTTTTGGAGATCTTTATTACATTTAGCCTGATTTTTCTCACTCTATGTTTTTCACTAGATTTTTTAGATTTCATCTATTTTCTTGTGTTTTTTCCTACTTTTTTTCTTCTTTCTACTTTTATAAACTTTCCTTTCCTTTCTTCATGCTTTATGCTTTTAATATTTTCCTGCTTTTGTGCTTCTCTCCATATTTATGTTACTTTTCTTCCAGTTTCCATTTAAATGACAACCACCAAGTCTTCCTTATCCTCTTATGCACCCTCATGGCCCCCCTTGGTGTTTCCCTCTCCATTAATAATTAATTATTTCAAAAACAATAATTTCCCCACTTTAAATTTAATTTAATCCAAAAACAATTATTGCCATAATTCATTCCCTAGCTAATTTATTTAATCACATTAAGCAACTTGGACAAGGTTACTCCTTATTAATTAATTAAATTATTTTCTACTAGAACCCATGGATTTGGATTGGTTAGTGGATGCTCCATGGTACTCTAAACATGGGGACATGACAATCCTTGCCTCCCAAAGTTGCTTTTCCTCAAGAAATTGAAAATAACAGATGAGAAAGCCTTTGTAAACTTTTTCTCATAGACATTTACAAGTTGTTGCATGCACCGTTAGGAATTTTACCTCCTTCCTAGATGAACTCCTTGATAATCCTGCATCATACATCATTCACCAGCAACTCATGAGCGATCATGATTATGAGACAATCCCTGCAAGTTGAGTTTCCCAAAACATGAATTGTATTTGACACAGGCCTGCAAAATGACCAAACCTTCTGTATTCCCATGATCAATTTGATTTTGGTTTGTCAATAAGTATTACTTTAACATTTTGTACCAAACATAGTTATTATGCACCCAGAGATCAGAAAAAGAAAAAAAAATCTTGAGAAAAATATTGCATACTCGTTCCTTATCCAATAATGCTCTATTACACCACTGACAAGTGTTGCGCCACTTTTCATACTTCAATGCATCCAATTATTTACATGAAATCCACTCTTTCTTCCATACCATGATCTCTTTATGATTCAAGATTGACCTTGAACCAATGTAGTCAATTTCAATTTCAAACTTGTTCTTTCTTAAGCAATGTTAGCTCTTAGTAAAAAAATGTTCCTTATTCACCTCCATGGATTTGATTGATAAAGGTATTTGACATGGCTGCAACTTCTTGGCATGCATTCTAACTACTATCAACATTTATATTCCTTCCTTGGGAACAAAATCTTTAAGCATGCATTAGGAAGTGAATCTTGGTGGGATACTCTTGGATATTCCTTTCTCTACTTGGTAAGACATATGTGTTAAGAAATAAAAGGAATATCTACATGGTACATATATATTACCATGCTCAATCATAGTATCAAAATGAAAAATCGTTATCCTTCCAATTTCATACTCAAACAAATTGATATGCAATGATTTATGTACCTGAGTGCATGACATAGATTCCAAACCAAGAGAGTGCTTATAAATCATCCTACCATGAACCATAAAGTAATAAAAGATAACCAACAAAATATTACCCAATTTCTTTATTTATTCTATGCTCATGTAAGAAAGTGAAGTCATATGTGCATCAATCAATTCAATGCTTAGGTATAAAAGTTCCAAGTAGGCACATTGAACACGAGAAAATACTTCTTGTAGAATTTCTTCTTCCCAATGAGTCTATTGATGATGATGAGGGTGGAAATGAATTTTGGAGAGGGACTCAGCCTTATGAATCTAATTATTCTTTAGATGTGTCTATGTTCCCCATAGTTCCATGTTTAATCCCCAACTGGAATAGTTGAGACCAAGAATGATTCTTGGGTCCCAAGTGAATCTCAAAATCTGAAAGTGTCTCCTAGGACCCTCTCTACATTGTTTGATGTCAAAGAAAAGAGTCTTAGGAAGGATCTTAATCATCCAAACAAGAAAATAGTGATTCCTATCTATCAATTAGTTTCCCACATATGAAACTAAACCATTGTTCCACATCGACAGACTCTTGCAAGTGAAGTGTGGTTTTCCCTCCTGGATCCCACTTATTATGTTGAATACTCTCATACTTTAATGCCATCAATAACAAACTGTCACTGGATATAATTCCTATATCCCAAGGCTTTTGCATCATTCCATCCAACCTTCTTATCATTGGATCTGAAAGTGCTTGGATCTCACCTTGTGCCAGTTTTCTTCTTACATGCACAGATGTCTTTAACCTGCCATGAATGCAAGTTGGAATTTTCTTACTTGGTGATTCAAAATATGCCATTTAGTGGTAAACCCAATCCATGGAGGCATGAGGATAATATATATATGATGGCTTCAAGATATTTATTTGTTTCTTCTCACATGTCAATACAATGTTAGGTAAAACAAAAAATTCATTGCATAAACAAAGAAAAAAATTACCTCCCAAAGTATTCGTTTCAATGATGCCTATATCTACCCATTCAATGGATGGATAAGCAATTTTTTTTTCTAATCCATAGGGGATGTGATCATCCACCTCCTCCTAAGTGAAATCTCCCTTCCACATAGTAATATCATGGGGTCCTTATTCCAAGGCATGCCTGAAAAAAAAGTTCTTTACAGATGCAAGCAATACTTGTGCATCCTCGGGTCTCCATCTCCACTATGTAATCACCTATCCAATCCATGGATAAATAAGTGTCTTTTCTTTCAAATCTGAACGGTATGTACTCTTGAATGTACTTCTGCAGCAAGACAAGTGTTTTTCCAATATATCCTATGGCATCTTCCTTCACCAACACTTGCGAATATGAACTTTTCTCATATTCATCCTCCACAAGAGATTCCTCCATCATATCCAAAACATTTCCTTACATGCAAGATAAAAGGTGTGGTACATTCATTTCCCTTTGAATTTTATAGGTCTATATCTTTGACTCCTGAATATCACTTTGATTTCTCTCCAAAGAACCATATGCATCCTCCAATTCGCTACCAAGCCTTTTTGCTTCATCTTCCTCCTTTCTGAGTGCATGATGGTAAATTTTAGTCATTTCGAGAAGATCATTTCTATCAAATAGTAGGTTCATGTATATTTCCTTCATTTTTTCCATTGCTTGCTTAAGATTTTCCAATCTCCCAAGAAATATTATCCTTCCAATCCTTCTTCTAAAAATCTCCAAAAACATCTTGACACCAAAGCATTGGCATTAACAAAAAGATCCTTGGTTGCTATGATATTCTCTTCATTGTCCTTTAGTGATCCATCCAGATGGTGTGGCTCATAAAGAGGGTCCTTCACAATATGTTCTTCTTCCAAGGGATAAAACCTTTGTATATCCTATTCATCCTTCCCATCAAGATGATTTGGACAAGCAGACCCTTCTTCTTCCTCCTCATCAATGCATTCATTAGAGGTGCTACATGTTTCTTCCTCTGGAATATTTTTGCTCTTCTCATTTCGAGGATCGTTTGTCATTGGATCTTGATTCTCCAAGCAACCTGATGAAACTTCTATCTTTATAATATTAGGATCAATTCTTGGAGACTCTCTTTGAAGACAATACAAAAACTTTCATCAAGTAGGAAGCAGTTGAATCCATTGTATGGTCATCTATTTGAGCCCTTAGATTTAATTGATCATTAAAAAATTTAGACCTTTGTGGAAAAAGAATAATTTCCTCATAAAATATATGGTTACAAAAGTAACCATTTTCATCTTGTGGAATCCTTCCATCTATGCAGATGACTTCCTCTTCCTCATATGGCCCAAAGTCTTCATCTTCAATAAATGGGATTAGCTTCATGACTGCAACTTGATAGTATAATATGAAATATGTCTTCAAATGGTAATATAAGGAGCTTGGTATTGTTTCTGATAGGTGTAGAGGACCATGCTCTGATACCACTGTAATGTACCTTTCTGAAATAAGGCACACTAGGAACAATGTACAAGAAAATAAAGGCTAGATTTTGTTATACTCACAACAGATTTACTATACATGGCCCATTTTTTTCCAACTCAGTACAAGGATTAATTAGTAGAGTTAATACCATAACCAGAAGCCTAAATAGTTCTTATATGACTGTAAGGACCAATCACATCTGATTGGATCATTGACTCCCTCTACTCAAGAATTCGAAACAAACAGTGTGAACAAGGGGAATTTGTAATGATCAATTAGACAAGGATAAAAGGAGTAGTTTCAAACCAAGGAAAGAGATGAGGGTTATCATAAATAAGGTTCCTATGCACAATGTTTTGGGACCATTTAGGTTTTGAACATCATCCAACCTAAAGTCTACTTCCAAGCTCATGGGAACCCCAACATATGCAAACTAAAACCTTTGTTATTCGCTTCCCAATGACCAATGGTGAGTGGATTTAACTTAACTAGGATTGATTATCTATGGTTTGTTTTTCTATAACATCAAAAATAATTTATTACAAGTCTAAAACTGATTTGGAAGTATATAAGGTTTGCACTAGTAAAAATAGTCTTTAGGATTGCTCATAAGGATCAACTACCGGGATTCCCAAACAATTGAAGTTGGATCCTTAAAATCAGGCATATAAATTATATATCAGAGTATTAATGAGATACAATAACATAAATAAAGATATTTTATGAATATTTGAATTATTTATGCTAAAAACTGGAAAACTAGTCAATTTTACATGAAAATCTAGGCATGGTAAAATAAACTCTATGGAAGCTTAATCAAATTGTATTAGATTTCCATGAAACTTGCAGAGTGAATTTATTACATCAAGTATAACTTATATATGTATAAATACATCTCACATAATTATCAATGGAACATCCATTAACATAAAGTAGCAATATAGAGAGAATGGAGGCCAATTTCAATTGGGAATTGGAATGCCAAACTTCACAGACTCTGCAAGGGACTGGAAATACTCTGGATATGATAATAAAGCATGAAATTTTAAACCATTTTAGGGCCTAAATACATATTCAAATAACCCATACATACATCAGTAAGCTCGGAATTTATAGAGAGAAGAGAAAGGGACTAGAATTGTCACTATGACTCGAATGGAAGAGTCCCAATCACAGAAATGGAGTCTCAACTTGGGATGGAATGTTATTCATGACATGAAATAAACTCCATTAATGGATGCACTGGAATTGGATAGACACTTTTCTAAGGGGAACATCATCCAAATCATTTTTTAGGAACATCACTCAACCACTGAGAAGAAAATCTCTCAAGACAAGAAAAAATGACCAAAAGTTATGAGAGAGGTGTGCCCTCCTTGTTTTATAAAGTGTTTAGATTCTTGGGAAATTAACCATGTAGATAATATGCCATGAATGTACCTTCCTTTAGGAATTAAAATTTACTTTCCTTTTGGATATCTTTATTGCTTTTAGCCTAGAATTGGATAGACACATTTGCTAAGGGGCACATCACCCAAATCTTAGTTGAGGCACATTACTCAACCACTAAGAAGCAAATCTCTCAAGACAAGAACAAATGACCAAAATTTGTGAGAGAGGTTAGACCTCCTTGTTTTATAGAGTGTTTAGCGTATTTGGAAAGTAACCATGTAGATAAGATTCCATGAATGCTCCCTACTTGAGGAATTATAATTTTCTTGCCTTTTGGAGATCTTTATTGCTTTTAATCTGATTTTTCTTACTTTTTGCATTTCAATGGATTTTTATGATTTCCTCTATTTTTCTTGTGCTTTTACCTAATTTTATGCTTTTTTAATCTTTTGTAAACTTTATTTTCCTTTATTCATGCTTTTTTGTTTTCAAAGTTTCCTACTTTTGTGCTTTTTTTCTTTTCAAAGTTTCCTACTTTTGTGTTGCTCTCCATATTTATGTTATTTTCTTCCAATTTCCATTTTAATGAAAACTACCAAGTCTTATGTATCCTCTTATGCACCCTCATGGCCCCCCTTGGTGTTTCCCTCTCCATTAATAATATTTAATAATAATTAATTATTCCAAAAATAATAATTGCCCCACTTCTAATTTAATTTAATCCAAAAACAATTATGGCCAAAAGTTATTCCCTAGCTAATTAATTTAATGACATTAAGTAACTTGGCCAAGGTTACTCATCTGCGAGATGTAGAGAAGTTGGTGGCGGGGTATGGTTAAGACGCCCCCTAAGCTGAAAGGTCTCCAGTTCTAATCCCGTCGTATACCAAAAAATCCAACCATGTTAAGTGTTGGTGCGGTCCAGGCTGGATGCGATCTCCGGGTGATTTGGACGGCTTCGATGCCCCTGCTTCGTGGTTACTTATCCAATGGAAACCCTGCTAGTCAGGGGGGTTCCACCACTTTGGAAGAAAAAAAAACTTGGCCAAGGTTACTCCTTATTAATTAATTAAATGATTTTCCACTAGAACCTAGGAAGTTGGATGGGTTAGTGGTTACTCCATGGTACTTTAAAAATGGGGGCGTGACAAAGACTTATTAGAATATATTGAATACAAAAAACTCTTATTACAGAAACTTTGGGATGAGATACAAAAATCTAAGTTGGAATATCTACAATGGAATGCCCCGGTAGAGATAAAGCATAAAGGGGAAAGAACCAATGGTGTACCATCACAACCAATCCTTGAGAAATAAATGGATATGTTGCAAGAGAAGCTTCATATTATGAAGGTTCATCAGATAGACAACGACATAAGCTTCTACCTCCAAGATGGCATAAGTTGATAAAGAAATAATAAACTATAGACCTCCTCCAAGGGTATACACACTCCTTTTCAAGAAAACATGGTACAAATTCTAGATGGATAGGTTGGAAAAACAACTCCCCTATATGGTATATATACTTAATGATTTTGTGGAGGTCATTGTCTTCAAGAGGATGAGGAAGGAAAGGACCTACTAAGTGAAATATACCTCCACTACTAAATATTTCCACACCCCTACAAATGGTATCTAAACCCTTATGCAGGGTATGTGCAATTGAGATTCATTTTCTCTTTGATTCATTTACAGGGTATGTGGCTGTTAATGAACTATTTATAGGAATCTTATTTCACGAGGCTCCTTAAAAAAACTCAAGCAGGGGCATGCTCAAGGTATCTAAGGGAACCACTATGTTTTAGTATGTATTTATTTATTTATGCATGCGGTGATTACATTTTCCACATCCTGTAGTAATTTTGTGTATTGATTTAATTTTTGTTATAATATTTGTAGTAGTTTCATGTTCTATAGTAGCAGTTACATTATACTATGTTTTCCATCCCTTTATGATTTTAATGCATGGTGATCAATAGTAAGCTCATATTTATATTCTTTGGTTGTTTATCCATCATTATATAGTTTGGTTCCTTACTACTGTGAAGGATAGTCTACTTGGTTCTCTCTGGATGATTATGATCAGAGTAGTATGCACTTTCTAGATTGTTAGATGCAGATGTAGGAGACCATGGATGCAGTGATAATATTTACTATTTATTGATTTATGAAGATAGTTCAATTCATAGGTTATAACTGCATATATTCTCATTTCACCTTATCAAATTAACACGGTGTCTAGGTTGATAAATTAAAGTAAGAACATGTGCTTACAATAATCTTTTTGCAATAATAGAGGCCACCAATTATATTTAATTATTGTTATGAATACGTTTGTTTATGCATGGTGTGTGTGTGTGAATATTTTTAATTCTATTGTATTATATATTCATGCACCTGCACATGCATTCCTCAATCTATGTTTCTCGTGGGAAGATGAAATTAGTTCTAAATTCAAATAATGACCCCATGGGGCAAAATTTTGAAACATGAGATCCATAACTACCCCTTATTCTAGTAAAAATGATATATGGGGAAACAATAGAGTGGTATCAAAGCTCTTGGTTGAAGCATTGGGGTTGTATGGGTTGGACTCAATATTTACATGAAGAAATCTATTTTTTTATACAAAGTGTTTGACGAAATAACTATGATAAATGCATGTTTTTAAATTGTTCAAATGGTATTTTAACATATCCATGGAGTAGGTCTTGTGTTTATAAAAAAGAATGGTAGATTGGTCTAAGGCATATCCATGGATTAGGTCTTGTGTTTATAAAAAGGAATGGTAGATTGGTTTAAGGAAAACTGAGTTTTTTTTTTAATATTTGTTAGAGATTTTGATTTTGTTAGTTATCTGAGGTTTAGAATGCTAAGTTGTTGGGTTTAGATTTGTTTTGGTATATAGAGGATGATTGATGAATGAGATCATATAAGGCTCATTGGATAAAAAAATCACAATTATTGGCGCAAGGGAAGGTGACTAGATGATAACATGAGGAGTCACAGTGAAAATGGACTAGATTAAATTGAGTTAACCACACCACTAGATCATGGCCATTTGAGAAAACATAAGTGATTGGGATTTAATGGTTGGAGTCATGTCGTAAATTAATTGGATCTTATAAACCCATTGAAATCATTAGATTATCATTGTTCCCGGAGTGGAAAATTCTTGAGTCTTAACACAAGGACACTTTTCGTGAATTCCTTATATTGAACCAAGATTAAACTCACATTGTCAAATCTGAACTATTTGTGTGTAGGAACGTAACCAAAGCATAAAAAGGAGAGCATCATCATGAATGAATGAGATTAAATCATGCATGTTGGATCAGTCTATCCTTTTCATTCACATAAAAAAATATGATCATGAGTTAACAATGGGGGTTGTTGTCGCAAATATATGATATTAAACTATGTAGATTGGATCAATTGATCCTAACCGTTCCCACAAATAAATATGCTTGAGAATTAACATTGGAATTGCTTCCATGGATGGATGAGATTAAATCATGCAAGTTGGATTAGCCAATCCTAATTATGAATGCAAATGAACATGAGCAAGGCTTAACAGGAGGCACACTCCTATGAATGGACACCGTATTGGCATGCATACGAGATCAATAGTGGAGACCACATGTGGAAAAAGGTAAAGGTAAAGGTGGCATATAGAGTACCTTTCCACAAATTACTTAAATAATTTTGGGATATGAGATATATGGCCAAGATTTATCAGTGGCATTCACTCCATTAGGGTGATGATTGGGGCATGATGACACTGATAAGGACTGATGGGAACATGACATGGTAGCACCAGAGGATGTGAGGTAGGTTCCATGTGTTTATGATGCCACATCATCACTTACCATGTTAGTCCTGGAGTTGTACTTCAGTATTATTATGTATTTTTATTTTTCTTCCCTTATTAGTCTAATATTTCTTCAGAATTTAACCATAATATTTAGATCGTGTCTTTGTCTTAGTTATCTCTTAGTAGTTGTTTTACCTTATTTTATGCATTTCATAGTTAATGGATTAAATGTGGCTCATATTTATTTAAATATTTCCCAAATCCTTCAAATATGTGATTTTGTATCTTTGTTAACTTATTTTATGGAGGTTTTTTCATCATTTATTATCACGTGTGATTGGACACATTCCAACAATGTAATACATGGAGGTTATACAGATTAGCGTTGTTGGAATGTCAAATCATGGGAATTAGTGGCTCTATGCTTGTCCTAGATCATGCGATGGATTAAAATGGGAGTTTCATTCATGATCTATGTTAAGGATTATTCTCTACCTGTAAAACCCATAACTGGGTCCAATAAGATTAATCTAATATGTTTATGGGTTACCATTAAATTTTACCCTAGTTTTATGATTTTGCTGGCTATTTCAGTTCGAGAGATATGTCCTTTTCCAGGTTCGAGATCATTTCATAAAATTGTGGTTTAGTAGGTGTCCACCAGCGATTAGTATGAATAAAAATAGTGTCAAACTTTGCATATTTGAACCGAGCAATACATAATGGGAAGAGGAGTTTCCCAAATGCACTAAGATTTTTATGGATGTAGGATGGTATTATTTCTTCGAGAGAATTAGAGGATATAAAATTGAAGTTACCAAGTATTTTGATCAGAATTATATGAGTTCATTTGTCAATTTCCAAACTCTAAGATTTGAATTGAACAAGGTTTTAGTTGCAAAGGCAACGAGATTTCTTGTTGAAGGGGATTGCTGGTTCAAGAAGCATCCTTTTGAAATAGAATTGAACTTGTATTTGTTGTTGGGGTATGAGTCTTTAGATTGGAGCAAAGGTATACATTTGAGCAATGTAAAGTAGGAAGGGAGAGATGATTTGAGTATCATACAACGTTATGTCACCTCTGAAGGAAGGTTTGCCACTGTTTATAGGTATCATCTGAGATTTATCCTTCATGTAAATGGGTAGTGTAAATTAAATTTACCCTACTATATGTTCAAAATCCTTGATTAGATGGTTTCTAGAGTTAAGAATCATCCTGATCACACAAGTTGGTCCATTTTCCATCATGGGTTAGTTAAGTTCCTGGTGTTAACTGAACTCAGGAAATGAAATCACTCCTAGCAGCATTTTCTATTTTGGTCAGGATTTGAACCGGAGAATCCTGTAGCCCAAAATAATATAAATATTCAAATCAATAATGAAGATATAGAAATGTTTGTCAATAAGAAGAAATCCCCTCATATCATATGCATAATTCAAAAGGGATAGAGTTATTCAAGAGGACAAAAGAGAAAGGTAGGGAAGGAAACAAAACCAATAGAAAAAGAGTCTAATTCAAAAGATGAGCCCATACCATAACCAATTCAAGAGAATTTATAAGAGTAAGCACTTCATGTTTTACAAAATGAAGTTACTTCTTCCTTAAACATGCCTAATGATACAACAAAAAAATGTATGACTGAATATCCTTCTTCCAATGTAGAATTTTTGGTTACTTCTTCTTAAGAACCTCAAAATATTGAATGGAGACAAAGAACTAGAGCTAAAAATAAATTACGGATGAACATGAAAGCTATTATGGATTCTAAATTTAAAATGGGAATGGTAACCATTATTTAAGATTATTCAAGTGAAGAGGATCTCAAAATAAAAAATATGGAGCAGACAGTGGCACAGACTCTAGAAAGTATTGAAAAAAGTATTAATTTTTTTCCAAAAATACTTGAAGGAAATCATAAAAATAAGGGTAAGAAAAAGGTTTAGGAATTTGAAATTGGAATGAGCTAAAAACTTCCAAATATTGAAGCTTAAGCAAAAAATGTTAATGTACAGAAGATGGAGCAATTATTTGAAGCCCGGGAAACTTTAATTGTTGAAGAAAAAGTTGAGGTTACTCAAAGATTAAATGTAGAAAGTCCTAAACACCAAACGCCAATGAAGATAGTGTCAAGAATTGAATTTCTTAAAAAATCATTGCAACATTATGAGTCTCAAAATGCATACCTCAATGACTCTAATGATAAGTTAATGCAAGCAAATAGAATATTGAGGGAATATTTGGAAGAAACTAATGCCAATTATCATGAATTAATAACAATTGCAAAATAGTTTATGAGAAGAAAGAAACTTACCCAGCAGAAAAATGAAGAGATCATTAAACAAAATAAAGAACTTCAAGACAAAGTCGAAGTAATGGAGGTAGAATACACTCGATTGAAAAAAATATCCTAGACACTAAATGAACTTACTATATTGGTTGTTGCAGCAAGGAAATACTGACATTTCATGTTTCAACAAACTTCATTTCTAGTTGTAGTTGTAATGGTTAACAAAGGATTGAGATTGAGACTTCCAGAATTCTCATCTATCAGTTAATAAATGATAAATAGGTTTAGGTGGAAATTTTTTTACTTTATATTTTAATTTAGTAGAGCATGTAAATATTCGATGTAATATTTCCTTTCTATTTTGAGTCAATTTGATCCCTCTAAAAGTGGATTTCAAACTGTTTAGGTTTTGAAGAGAATTATAAATGTATGTAATCGAATAGAAAAACAAGTTGGTTTTTAGAGGGGTCTAGAAGATGTAAGTTTTGGTCTACAACAAGAAAATTTTGATCATCTGTAAGCATATTTGGAGACTGTATTTTGGGATGTTATGCAATATATAATATGAGCCATTTTTATTAATTATTTTAGTAAATGCATATGATCAGTTTGATTACCCTACTTCTGTTTTTATTTACTGATAAAGTATTTATCTCTAAATTCTCATGAGTTGGTGTGCTTTACTATATTTTTGTCCAGGAAGTGTTTCTGTTCATGAACATTTTTCGCTGATATTTGGATGAATTATGTATGTCATATATTAGGTTTTAAATATGGTTTATGTTATTATTGAATTCATGTTAACACAATATTTGAAACAGTTTAATCATTGCATCATCACTTATTGTTGATTATCTACCTTAGTACTTACTCCCTGATCCTTATATATCCTCCAATATTCTATAGAATCCAACCACTTCTTATCTTTAGTTTCATTGGTTTAAGATGTTTGGGCTTTGCACCTCTGTATTCTAGGTACAAACTCTAGTGCCAACATCATCTGGTGGCATTGTCAGGGATGAAAGTGAAGTATTTTCCCTGGGATTAATATCAGAGGCTCTGATTTTGATGGTGAACAGAATCAGTATATATTTAAAGAATACATCATTCACCTTATTTTAAAAATAAGTTATGGCTTCTAAGCAGGTGGGAACTATGGGTAATCCTCATTCACCCAATGTTTCACCTATATCTGACCGAAAAGAATTATTCAAGAGGATAGATATCAGAAGAGGGAAAGTTATAGTTCTGCAGTGGATAAACATAATGTAAAAGATGAAATTAAACCAGAACCTTCTATTTTGATTCCTGAGTTAGAATTTTTTTCATCTGAAGAAGAAGGGATAATTAAAACGGATATTTTTCAGGAAACCTGAACTTCTTGATCTTGAAACTATTCTTGATAGAGCTTAATATCTTATTGAACCATCTTCTATTAGAATTCTTGGTTATCATAAATCTCCATATTTTGATTCTCCTCAAGAACCTTATTCCACTTTTCAAATTTCTCATTTTCCTAGCCTAGAAGGGGAAGGTGTAATTTCTGATTGGAAGCGTTGGATGTTGACACACTTCAGTCGACAAGGGTTCACTCACCATCGGCAACCTTCGACACAATCTCCCTAAACACCAGTTCGGATAGGTTTTACCCTGTCCAAAAACACCTGTGAAGCAGATGCAGTCTCACCCGAGATGTTTGAGGGAGGGCTGCATGAACCATTTTTTGTAGAATGGAGGATGACTTGTGCACTTAATATCTCTCTGTTGCAATACCACTTAGAGATACAAAACATGGTTTAACTATTTACCATTTATCTAAACCATTTACCATCATTCACACCAACTAGTATTGCAACATTCCATCATTAAAAAAAGAGATCGACATGTAAGAATTCATTCACCATACGAAGACTTCTCATCATTCAGAAAAGAAAAACATTAAGAGATTAGATTGCGAACTATTAAACATTCAGATCACATCAATTAACTGCATAGACATAAAACACAATATCATAGATCGCATCACATACAAAAAGAATATAGAGTTTCCAACAAAATTCTAGTCATTATAACTTCTGCGGGTCAAAATACATCTCAAAGCACATCCTTGGTCAATAGCCTCACCAAGATCACAAATTACAAAATAGTTTGCAAGACACAGATTCAACAGATGGTTCACTCTATATCAGACAAGAAGCAACTAATCAATTTGATTCCTTCCTATCTATCACTACATTCCTTACTCTATTTATAGGCCTGCTCCTTTACAAAAAGGTCCACATATAACTAATTTCCTAGCTAACTTGGACAAAAATTACATTAATGCCACCAAGCCGACCACTTGTAGACATCTTCCTCTTGCTCAGATTTCTTTCACACTTCTTGCTTTCTCCCATGTCAAACTATGCGCACTCTATCCTCCTGCCAACAACCCCCCAACAAAAACTTGTGGCTCGCCCTCGAGCCACGTCAACTGGATACTATATGTGCACTTATCTTGACCTTGAAGTCGTTGTATTCCTTCTTGACTTTCTCAACTACTTCCTTGGTCTGTGCGCTGATTGCTGTGCAATATTTCGTATCCTAATTAGTCGTATGCTCTGCAATCTTCTTTGTCACTTGTGTGCGGGCCTCTTGAGTATTTGAAAGTGCACCCACAGCCGTAATTTCCAATTGTTCACTGATGTCCAGGAACTCATCTAACTATGTTGTTTAGCATTGATGCCTCTCTTGCACTTTACTGGCTCGTTGTTGGAGCGCCTTCAACTATGTTACCTTGCTTACTTGCACCACTAGGGGCATCATTTTCAGGATTCCCACATTACTGCTAGATGAGCCTCTGCCTCGTGAAGTTGTGCACCTAGTTGTTGCAATTGCTCATCCTGGACCACACTCGTCCAAAACTCCATGGTTTCTTCCGCCATTTCCTTGGCCATTTTCTCACAATCCTCGATCTCAGTGGCCACATCCTCTATCTTAATTTTTCATCTCAGTGACCTACTTCGGTGGTGTACTTTGAACTACTTGTGCTTGGAGCTCCTCATTCTCCTTCTTGAATTCCACGATTATTTGGTCAAGGCACAATATCTTTGCTTCTGTGAACATCTCTACCGTGATGTCTGGAATTTCCTGGCATGTGACCATGATGGCCCTTTCCAGTTGCTCTAGGTCATCTAAGGCCTTTTCCTTTGAAATTATCTCTACCTCTTGTGCTTTCTTCATGTGCATAATTTCCTCCTTTGCTTGCACCACCTACTCCTGCAACTTTACTAGCTGATCACACACAATCATTTCTCGATTTGTGATCTCTTGGATTGTTTCCTTCTGTAGTCATGCAAGCATCTTTGTAGGTAGCCCATTGACATAGATATTGAGCATGTTGAACTATTGCATGGTTACATTGACATCTTCGCTTCCAGACTCCAGCGTGCACGGTGGAATCTGCACAATCCTTACCTTTTTACATGTATTGATCCCTGCTTCTCTTTGCAGCATGTCAACTTGTGGTACCTTCTCCGATATAGAATTTTCCAGGGATTGCAACAATCTCTTAACTTGGTGAAAATACTCGGTCAAATGCTGCTTCAGCTGCGCTTGGCTCTGAGTAGTCACGGTAGTGATCACGATTAACCTGGTCGTCTGCCATATTTGGTGCTTTACCTCCCTCTCCTTGTTCAAACCTTATTTTGGTCCTCTCTTCTTTGAATTTTAATTCTATCTTAGAATCAGTCAGATTCTTGGATGAATTCCTCTGATTCCTTGTCAAACTCCTTCGTCTACTCCTGATCTACTGGCATGTCGGGTTGTGGACCTGCTTCCATGTCCGACAACTCCTCTATGACAACTAGAACTTTCCATTTGATGGTCCATTCATAGATAATGGAATCTAGTTCTTCATCCATAATATTTTACAATGTGGTGAGCCATTTCTTGTTGTCGTCGCATCGTGCTTGGATATGGATGGCATGTGGTCCCATCGTAAATCATGTGATTCATTTGTACTTCGGCGTTGCCTCCTTAGTGAGACACAGAACCTTTCCTACTCTGTCTTGAAGCACGTCCCAATACAAATACAATTGGATGGCATAGTCAACCTGTGATTCCTTAACATCGAGCCACCACAGGTTGTGATAGCGTGCGCCTCTGCATGTTTGGGTGACTTCCACATCCATTCCTTGGTAAAATGTGAGTTCCAGCCAACCCACAAGTGCAATTAAAATCAATAGCCATGAATATGTAAATGGTCTCTTAACTTCCTGTACCAGCAGTGCATCCTTCATCAATTTATTCAACAGAAACAATGACCAGTTCATCTGTACCCCTTCAGCGCACTGCTTTGTGCATGAAATTTCTCCTAAGATGCACTACTTGGGTCTGTTATTTCACACCATCTTCATATCCAATAGCTTTGGCTGCAACTCAGACGGCCTTATCGTTGATGGTATTGATAATGTATGCACGTTTATCCCTGAAAACACCATACTTCCTCTTGAGCTTCGCAACTAACCTCTTATCATTTTCCTTGCCTCAAAAATACTTCGACGGGTCGGCACTCGCCATTGAAAACCTAGTGATTTACGATATCAATTCAATTGTGAATGGTACCTTTGTGTCGATCCAAAGGTACCCTCCTTGCAAACAAGCCAACAGATTCTTTACGTATGCATTTGCTTATGTCAAGCGGCCAAAATGTGGCATGTGGGTGAGGCCCAATAGCTTCGACCGCTACAATACCAAAGCCCACTGTTGCAGTACTCAAAAAATTGGACCTCCATCACCATGTGCCTGCTTTTTGTAAGGTTCTGTTGTGCATTCTGGATATGCCAGAATGCATGGTCGTTTTAGGTCATCTTCATCAAATGTGGCACAATGTTCATGGTGACATGCACCCCTTTTGGCGTCACGAGCATCTTGATGGGATACCCCTGGTTCTTTGAAATATTTACTGATGGTGTGCCTACCTTTCATGCCAGTATATACCCGAAATATCATCAACAGTCGCCCCCTTTCAGGATGTGGAGTCCTCTTAACCTATCGTTGATGGCCTGGCCTCTGCCTTGACTTCTACGGCCCTGGTGGAACTTCGTGTGGACCTCATCTTCCATGGTGGAGACTTTGGGTGATTTGCAACCCTCTTGTTCCTTACTACTCATGGAAATTCCTCTTGAATATATTTCCTCTCTTCTTCGACTGGCGTTCTCTATGGCGAAGAATCATGTGTGCTACCGCTCGAAATTAGCTAGGCCATTGTTGAAATTTTGTCTCTCTATCACTCTGCACTACGCTCTATTAATGGCCTTTTCTCTCACTTGTCTACTCAATGGTCACAATGGTTCATCTGACTCCCCTCTTGTCAATTCTTATAACTTTGAAAGCACTTGTGTGAATGATTTTGAACATCATGGCCAAATCCTCCAATAATCGACCAAATTTGTCGTTTATTCTGCAAATCCAACGGTCTAATTCCTCATAAATGTGCGTCTCGTCCACTTGCATCATCTCCCATCTGGTTTAACTGCTTCATTTATTGCCTGATTTGACCCTATCGCATCTCGTTGGATGTTGCCAAGATTTCTTCCTGGTGTGATTTGCGCATCTTTTCCTCTCTTGAGACCTTCCTTGACCTCCTATTCATCATATCTTACATTTTTTTCATTAGAGGAAATTTCAACTCAAAATGGGCCTTTCAACCCTAATTCAGATTCCATGTCATCATGTGTTAGCCAATGAAATTGTTTTAAATTTGAAATACCTTATAGGTCTTAAAAAAAAATTTAATATAAATTTGGGGATAGGTATCATAAAAAAACTACTTTTTTTGTTTTTATTCTCGACATATCTCCTTGTGTTTTTACTCAAATATCGAGCGAGAGAGCTCCCTGGATGCAGAATTAAATTCTGCATCCAACGAGTACCCACTGTGCATACTTTTACGGACCCTACTACCCCAAAAACAAGAAATACCTGAAAAATGTGATGATGATGTCATCATCATGTTTTTCAGGTATTTCTTGTTTTTGGGTAGCGGGGTCCATCAAAGGTATACAGTGTGGGTACTCGTTGGATGCAAAATTTAATTCCACATCCAATGAGCTCTCCTGATCTAAATTTGAGTAAAACCATAGGGATATATGTTGAAAATACGAACAAAAAGTAGTTTTTTTTTTCTTCCTCCAAAATTAATAAATATTATTTTATTATTTTCCTTAGGAGGCCCATTTTGAGTTGAAATTTCCTCTAATGTCTCATTTTCCTGATATTTTAGGAATGGTGTCACACCTGGCTATCCTGATAGGGATTTAGCCGACTACCATTCACAAGCTTCGGTAGCAATGCCCCATCTAGCTAATGTAATTGTATCACACCTCCATCAGTGATGAAATGAATCACATAAGGTCCTAACCAATTCATTTTTAACTTACCTAGATGCTTCATGAACTTGCTATCATAGATTAGAACCATATCTCCTTGCTGGAAGTACTTTGCTTTGATGCATCGATCATGCCATGCCTTTAGGCGATCCTTTTCAACTTGTTGGTGAAAGATGACGATGAACCGATATTCCTCAAGCTGCACCAATTGCGTCAATAATTCTTCAAGTTCCCCTTCATCACCCATACATGTCATCACTGTGATGCGCATGCTAGGAACAATGTACTCCATTGGCATCACCACTTCTTAGCCATAGACGAGTTCGAATGGTGTTTTCCCTGTCAACCGCTTACATGTAGTCCTGTAGGCCCATATTATCACAGGAATTTTCAAATTCCAATCATCGTAGTTTGTGTTACATACATTTGTTAGCACATTCTCCAACACCTTGTTGAATGCCTCGATTGTTCCATTCACTTGTAGGTCATATGGAGTGCTCTTTTAGTGCTAAATCTTGAATTATTCTGTCATTGCGCTAATAGTTCAATTGATAAAGTGAATCCCTTGGTCGCTCATCAATATATTTGGATAACCAAACTAAGTAACGATGTTGTCGAATAGGAACCTCATTGTATTCGCAGCGGTACAATCTGTCACCGGTGTTGCTTCCACCCATATAGTCAAACAGTCTGTCATTGTGATAATGTATCGCACACCCATCCTCTTTCCTAGCGGATTGATGGATCCCATAAAATCCACTTCCCACTTATCGAATGGATGGATTGTTACCTGAGGTACTAATGATATCTCATCCTATCGTGATGGCTTCCCCATCCTTTGACAGGCGTCACAACTTTTTGCATAATTTGCAACATCGTTGTGCATGGTTGGCCACTAGAGGCCAGCTCAGAGTATCTTCCTGGCAGTTGCGCGACCTCCATAATGCCTTCCTGCAACTCCATCATGTGCTTTGACCAATATCCTCTCCTTCTCATGTGGTAGAACATACCGACGTAAAATATCATCTGTCCCCATCTTGTAGATTTGTCCAACGATTAGCTAAAAATCTGTAGCTTGAACGACCAATTGCTTCTTCTGACTAGTGGTGAAATCGCCTGGTGCTTTCCCTGTCGATAAGAACTGAATAATTTGTTCATAATGGTCATCCATCATTCTGAATTTAAACAACTGTGCATCAGGTAAACCATCATCGATGTTTGTTGGTTCTTCGCCTATCTCAATCCTTGACAAATGATCGGGTTCGACATTCAATTGACTCAGCTTCACAATGATCTTAAAATCAAATTCTTGGAAGAGTAGTAGCCATCGACAGATCTTCCCCCCCAACATAGGCTTGTTGACCAGGTATTTCAATGTTGACTGATCGGTAAACATTTTGAAGTGTCCTCCCAATAGGTAATGGAGAAATTTATGTAGTGCATATACCATCGCCAATTCTTCGCGCTCCATCGTGGTGTAGTTCCTTTTCACAGATGACAACTTTCGTCTTGCGAAAGTGATTGGGTGGTCAATCACTCCTTCACCTGGTTGTGCAAAATTTGCTCCTAATGCGACTGATGATGCATCGACATGGACATGAAATTCCTTCATCAGGTTTGAAAAGACCAATATAGGCATTATGACCATATTCTTTTTTAGAGTGTCGAGACTCCCTTAACACTCATGGCTCCATTCAAATTTTGCATCCTTCTTCAATAACTTCTCCATCGATGTTGTGATTGATGTGTATTCTCTTATGAAATTCCGGTCATACCCGATATGGCCCAACGTCCCTTTGAGTTGTTTCACTGTTGTTGGTGGAGGCATATGAACAATTATCGCAATATTAGCAAGAACCACCAACATTCCTTCCTTACAGACGATGTGCCCCAACAAAATTCCAAATGGCACACAAAATATACATGCAGATTTAGTGAGATATGATGTTCATGAAATCTCTCCAACATCAGTCACATGTTTTCAATCTGGTCTTTCACCAACCCATAGACAGTCCAATCGTCCATATACATCGCCAAAAATTTCTGAATGAAATCTTTAAACGCGTCGACTGCTATCCTTGAGAATATTGCAGGTGCGTTCTTGAGGCCAAACAGATTCACCGTGTACTGCAAACATCCCCATTATGTCACAAAAGTTGTCTTGTGTTGATATTCCTTATCAATATTTATATGATGATGGCCTGAAAATCCATCTGTGAATGAATAGATCTCTTGTCCTCCGACTCCCTCCATTACTTCGTCAGCAAATGGTGTTGGGAACAGATCATGGAGACATGTGTCATTTAGCTTTCGGAGGTCGACGCAGATCTAAATTTCTCTTGTCTTCTTATCTTGAAAAACCATCAGACTACTCCATTCTAACTCTTGCACAAGTTCAATGATGCCAGCATCCAGCATCCTACCGAGCTCAACCTTCACTTGCTCCTTGTATCAGAGATTCAATTGATAAGGACGTTGCTTTACCAACTTCACATATGGTTTTAGAGGAATTTTCATTTCTCCCAAGTCCCCTAAAATCCCTTTCATCTCAGCAAATTTAGTCAGGAATAAATCTTGGAACTCATGCAACAGATCAATGATCTTCGCCATAGTGGCTTCGCACCAATAATATCCCACGTTAGTGAATTTCGGGTCCTCTGTGATCCCAATATTGACCTTCTGAATCTTAAGAGGTTGTTGTACTTTGTCGGTCAACATCTTCGATGCCATGATATCCTATCTTCCTTCAAATTCTGTGATATTAATATTCCTTGGATCATCCCCATCGTCAGGTTCTCCTATCACATTGTAACACTCTGTCATCAACTATGTTAATGGATTCTCATGTAATTCTGTGGGAAATGTCACTGGAACTATTTCCAAGATGACGTTTCAGATGTGCTAAAGTGCTCTATGTATCACTGGATCAACATCTGCAAAGATAAAAGTGTGGTTGAAATAGACTGTCAAGTCTTCCCATGTTGTAATCTCCCTTTGGATTTTTGCTGATATGTACCGTTGTCACAACATCTCATACAGTGTGTGGAGAAAAGCATGTACCCATTCATCCTTTGGCCTTAACACCCACACGATCTTACATGCGACCAAATGATCATTGGTATCATTCCTTCCATCATACTTCTCACCCTGATAATGATCTGTTTCTCCAAATCAAACTTCCATTAGTCTGCGACATATCAGCCAACTGTCGATCGAGTTCTTATGCGTTGCCCACCATCTTGTCGAAGTGGCCTTTATGGATTCCTCCGGTGCCAATAGTCACTGAGGCTCTGATACCTTTTCTTTAAATGTATCAATAAACTCAATCAAATTGGGTAGCCCTTCATATGGTTGTATCTCAATAACCTTCGTTGTGACCCAGCGTAGCGATTGAGTGACTCACCCACATTTCCATATTACTTCATGTAGCTGATTCTACCAATTCTCCAGTGCATCGTCAAAATCCAAAGATGCAGAGCTAGAACTTCGCCATACTATCTCCCTGTGTTTAGTGGGATGGATGTAGTCCTCCGAAATATTGTATGCATGGTAACATCCTCCCACAACTTCCTCCTTTACTAGTTCAACATATAGTCTACCTTCAATCGGATCCAATGGAGCAATGATCCACATTTCACGATTTCGAAGGTCATTACTCTCTTCTTGAATTTGATAACTTCCAGATTATAATTATCCCAACCAATCCCTGACAGGGTGGGATATGAGCTACTTTCGTCGATGATTTCAATAATGTTGAATTCTACATAAGTCTTCAATCCTTCTACTTCGACAAGTAGGTGAGACACACGACCAATTGGTGACACTTTGGCCTGATTTTTCAGTCGCAGTTGTACAATGGACCAAACCAACTGTGGTTTCCCCATCCTTTCCCATGTTTTCTTTGTCAAAATATTGACGTCCGAGCCTAGATCCAAGATGACTAATTTCACATCATAGTCACCAATTTGGACATTATTCTCATCACCCTTCTGGTTTTCTTCTTATGCAAAGAGTTCATGATGTATTCATGTCGTCCTTTCTCTGGTCGATATAGAAGACTTTTTATCTTGGCTAGTGCATCAGGATATTTCACTAACAACAAACAACTTTCTAAGGAACTTTGCAATCTTCCAACCTTCCGCGATGGTCCTGCTACAAGTGTCGAATCAAAAGCAGATGGAATTTCATAGATAGGAAACTTACTTGTATCTATTTTTATGATGTCTCTTTCATCAAAGAATGTTTCTTTCTCAGCGTCGACTTCAAATTGCACCTTCTTTCAACTTGCCAATAGAATCTACAGGAGTGGACCGTCATCTCTCGTTGTTGCACCTCCTCGAGTTATGACTCCAACATCTGTAGCTTGCATCCTAGTTTCCACCGAAATTTTTCCTATGGTTGGTCCTTGATTCTGATTTTGAGGTTGGATCATAACCTCGATTGCATTCTAGTTCTAGTTCTATGGTGGTGGAACATCCTTCGCTTTCCACTTCATGATCAGTTGTGGACATTCTTCAACAGTATGATTTGTAGCAGTACAATAAGTACATTGCGACTGAATGTTTGGTAAATCTCATTGATACTGTCCTAATACTCCACAATTATAGCATTTCACAGGTGCATGACCTTGTCCCATACCTCCTTCTCCAACAAATCCTTCATTTCTGCCTCCTCAGAATCCTCCACGGAATCCTCCTTGTGGATGGTACTGCAGTTGATTAAATTGTTGTTGCTGTTGATTAGGCTGTAGTTGAGTATATTGTGGCTACGTGTATTGTAGCTGCGACAAATTATACTAAATCTAATTGTACTAAAGCTGTGGTAGAGAAAACTATGGTTGTTGTTGCATGAATTGAGGTTGTTGTTGCAGTTGCGCCCTCTCCGTCGATCGATGTTCTTCTCCCTTCATAAATTACATATCCATTGTTCTCTCTTGGAGCAAGTCATATTCTCTACAATCCTTCTCTTCATGACCGACTGATTGATAGAAATTTCAAAATAGGTTCGTTGTCTTTGACACAACCTTCAGGAGTTATATACATTCCTCATGTCGATGTCCTCTAGTTTGACAGATTCGACACCATGGAAACCCATCTTGATTTAATGGATTAGGAGCACCAACCTCTAAGTAATCGCAGAAGTCCAAACCTTGATCCTTATGATGTCCTTCCTTGCAACATCGAGTACACCATAAATCTTCGCGTATGTCATTTCCCTTCTTGATATCTTGCAACTGAATTGTCATATTTTCCAATTATGATTGGATCTGATTCATCCAAACCCCTGTTTCACAAACTAGTGAAGCCTCCAGCTTCATCACAATTTCCAAAGCCTCTGTTTGTGTCACAATCTTCTATTGCATTAATGGAATTCGGATGTGTGGAACTAATGTTGT
Source organism: Pseudotsuga menziesii (assembly GCA_001517045.1). NCBI lineage: Eukaryota > Viridiplantae > Streptophyta > Pinopsida > Pinales > Pinaceae > Pseudotsuga > Pseudotsuga menziesii. The sequence goes on from LPNX010805222.1 coordinate 426,939, forward strand.
GATGAACCATTCTTTGTGTTGCACATTTCTCATTCCAAAGATAACCTTAGCCATCAGTGTCTTGAAATGCTGATCAAAATCCCATACTGACTCATTCAGGTATTGCTTGATTTCCTTCAATTCATTGATGTACTGCGACTCAGATTTGGGTTTCCAGAATTCCTCAATCAACCTAGTCCTAATCTACGATAGAGTCTTATGTTTATTCCCTGTCGGCACATATATGAACTTCATATACTAATCTAATGCGCGACCTCATAAATTTTTTGCAAGTTGTCCCTTCTTGATGTCTTCATCTTGGACTTGCTTCATAGTCCATACTGCTTCGCAGAGAAACCAATATTGCTCAGGATCTTCACTCATGTTCCCATGGAACAAAGGTAGTTTTACGTATTCACCCTCCATTTTGGGCCTTCTTTCGATATTTTTTGATCCTCTACTATTACTTTGGTGGTGGCACACCGAGCAGTCTTGTGATGATATGGTGTTTCTTCCTGAATGTGGCGCAGTGAACGGAGGTGTAGGTATGTTTTTATTTGGGTTATTCCTCCCTTGGGCTCGGGTGTATCCTGGTCATATCCTTCATCATTGTAGGGTTTCTTATTCCCTTGTGATATTCTCTCATAGTTTCTTGTTCCGGTCACACCAAGACTCTCCTCACTCCTATGCCTCTTCTCTTGCTGGAACCTCACCCCACTTCATAAAAAACAACACTCTTCCTCGACTTCCCTCACAGTTTCTCTGTAACTCCCATCCATATAAACCATATCATTCCATCCAACCCTCATCTTCGCAGTACCCATAACCTCCACGCACACCAGAGATCTACTCATCGGAGTTCATTTTCAATATACCTTTTTCATAGATGAGCATCCTAATCCATAATTACAAAGACCATAGAAACCTCCCTCTTGGTTCCTGGAATAATTTCCTCTATGCGTTGATATAGAATTTGACTATGTCAACAACAAACTTGGTGATATATCCTTCCAAAAATTTGTCGAGACACACTTCGACAGCTCTTGATTCCTTGTTGTGGACCCTTTTTAGTCATTGAATCAGTCCAGGGGTCCAGTAAGTAGGTTCACCTCCTTGTAAGTGACTTTTCTGGTAGGTCAGTTGCACCAACCACTCTAATAATATTATCAGGAATTTAGAAAATAATATTTTGTGGATATCAGAGTATAGATGTCTTATCAACCACTTTTCTGTTGTCAGTCTAGAGCTCTAGTTTTCTTCTGCTGCGAACTCTTGGGCCTCTTAATCGAACCAGTCCTGGATCTCTGGTTTTTTCGGGTGCCACAACATGTCCTCTTCATCCTCGCACTATGGTCCCAACAACAGAACCATTTGTTGACACACTTCAGTTGACAGGGGTTCACTCACTATAGACACCCTTCGATGCAATCTCCCTAAACACTGGCCCAGACAGTTTTTACCCTATCCAGCAACACCTATGAAGCAAATGCAGTCTCACCCGAGATGTTTGAGGGAGGGCTGAAGGAACTACGTTTTCGTAGAAGGTAAGAGGACTTGCACTTTTAATCTCTCTTTGTCACAATACCACTCAGAGATATAGAACATGGTTTAACTATTTACCATTTATCCAAACTATTTACCATCATTCGTACCAAATCTAGTATCGCAACATTCCATCATTCATAAAAGATATCAACATGTAAGAATTCATTCACCATACAAAAACTTTTGATCATCATTCAGAAAATAAAAATATTAATATATTAGATCACATCATATTAAACATTCATATCATATCATTCATATTGCATCAATTAACCAAGAGACATAAATCACAAGATCATAGATCGCATTGCAGACATAGAGAATATAGAGTTTCCAACAACATTCTTGTCATATTAAATTCTACATGTCAAAATACATCTCAAAACACATCCTCGATCGATAGCCTTAGACCAAGATCATAGATTACAAAACCGTTCACAAGACACAGATTCAATAGATGGTTCACTCTGCATCAGACAAGAAGCGACTAATCAATTTGATTCCTTCCTATCTATCACTACATTCCTTACTCTATTTATAGGCTTGCGCCTTTACAAAAAGGTCCACATATAACTAATTTCCTAACTAACTTGGACCAAAATTACATTAATGCGACCAAGCCGACCGCTTGTCAACATCTTTCTCCTGCTCAGTTTGCTTTAACACTTGTTGCTTTCTCCTATGTCACACTATGCACACTTGATTTTCTTGCCAACATTGGACAAAGAAGAATCTGAGTATATACCCTTTACAAGCAAAGATAAACTTTCAATACCTCCTCAAACACATCCTATTTCAACGCAAGATATCCCCTCTCAACAATATCCCCTCATCCTACAGTAATTCAATCATCTTCAATCATGGAAGCAACTCATCCTGATAGGATGCAAGCTATCATTGCTGCAAGGTATGCCCCTTTAGTGGTACCACAACCCATTAATGCATTTCCTGGTGCAGACTACTTGAAGTAACTTACAAGGTTTAATGGATGGAGTGAAACCTCAGCTCAAGAACATTGGAATGCCTATTATAGTTATTTTGATAACCAGAACATTGAATATGAGGATGTATGAATGTGTGTGTTTGTGCAAAGCTTAGATGGGGAAGCCAGAAAATTGTTTAGAGAATTGCTAGTTGGGTCAATAAATGGCATTGAAGTTTTAGAGGGAGTTTTCATGAAACAGTGGGGATATGTCAAATATTATTTGTATTACATAACATATTTTGCATCATTAAAAAGGAAATCAGGTGAGTCAATTGCATATTTTACAAAATGTTTTAATAAGATGTATGGTAAAATCCATGTAGACATAAAACCAACAGAAAATTAAGTTAAGATTGCTTATGCAAATGCTTTGGATGCATATTTTTCATTGTTATTGAGACAGAGAGAGAGATAATACCTAGCACCCTTATAAATATGAAAGAGGCAGCCCTAGAAGTAGAATCAAACATTGTAGCAGCATACAAACTTAGGGGTAAGTCTTCACATGAAGAGGGTGAGAAAATAAAAGGGAACTAGGAACTACTTCTTCATGTGAAAAAGTTAATGAAAATAAGATTGATGAGATAAGCTCATTAAATCTTGTCTTCAAATATTTCTCATTTGGAAATGGAAAATAAAAATCAGAACAACCCAATTTAAGAAGGATATAATCAGAACCCTAATCAATATAGAAGGCCATTCAATCCCATATTTTTTCCTAGAGATACGAGAAATAATGAAGATAAAAAAGTACAGTCTCCTTTTCAAAATAACATGGTAGAAAATTATCAATCAAATGAAATATATGAATTTGAGATTGAAGATATGGATCAAAATATTGATCAATTGGATGGTAATCTTTACTCCAATTTTTTGACTAAATATGATTATCATTATGCAAAGGTTTCTAATTATCATATGGCAGATAATTTTGAGTAGGGTTCATTAAATCCTTCATGCACACCAAATTTTTGTAAGGATGTTCCACAAAGAAGTTATGGTCTCAGATATGGAATTAAACAAGTGCCACAAGACAGGAAGAGAGGGGTAAATGTTCCTGTGAAACAAGGACCATTTCTTGAAAAGAGACATAATTAGTAGGAAAATAGAGATAAATCTTTAGAAATTGAGGAGGTAGGAAAATCTTCTTACGGGTTCAATATTGAACAATAAATTAGTAAGATTAAATTCCCCATTCCATTAACTGAACTCATGAAAAAATAGTCATATAGGGAAGCTACTCTTAAGATTTTGAATCCTTCTACCAACTTTGTCCCCACAAACATTGTCTATTTACAAGATTAGAATGTCACCATCATTTTTGGTCCTAAATCATTTGACAGTTCTGACGATAAGTCAAATTTTCCTCTACAATTTTATATTACTCTTAAAATTCATGATAAGATGCTACATAATTGTCTTTTGGATTCCGGTGCTTCACACAATCTTATGCCTAAAACTATCATGGAGGATTTAAGGTTAAGCATTACTAAACCTTATCATGACTTATAAGCCTTTGATTCAATAGAATCCAAATGTATTGGGGTCATTAAGGATCTTTTCATCAGTATTACATAGTTACCAATGAAAAGTGTCATGATGAGCATTGCTATTGCTGACATTGCACCCAAGTTTGGTATTGTCTTGTCAAGATCATGGGAAAAAAGGGTAGGTGGCACTTTACAGATGGATCTTTCCTATGCAACTATTTTGGTGTTTGGAGGAGAATATAGAAGAATATATAGGGAAGTGAACCTTCCTTATTTATTAAGTGAGAATGAACATCCTATAAATCACCCTATATATGTAGTTCAAGAGGACATGGGATCTTGTATGTTGCACTTGAATGATGATGCCACAGGTGTTTTGCAGGTTGAAAAATAAGTGTCAGTTCAGCATAGTATGGAGACTCGAGATAGTTTATGGTAGATGTATTTTGATGTCTCATCATCTAAAGAGGGAGTAGGGGAAGGTGTTGTACTAATTTCTCTAGGTGGTGAAATAATATCTTTGGTGTACATGTTAGAATTTCATACAACTAATAATATTGCTGAGTATGAAGCATTAATACTTGGTTTAAGGGCTGCAAATGATTTAAATATTCAACAACTGATTGTTTTTGGAGACTCTGATTTAGTGGTTCAACAAGTTAAGAATGTTTATCAGGTAAAACAACAATTGTTAAAAGTTACAGAAATGAGGTATGGGATCTTGTGGATAATTTCTTCTTATCATTCAACATATCTTTCATTCCAAGAGATCACAATCAGACATCAGTCTCCTTGGATTTCGTAGTTGCTTATTTTAAAGTTCCAAAATAACTCATCTTAGATACCCAATTGAGGTTAGATATAGACCCTCAATTCCTGATAATATTAAGCATTGGAGGGTGTTTCATGATGATCAATAGATTAATAAATTATTGGAATCAATAGGGGAGTTTTCCGCCTCATTGATTGTTTAGGACGAAGACGTTGAGATAGATGAAAACGAGTCTTTCTTTAAAAATTCAATTGATAATCATTACATAATTGAATTGAAAGGAAATATAATCCCCAAAGTTCTTGTCCCTATGGAGAGATTTTTTTCTAACAATGACACCTTATTGAAACACACTATGTAGTCATCTAAAGATAATGTTTTGAGCTATAATATTAGCGATGCATATTATCCAAATCTAATTGAGTTGTCTAAAGAACTTTTAGATGAACAAAGAAGAAGATATATTAATATAATGAAATAGTTTGCATATATTTTTCCTCGTCCTATGAAGATATGAATACTTCTGATACTAACATAATCCAACACAAGATCCCATTAAATCCAAACAGAAAGCCTTTCATACATAAACTAGGACGTATGAAGCCAACATTGTTACCGATCATTGAAAAATAGGTAAAACTTCTCTTAGATAAAAAAAAGTATTGTACCTATTATATATTCTTCTTGGGTAGCAAACTTGGTGCATGTACGTAAGAATAATGGGGAAATAAGACTATGTGTAGATTTTCGTAATTTGAATAGATGCTCACTCAAAGACAATTATGCATTGCCCAAAATTGATCAAAATTTGCAGAGAGTGGTTGGTTCTTAGAGAATATTAGTGATTGATGGATTCTTTGGCTATAATCAAATTATTGTGCATCCATAGGACAAAGAAAAAACATCATTTACTACTCCTTGGGGCACGTTTATGTATGACAAAATGTCATTTGGACTCATGAATTTCGGTGCCATATTTCAGAGGGATATGGACATATCCTTTGTTGGTGAGAAATAAAGGTTTGTACTTATCTATATGGATGATATTACAGTATTCTACAATTTTGATGATGAACACCTAAAATATCTGAGACAAACCTTCCTTAAATGTAGAAAATTTGGACTGTCTTTGAATCCAAAGAAATAGTATCATCTCATCGTGACAGAAGGTAAGCTCCTAGGTCATATAGTTTCTTCTAAAGGGATTAAGATAGACCCTGACCATGTCAAAGAAATATTGAAGATTAGTATTCCTATAAATAAGAAGGAGATTTGGTCTTTTGTTGAAAAAAACAATTTTTTGAGGTGGTTCATTCCTAACTTTGCAGAAATTATTAAACAAATTACAGGCATGCTAAAGAAACGCAAAAAAGTAAAATTGTAATTCGAATCTAGATTATCATTTGAGAATATAAAATAGACCCTTATGGAAGCACTAGTGTTGTTAAGTCCATATTTTACAAAGAAATTTTTAATTTTTTCTTTTGCATCGAAAGACACCATAGCTGCAGTTTTATTGCAAAAGAATTCGGAAGACTTAGAACTACATGTTTCATTATTTAGTAAAACATTAAGATAATTGGATATTATGTATAGTACAATGGAAAAATAGGCCTATGCATTAGTTGAATCTCTGAATTTATTTAGGATTTACATTTTTCATTCCAAAATCATGGTTATGTGCTTAGTGCAGCAGTCAAAGAAATTCTAGTATAGATTGACAGTGAAGGGAAAAGAGGGCGTTGGATAGCCAAAATTATGGAGTATGATGTTGAAATAATACCTACTAAATTGATCAAAGGATAGGGTCTGGATAGACTTCTTTTAGATTCAAATTGTGAATCATTAGGACTTCATTTGGTAGCAGATCAGTCAGCACAGGAGGAACTGCAGACTAAACAAAACAACGAGAATATTGATGATATATATGTTGAGTCTCTATGGTATGGTGATATAGTTTATTTTTTTCTATGTTTGATTAAAAGTGAATGTAGGTCATTAAAACTTAAATCTATGAAATATTGTTTGATTGACCAAGTTTTGTATCAGAGGGACCTTAGAGGGAGGCTTGTTAGGTGGTTGGATACATTTGAAACTGATTGGATTACTGTTGACTTGCATGAAGGAACATGTGGAGGTCATAAATATCGGAAGGCTATAGCATTCAAGATCCTTAGAGTATGCTATTACTGGTCTACCTTGTTTTCGTATGTCTATGCCCTAGTAAAAGCTTGCATACAATGTCAAAAATTTGCTGGCAAACAAAAACTTCAATCTTTTCCTTTAAATCCCATTGCAATTAATGCCCCATTTCAACAATGGGGTTTAGATTTCATAGGTGAGATTAATCCTCCCTCATGTGGGCAACATAAATGAATTTTAACACCCATTTATTTCTTCACCAAGTGGCTAGAGGTGATTCCCACTAGAAGAGCAACTGATAAAGTCATTATAAACTTTCTCCAAGAAAATATTTTAAGTAGATTTGGTTGTCCAAGGAAATTAGTGACTGATAATGCCCAATATTTTAAGTCTAAGGATATAGTAGAATTTTGTGAAAGAAATGACATCATACACAAACATTCAATATACTATTACCCTCAAGGTAATGGGTTGGTAGAATCTGCCAATAAGAATATCATTAATAGTATTAAAAAGATGTTATTTCAGAAAAAATAGGTCTTAGGATACCATGTTGAAATATGCTCTTAGGGCAGATTGGGTAACTACTAAAAATAATATTGGTAAATCTCCTTTTCAGATTGTTTATGGTACTAACGATGTGTTTCCTGTTGAGTTGGGTCTCCCAGTAATGAATTTCATACCGAATAGTCAAGAAGAACCAAATGAAATTCACAGAAGAATTTTCCAGTTAATTGATTTGCAGCAGGAAAGAGAAACATTGGTAGAAAGAGCACATGCATACATGAATAAGGTAAAAGAAATTTTTGATAGAAAATTTAAGGAAAATACTTTTCTTCTTGGTAACATGGTACTCAGGTGGGATGCACGTAGGGATGAAAAAGGTAAACACAAGAAATTTTATAATTTTTGGTTAGGGCCTTTCAAAATTGCAAAAAAAATGGGAAACAATACTTTTGTGTTCAAAGAAATTGGAAGGAGAGGAACTTGTTGGCCCAGTAAATGGGTGTTTCTTAAAACGTGTTCATATTCAGTAAGGACATGGTTGTCCTTATTCATTTTATATATCAATGAATTTTGGTTGTTGTTGAATAAGACTCCAACCCAATGGATCTGTACATAATCATATTTTCTAGTTGGTGCCACAGTAATTTTAATTCAAATTCTAGAAGGCATCTAGTCTACATGTTCTTATATCTTTACAGGAGAGTTTCCATCCCCAATCAGAGCAAGATGTTAGTCCTAGAGTTGTACTTCAGTAGTATCATGTATTTTTTATTTTTTCTTCCCTTATTAGTCTAATCTTTCTTTAGAATGTAACCATAATATTTAGATCATGTATGTGTCTTAGTTATCTCTTAGTAGCTGTGTTACCTTATTTTATGCATTTCATAGTTAATGGATTAAATGTGTCTCACATTTATTTAAATCTTTCCTAAAGTCTTCAAATATGTGATTTTGCATGTTTTCTAACTTATTTTATGGAGGTTTTCTCATCATTTCCTATCATATGTGACTGGATACATTATGGTAGCGTAATGCATGGAGGCTATACAGGCTAGCGCTGTCGGAATGTCAAATCATGAGAATTAATGGCTAAATGCTTTTCCTGGATCATGTGATAGTTTAAAATGGGAGTTTTCATTCATGATTTATGTCAGGGATTATTCTTTAGTTCTCAAACCCATAACTAAGTCCAATAAGATGAATCTAATATGTTTATGGTTTACCATTCAATTTTACCCTAATTTTTTTATTTTGTTGTCTATTTTAGTTCGAGAAATCTGTTCTTTGCCAAGTTCGGGTTCATTTAAGAAAATTGTAGTTTAACGGGTGTCTAGTATATGTTAGTATGAATAAAATAGTGGAAAACTCTACATATTTGAACCAATCAATACGCAATGGGAAGAGGAGTTCCCCAAATGAGCTACGCTTTTTATGGATGCAGGTTGGTATTCTTTCTTCTAGATAATAATAGGGTATAACATTAAAGTTAACAATTATTTTGCTCGGAATTATACAGGTTCATCTATCAATTTCCATGCTATCAGCTTTGAATTGAACGAGGGTTTAGTTGTAGAGGAAATGGTATTGTCTATTGAAGGGGATCATTGGTTCAAGAAGCATCCTTTTGAAGTAGACTTGAACTTGTATTTGTTGTTGGGCATGAGTCTATATATTGGAGAAAAGATATACATTTGAGCAATGTGTACAACGAATGTAGAGATGCTCTGAGTATAATATAGTGTTATATCACTTGTGAAGATAGGTTTTCCACTGTTTATAGGTATCACCTGATATTTCTCCTTCATGTAAATGGGAAGTCTAAATAAAATTTACCCTACTATATGTTCAAGAGCCTTTAGAAGATGGATACTAGAGTTAAGAAATATCTTGATCACACAAGTCAGTCCATTTTCCATCATGGGTTAGTTAAGTTCTTGGTGTTAACTGAACTTGGGAAACAAGTTGCTCATGGAAACATTTTCTATTATGGTTAGGCTTTGAACTGGAGAATCCTAAAGCCAAAAATAATCTAAATATTCAAATCAATAACGAAGAGACAAAAACTTATGCCAATAAGAAGAAATCCCCTCATATCAGATGCATAATTCAAAAGGGACGGATTTCTTCAAGAGGACAGAAGAGAAAGGTAGGGAAGGAAACAAAACCAACAAAAAAAGAGTCTAATTCAAAAGATGAGCCCATCCTGGAACCAACTTAAGAGAATTTATTAGAGGAAACACTTCCTATGTTACAAAATGAAGTTATATATGCCCCAAACACACCCAATGATACAATAGAAAAATGTATGACTGAGGATCCTTCTTCCAATGTAGAAGTTTTGGCTACTTCTTCTTCAGAACCTCAAAATATTGAATGGAGACAAAGAACTAGACCTAAAAATAAACTAAGGATGAACATGAAAGATATTATGGGTTCTAAACTAAAAAGGACATGATAACCATTATTGAATATTCTTCAAGTGAAGAGGATCCCAAAATTAGGAATATGAAGCAGACAGTGGCACAAACTTTAGAAAGTATTGAAAAAAGTCTTAAAAGCTTTCCAAAAATACTTGAAGAAAATCACAAAGATAAGGGTAAGACAAAGGTTTAGGAATTTGAAATTGGCATGAGCTCAAAACTTCCAAATATGGAATCTCAAACATAAAATTTTATTGTACAGAAGATGGACCAATTATTTGAATCCAGAGAAACTTTAATTGTTGAAGAACATTTGAGGTTACTCCAATCTTAAATGTAGAAATTCTTGTACATCAAACACCAATGGAGACAGTGCTAGAAATTGAAGTTCTTAAAATATCATTGCAACATTATGAGTCTCAAAATTAATACCTTAATGAATATAATGATAATTTAATGAAATAAAATAGAATATTGAGGGAATATTTGGAAGAAACTAATGCCAATTATCAGGAATTAATAACAGTTGCAAAATAGGTTATGAGAAGAAAGAAACTTACCCAGGAGAAAAAAAGAGCTAATTAAACAAAATAAAGAACTTCAATACAAAGTCCAAGTAATGGAGGAAAAATACACTCAATTGCAAAAAATATCCTAGGCACTAGATGGACTTACTATATTGGTTGATGCAGCAAGGCACATCTGGCAGTTCATGTTTCAACAAACTTCATTTATAGTTGTAGTTGTAATGGTCAACAAAGGATTGAGATCGAGACTTCCAGAATGACTCATCATTCTCATCTATCAGTTAATAAATGATAAATAGGTTTAGGTGGAAAAAATTTTACTTTATATTTTAAGTTAGTATAACATGTAAATATTTGATGTATTATTTCCTTTCTATTTTGAGTCAATTTGATCCCTCTAAAAGTGGGTCTCAAACTATTTAGGTTTTGAAGGGAAATATAAATGTATGTAATAGAAGAAATAAATGAGTTGGTTTTTAGAAGGGTTCAAGAGATGCAATGTTTGGTCTGCAACAAGAACATTTTGATCATATGTAAGCATATTTGGAGACTATATTCTGGGATGTTATGGAATATATAATATGAGCTATTTTTATTCATTACTTTAGTAAATGCATATGATCAGTTTGATTACCCTACTTATGATTTTGTTTTTTGATAAAGTATTCATCTCTAAATGCTCATGAGTTGGTGCACTTTACTATATTTTTTCCAGAAAGTGTTTCTGTTCATGAACATTTTTCCCTGATATTTGGAGGCATTATGTCTGTCATATATTAGGTTTTAATTCTGGTTTATGTTATTATTGAGTTCATGTTAATACAGTCTCTAAAACATTTTACTCATTGCATAATCACTTGTTGTTGATTATCTACCTTACTATCTATTACCATAATCCTTATTTGTCCTCCAATATTATACATAATGCAACCACTTCTTATCTTTAGTTTCTATTGGTTTAATATGTCTGGGCTTTGCACCTCTGTATTATAGGTACAAAGTCCAATGCAAACATACCACATGACATTCCGCATTAGCAAGATGTATTGTAGGTACAAACTCTAATGCAAACACACCACATGACATGCCACATTAGCAAGATGTATTCTAGGTACAAACTCCAATGCAAACATACCACATGACATGCCACATTAGCAAGACATCAGTTAGTGTACAAAAAATATTATTAAAATAAAATTTAAAAAACATGGAGCCAAAAACTTGTTTTGTCCATATAAGAAGCTAATTAACTTGGAATTTGAGGAATTCGGGAATTTTTCCATAGTAAGGAGGAATTCAAAATTTCCAACGAGATAGATGTAAGATGGGACTATTTAGCTGCAGTTTTCTGGAAAGGGGGGATTTTGACATTTAAAGACATGTAATCGATTGTTTAACAGGAACTTTGTTGAGAATGATATTTTGATCATTCATTATTTGACCAGGCATAGAGATAACCCAAGGATATTTTGGCCAAATTCAAAGAGGTGTGGAACAAGGATGCATAAATATGCCAAAATTCACTATTTCGGAAAACACTTTTGAGATATTGAAAATCTTGCATGAAGGAAAAGTGACCTGAGGAATCATAACTGGATTTTTCAAAGTTTCAATATTTTATCTCCTCATCAATACAAAGAAATTTGTCACACTAAATATTTCTCATAAATGCTCAGTTTTGGGTGTTGATTCTACAACATCAGGAGTCATTCTCCAAGAATTGTGTGGTATAAATTCAGGACATTGTGTTGTATCAAGTCCCGTGTATCCTCATATAATTAAGGTGGTGATTTATATTGTAGAGTTTGTGAGTAATATCAAGCTGATTCTTGTGAGTAATATCAATTCTGGTCTTGTGTTGTATCAAGACAGTGGACTTGTGTTGTATCAAGTCTAGATGTGTGTTGTATCAAGTCTAGAATTGTGTTATATCAAGTCTATGATTCTCATAGACGGTACACTATGAGAATGGATCTACAATAGTGGAGATGATCTTGTGTTGTATCAATGTTGAAGTCTTGTGTTGTATCAAGAATGTGGAACTCCATTTGTTTAGTTGGTTATACTATATGATATATTTCTAGTCATGGTAATTGAGTGCTATAAGTCTCCTTTAGGGCTTAGCTGCCCCTAGAGTGAATTACTTTAGCATATGACTATATGGCCCTAGGTAATATATTTGATCATTAGTATGTATGGAATACTTATTCTAAGTATGATATTATAATATGGATAAATAATACACATATGGACCATGCATTAATTAATTAATGATAACGATATAAAACATAGAGAAAGAGAAAATGAATTTCCCATGCAAATGTCTGAGTGAAATCAAGTTATAAAGATTCAGTAAAATATGAATGATTTAATCAATACCTTAGTCAAAGCATCATTTGAACTATTAATGAATGTAATTATTTAAGTAAAGAAGAGCTTAATGTTCATCAATCAACATGCATCAGTTAACAAAAGAGATCCATGCAAAAGTTAATAATAGAAATTATGCATCAAAGGCATTAAGAGTGAAACTTTGATGACACTTAAGTTAGCTTGTTAACTATTAAAGTGATCAACAGTCGATTAAAGATTGAGTTCAAGTTAGTTGAAATTCAATTCAAGTAAGTTGTCATTCAGTTCAAGTAATTTATCATTTAGTTCATGTAAGTTAAAATTTAGGTCAAGTCAGTTAACATTCAGTTCAAGTCAATTAAAAATTTAGTTCAAGACAGTTAACATTTAGTTCAAGTCGGTTCACTTTCAGTTGAAGATAGTGAGCATTAGGTTAAAGCTAATTGAGGAAAGGAAGGGTGCTAATGTTTCATGGAGGGAGTTCTAGTTAGCTCCTCCTTGTGAATAAACTATGCGGTGCTCTTAGTATGTTTATTGATCCTCCTATGTGCTACCTTCTACATGCTAGGATTTTGGCTTGTCATTAATATTCTAGGCATATGTCAAGCTCAATACAGTTGCATACAGTTGTTTTTTCAGGGTTACATTGGATCTATCTTCTCTACAAATCTATCTATCATACTCAAAAAACTTGTTGGGTTTTTCATCCTCTATGTTTGGAGGGTTTCCTCAATGTATATCTTGTCTCTCATGGTTTTTTGATTTATATGTTGGATTTATGGAGTTGCTTTATGTGGTTAATTTATTTATGAGACTCATATGTCGCTAATATAAATATTCATATGTGGTTGATTTATGAAATTCATAAGTGTTGAAATTGTTTGATAAAAGTTTTAAAGTTCAAGCATCTCTGATTTTTCTCAAAAATTAACATGGTATCAGAGAAAAGTGCATGAAGGAGCCTAGTTTTGTTCAGTAAACTAAAGCCTAAGTAGATCTTGAAGAGTTGACCAAAATATTGCATCCATAATATCGATCTTCATTTGAATGAAAGACCATCTTGAGGGCTCTTCCAACTTCAACGCATGGAAGGAAATAGTATTGGAAATATTGGAGGATAACTACATATACACAATAATTGAGGTGCCTTCATATAATGCAGGGAAAATCCAAGAGCAATTCAGTATGCACCATTTGTGTCACTTTATAAGAGAGAAATCCTGGGGATCATTTCTGATTAATTTATAAGGAATAAATAGAAACCGTTGAAACCCCACTTATCAAATGGGATGATTTAGATTATGTAAGAGATGATTCAAAAATTCATAACTATTTGGGAGATACGATCAGGTATTTGAATATGACGTTTTCATAATTCATGTTATAGATGTATTTCTAATCTAGACGAATTGGTCGAATGACCTAGGTATTTGTGGATTGCATATTATTCTTCTTCAATGGATATTGTGTGTAATGAGAGCCTATTAGAGTTAAGAACTCATATGAAGAAAAGGATGACAATCGTTGGAAGAATTTTTTCCTGTAGAAGAGAATTCACTCCAGGTTGCACAAGATCCAATTTCCCCTCCTACATGTTGGAATATATTAAACCCACTCACAACTTAGGATAAAATAATTAATCATTATTTGATTAATCATTCACCCACTAGCTTAATTAGTTGGCATCCACTTGCACCTTAAAGTCAATGCATGCCATCCATATCCTAGGAATGATTTATTTCTGAGTCTGGGTTCATCTAGAATTAGTATACAGGCCCTTATAGCAGATTCTGCTTTTTCCTGCTTTTCTATGGATACGATAAAAGCTAGTCAACTAGGAAACTGGGAGCTTTTGTTTCCAACCCATCCTCCATTAGTTTTTCTCCATTTTCTAGGATTAGCATGCTATTTCCATCTCCTTGACAACTCACTCATGCTTTTTCCAACTCGTGAGGTCCTTGATAGATTTAGCAAGTGCTTTTATCCACCTATGGGGGTTTGCTATATTTTGGTAAGTCATCCTTTTTGAGCTTTATGAGTTGTTTCCATACAATTCGACTTCCCCATGAGGGATGTACTATTTATGTACTCTATTATTCATAATTATTCAATGGAAGGATACACACCAATATTCATCCCTTCAGTCATGTGATTCAGTCTCTTTTCTTCTCTCTATTTTTCCTATGTATACTTGTGAGAATTCTTAGTAGCAAGATCTATTTCCTGTGCTTCTTTTTAGAATCATTGCTCACAGCATTGATCTATTATTTCTACACTACATGTAATCAAATTTACAAGGATATCAAGACCGAGGGACTCCATTAATCTATGCAAGGAAGTAGAGATCAAGAGGGAGCACACAAAACAATAAAAGTTAAGTACTTGGATTTTGTTTATTATATGCTCTTTAGATCTATATGCTTTTGAATGTATTTCATTACAGTCATATAGAGATCCATATTACTGGGGTTAGGAACTGTGTTATGCTATAAACATATTGATCATATATGTTGATTGTATTTCTTTTATTGGAAAATAATAAAGCTCATGAGGTATACATCCATGATTGTTTAATTATCATATGTTTTTATAAAATAATATTTAAAGGTTTTTTTAATGTATCCTCAATTTTATGAATTATGTTATAGTATAATATGATTAAAAGCATATGTTACAATCCTTCTATTTATTGGTAAATAGTAAAACTCATGTTATATTTAAATTAAGAAAAGTATAGGGTTGCATGATTGTTCATGAGATATGAATATGGAGATGCATAATTTATTTATGAAATATGAATGGAGTTATGTCAAAACATTGATTTAGTCTATGTACATAACTGTGTGAACCATTGTCAGTATGTTGAAAGTTTTCATGTGATTACATTTGTTGGTTATGTAATGATTTAATCATTTGAATATTTTTTCTAAACACATGCCCTGAACTACAAGAAGAGAATGACATGAAGTCATTCATATGGTTGATCCTGAAAAAGAGAATATCGGTAGATTCCTATGTTTCTTAGGAAGAAGTCAGAATAGAAGCCCTAATACTAGTCTGAGAGAAGTAAAAACTCCTGAAGGTAATTAATTTATCCTAGTTATATTCATATATGTGTTAGAAATAGAGGAGTATGAGTCTCTATGATGGAGGAATCAAATTATGATTCCCACATCCTAAATATTGAGAGGGTAAATCTATATTTGCTAGCTCCTGGAAAACCAATGGATTTGGTTGATTAAACTATTGCGATGTAGAAACCTTAATGGTGCTCATATTCTAAAGGAATTTATATGTAAGAATCTTGGATGATTCTTAAGTTTAGAGATGTAACATTCATTAGATAATTTTTTTCTTATGTTGAGGAAACATGTTCAATAGAGTTCTTGAAAGGATTCAAGAACAATGGATTGTATATCCATGACCACACACATAAAGATAAATATGATTCTTGTTCATGTTTGTAGGATATAATAGATGTTATATATATCTATACAGGTCCCAATATCAAGTATATGCTTTGGAGTTAGTACATAGACATGTACAACAAAGCATGTGTTTTGTTACATACTTGGTACAAGTGTATGTGGATTCAGACATGTCTCAGCCAATGAGAGTAAGTTTCACAGACATATGGATTCTAAATAGTACAATGATCAAGAAATATCACATCAAAGATTTTGATCCATATAGATTATATTGTAAATAAGTAAAACTTTACAAATTTCCTAGTCAGTTATATCCAATACATTGTACATAAAGAAGTTGTGTAACTCCTATACATATCCATTGATGAGCACAATTTCCAACATATTTACTAAGGCTTTTTCTAGAAAAATCTTGGTATAGTATAAAAGACTCCTCTAGTTGAAAAAGGTGTATTGATGTATCTTCAAAGGCAACAACAGTTAAAATTCCTCAAACTAGTTAGTCATGGTACATGACTTGGGAAGCTAGGGGATGTGATACATTATGGAGAGAATCTACATGAGCAGAGACATGGTCAAAGTCTCAAAGACTATTGATACTCAAGAAGAGTTAGAGTCTGGACTATTAGAGAACAATTAAACCTCTTAGAGAGTTAATTGGGGTGCTTTACTATAAAAAGAAGAATCACTGAGAAAGTGATCAGGCCTTGAATAACATCACAGAGAATGGAAAGCTCATATAGAATTTCTCGAGATAGAAGAAGAATCTTGAAGTAATCAAATATTGAATATTGAAAGAAAATATGAGACTTTCTTTCTGCATGATTTTACACATTTGATGTATAATGTTGTATATGATGGATATGAAATCCATTGTTTTGAGTTTAGAGTAACAACAATCTAGATTGGATCTAGATGATGCTATTATGTGTAAATAGTTGGTTAGTATCTGAGTTGACCTGTTGTATTTATATTTACTAACTAAGCATATGTTTGAGTACCTTTAAGGTACATTATAATAGGCTCTTTATTGTATTTGATACATGGTAGACCTATTGTGTTATCCATCTATTTTTCTAGCCTGAGATAAACTATGTATATTGCGGTTAGTACTACAGAAGCCAAGTATTGCGGCTAGTAATACGAAATCAATGTGTATTTCAGCTAGTACTAATCAAAGTGTATTTTGGATAGTACTACCCACTAAGGAGTAGTGTAGCTTAGGAAGATACCTACTAGGGTGAAAGACATGATCCTACATTTATTAGGTGTTAATACTCATGATTTCTAAAAAAAACATATGTGTTATGATAGAACACATTGAGATGAAGTTTTACTTCATTGAATTCATGGTCCCGTAAATAAAATATTTCAGTACATAGATACTGATGATCATCTTGCAAATTTGTGGAAAATTCGTTGTCAGTGACGAAGTTGAGATACTTCTGAGAGAAGCTTGCTAAGGCAGGAATTTTTTGGTAAAGTAGAGAATGTCTCCCTCACTAAGAGGGAGTGTTGATTGTACAACATTAGGAGTCATTCTCCAATACTTGTGTGGTATCAAGTTAGTACATTGTGTTGTATCAAGTCCTAAGTATCCTCATATGATTGAGGTGGTGATGTTGTATTGTAGATCTTGAGAGTAATATCAAGATGAGCCTTGTTAGTAATATCAAGATTGGTCATGTGTTGTATCAATATTGTCGACATGTATTGTATAAAGTAAATGATTCTCAACGATGGTACCCTATGAGAATGGATATCCAATTATGGAGATGATATTGTGTTGTATCAAGATTGAATTCTTGTGTTGTATCAAGACCATGGACTTGTGTTGTATCAATTCAATTATTCTCAAAGATGGTACCCAATGAGAATGGATATCCATTTGTAGAGATGATATTGTGTTGTATCAAGACTGAAGTCTTGTGTTGTATCAAGCCCATGGACCTCCATTTGTTGAGGTGGTTATATTATGTGATATATTTCTAGTCATGGTCATTGAGTTCTATAAGTCTCCTTTAGGGCTTAGCTACCCCTAGAGTGAATTACTTTACCATATGACTATATGGCCTGGGGTAATATATATGATCATCAGTATGTATGGAATAGTTATTTTGAGTATGATATGATAAGATGGATAAATAATACACATATGGACCATGCACTAATTAATTAAAGATAATGAGATAAAGCATAGAGAAAGAGAATTCAAATTTCTCGTGCAAATGTCTAAGTGAACTCAAATTATAAAGCTTCAGTAAAATATGAACGCCTCAATTAATGCCTCATTCAAAGCATTTGAACTATTAATGAATGTAATCAGTTAAGTAAAGAAGAGATTAATGTTCATCAATCAGCATGCATCAGTTACCCAAAGAGATCCATGCAAAAGTTAATAATATAAATTGTGCATGGATGGCACTAAGAGTGAATCACTGATGACACTTAAGTTAGCATGTTAACTAAAGTGATAAGCAATTAGTTAAATATTGAGTTCAAGTTAGTTAAAATTCAGTTCCAGTAAGCTATCATTCAGTTCAATTCAATTAACATTCAGTTCTAGTAAGTTAACATTAAGTCTTGTGAGTAATATCAAGATTGGTCTTGTGTTGTATCAATACTGTGGACATGTGTTGCATCAAGTCAATGATTCTCAAAGATGGTACCCTATGAGAATGGATATCCAATTATGGAGATGATATTGTGTTGTATCAAGATTGAAGTCTTGTCTTGTATCAAAACCATGGACTTGTGTTGTATTAAGTCAATGATTCTCAAAGATGGTATCCAATGAGAATGGATATCCATTTGTAGAGATGATATTGTGTTGTATCAATACTATGGACCTCCATTTGTTGAGGTGGTTATATTATGTGATATATTTCTAGTCATGGTTGTTGAGTTCTATAAGTCTCCTTTAGGGCTGAGCTACCCCTAGAGTGAATTACTTTACCATATGACTATATGGCCCGGGGTAATATATACGATCATCAGTATGTATGGAATAATTCTTCTGAGTATGATATGATAAGATGGATGAATAATACACATATTGACCATGCATTAATTAATTAAAGATAATGAGATAAAGCACAGATAAAGAGAATTCAAATTTCCCGTGCAAATGTCTAAGTGAACTCAAATTATAAAGCTTCAGTAAAATATGAATGCCTCAATCAATGCCTCATTCAAATCATTTGAACTATTAATGAATGTAATCAGTTAAGTAAAGAAGAGATTAATGTTCGTTAATCAGCATGCATCAGTTACCTAAAGAGATCCATGCAAAAGTTAATAATAGAAATTGTGCATGGATGGCACTAAGAGTGAAGCATTGATGACACTTAAGTTAGCATGTTAACTAAAGTGATAAGCAGATAGTTAAAGATTGAGTTCAAGTTAGTTAAAATTCAGTTTAAGTAAGCTATCATTGAGTTCAATTCAGTTAACATTCAGTTCAAGTAAGTTAACATTAAGTTCAAGTAAGTTAACATTCAATTCAAGTAAGTTAACATTCAATTCAAGTCAGTTTAACACTTAGTTCAAGAGAGTTAACATTCGGTTCAAGTCAGTTCACTTTCAGTTGAAGATAGTGAGCATTTAGTTAAAGCTAATTGAGGAAAGGAAGGGCGCTAATGTTTGCATAGAGGGAATTCTAGTTAGCCCCTCATTGTGAATGCACTATGCGGTTCTCTCAATATGTTTACTGGGCCTCCTATGCACTACCTTTTGTATGCTAGGTTTTTGTCTTGTTATTAATATGCTAGGCATATGGCAAGTTCAATGCAGTTTCATACAGTTGTTTTTTCAATGTTACATTGGATCTCTCTTCTCTATTTTTGTGGTGATATCTCTTATTGGGAAATCTGCTTATGTGTTGTAAACCTTTCTCTGCAAATTTATCTAATCATACTCAAAGAATTGTTGGGTTTTTCATCGTCCACATTTGGAGGGTTTTCCCAGTGTATATCTTGTCTCTCATGGTTGATTGATTTATATGGATGACTTATGGAGTTGATTAATGTGGCTTCTTTATTTATGAGATTTATATGTGGTTGATATAAAGATTCATATGTGGCTGATTTATGAAATTCATGAGTGTTGAAATTGTTTCATAAAAGTTTTAAAGTTCAAGCATCTTTGATTTTGCTCAAACATCGACATTAGGAGATAATGTTTTTTGGAAAATATTCCAAGTATGGATAAATGCAAAAAGGACAAAGTAGCCAATTCCAAAAAATTGTAGGAATTTACGACGCATCAGATCAAAGACTTGAAAGTTTTTGAGAAATAAATATCAAAAGTATTATCAACATCTGATACAAGATATTCTTCTATAGGTGGTTGAAGTTGGTCTCTAAAACTAAATCCACCTACGAGAAAAGTGTATTATTTGGTAAATTTGGTAATTTTTCAAGGATATAACTTTTAGTTCTAAGATCATAACTAATAATGGGCATAGCCATTAGAAATCTAATCTATAGGAGAAAAAATGTGCAAGATCAGATTTTGAGTAAGTGCTTTAGAATTTTTCCAAAACTTGAATAGAAAAGAGTGTATAGCCTTGATTTAACAAAATTTGTCAATATGGGTAGTTTCCAACAGCATACAAATTAAATTTATTATTTTTTGAGGATGTAATGTATCTAACAAGTGTAATTATATGAAAACTTTTGCAAATATAGTACAATAGCAAGGACATTTAGGGGTCAGCATTCATCATAGTGAAATTAGAAAGGATTTGGTCTTGGTTGGGACAAGAAAACTATAGCCATGAATGGTGTGCAAGATCCTTGTGAAGATAAAATAGTGCCATGAGAGAAAATATATGTGTTGCAAAAACATAAAAATAAAAACCAATTGTAGAGACCAATAAACTCCTCCACATATTGCATATATCATGAGAATTCTAATTTGGAGTAGATAATGAAGGACTCATTAGAGCTCAAGAAGATCAAAACCAACTAAATGCAACCTTGCTTCAAAGATTGGAAGATTCATAGAGGAGAATGCACCATGGGTAGAACTCAAAAAATAATGATAAGAATGGGAATAACTCTAGGAGATATTATCACAAGAGGTCCCATAGCTCAAGAAGAATTTCTAGAGATAGAAAATATACACCAAATTTTTCTGGTAGTGAGTCATTTGTCTCAAAGGATTCCTCCATTAAATCAAGTCCTTCATCTCATAAGAATAAGAGCGAAAGGAATTTTAGGGATAGCTCACATGGAAAATTTCAAAATACCAAACCCCATACCTTTGATGGTGAAGTGAAATATTACCAAGAAGTTGAGGATTGGCTTCACGGTATGAGGAAATATTTTCAAGTCCATGACTACTATAGAAACATAAAAGAAAGAGTGGTCATATTTTATTTGTATGGAAAAGTATCAATATGGTGATATCACCTTGGGAAAGTCAAAAATATCAATGGAAGAAATATTTTTTAGAAGTAATTCAAGCAAAGGTATCTCTCTGATAGGTATTATGACTATAAAATGAAATAATTCCCTCAATTAAATTTGGGGAAAATGACCATGGATGAATATCCAAATAAATTCTTGGATATTTTTAGGTATGTTAAGTGTATTAGAGATGATAAGGTAAAATTTCATTGTTTTCTGAGTGGAGTACCTTAGCCATATAAGGATCGAATTGAGTTTGGTGAAATTCAAACTCTAGATAAGAAAATAAGGAAGGATAAGTATTGTTATGATCAAAACAAAAGCAAGTCAGAATTCCATAAGGCATGAGAATTCAAGAATAAAAAAAAGTTTGACCAAAGGAGGAAATGATCCAAGGCTCATCATTTCATAAATAAACAAAGGTAGTTATCACATGGTGAGGCTAAGACAACTAAGTTTATGAGAGATAAGCCAAGTTATCCCCTTTAATTTTAGGGATGTGGAGAGGACCACTTGCTCAAAAATTGCCCACATAGAAATGGAAATTATAAGAATGTTGACAACATTCAAGAGGATGTAATTGATGGGGATGTAGCAAGGACAATACCTAGAATATATGTTTCACTAGAGGAAGGAAATGTAGACCATAAATTAACTATGGTTTAAGTTCAAGGTAATATTGTTGATCAATATATTTCTATTTTAATTGACCTTGGAACTACTCATCGTTATGCTACTCCTAAAACTATTGAGATTTTTTCTTTTGAGAAAAAAGATCATAATAAATCATGGTTAGTCCAACTAGCCACTGGACCCAAGAGAAAAATTAATGAACTGGTGGAGGAATCTCCACTAGACATGGATGGACTCTTAATGTGGGAAAATATGAATATTTTTCCACTTAATTCTTATGATTAAATTAAATAATTTTAGTGGCAAAAATCAAAGTTCTCTAATAGAGTTTTTGGCAAACACTTTGAACACAACTGAGGTTTGAAGTGGATTATTGCGCATTTAATAAATTGAAAATTCCAACTATTGATATTGAACAACAAACACTTAGCATTCAAAGAACATGATCTTAGAAACTGAAAAATGAAGATTGAAATAGAAACTTAGGGAAATGCCTAGGGAAAAATCTCAATAGAGGAAAAACTAGAAAAAAGAAATTTTTATTATAAGAGTAAAACTTTGAAATTCTGCATTTAGAATCTCTCTTACAAAATCAAGGAAAAAACACTTTAGAAACCCACTTATCTACAACTTCAAGTCTGCATTGAAAATGATGCCATATTATGCTCAAAGTAAGCCCACACGTGTGTGTTGTACAATATAATTTCTTGGGTTCTGTGCCAAGTATGGATTGTAATCCATTGTACAGTTTTTTTCCAACATTAAATGAAGAAACAACATTGAGATTTGTGCCAGAACTTGCCCCCTAC
Source organism: Pseudotsuga menziesii (assembly GCA_001517045.1). NCBI lineage: Eukaryota > Viridiplantae > Streptophyta > Pinopsida > Pinales > Pinaceae > Pseudotsuga > Pseudotsuga menziesii. The sequence continues at coordinate 449,939 of LPNX010805222.1, forward strand.
TGTCTCGAAATATGTACTTGTGATTTTCCTCAATATCTATGCTTGTACAGCCTGCAATAATGATTGTACGGTCTAGATGTACAGTCCAATGTGTTGCAGCATATGTTCTTGGGAATCATGTCCTTGTTTTGTCTTGATGAACATATCTCACAATCAGTAGAAATCCTCTCTAAGATTTTATTTCTCTCTCTCTGAATTATTTTCTTCTCTTGTGACTTTATGTCTTCCTTAAGCATGTAATTGTCCTTTTCATTTTTCAACAAAATCCTAACTTCCATAACTAATATTGATCAAGGGTTAGTATGAGTTAGATCTCATAGATCTCATTAAATATGCAAATAAACTCACTTTAAAAATAATAATGTGCACATTAAATAATTTTCTCATTTATTAATTTTCACTTAAATGAAAAAGTACAAAGTCACTTTAAAAACACAAAGTCTCTTTACATAAAAAAATTCTTAGGAAACACAACATCTGTCCTCCCCATGTGAAAAACACAAAATCAATAGGAAGGACAACCAGAGTTAAATTTCAACACTACTCTTAACGTCGAGGGAGGTCCTTCCAACACTAATTGTATCTCCATCATCTAAGTCCCCATTCCTTGTAGAAGATCCCTCTGTCTTTGGAATATTCCTCGAAGATAAGTGTCTAAACCCAAATCAAAACTCTGAACCCCGAGACTCTACCTGAGCCTCATGTGCCTACTCATGTACATTGTATTGGCTAAGCCTTGTGCTATTACTCTAAAGAGATCCACTCTCTTCATTTGAAGGCATTATTTGACCACCTGCATCTTTTGCTCCATCCTCAGAATCTATCTCATACAATAACCACCTGATCATGGATTCACAACTTGTCCTCGTAACACATAAATCATGTCCCTCCTGTCTCCGAGAAGATAGTGGTACCAACTGGATATTTTTCTCGATAAAGGATTACATGTCCAAATATATACAGCATCCTTGACATATAAAACTAAGATTTTTTTTACTCCCATCCTTGGGACAAATAGGACCCCATTCACCTCCAAAAATTTTCCAAGGTCCAATTGGAACTCTACTATTCCAACACCCCATATTGTTATCTGAGGATTGTCTACATTAGTATGCACACAATGTCCAGGACCCATCTCGGTAATAATCTGAAAGACACCATACAACCCGATCATGTGCCTATTTGACCCATGGTCAACTATCTAGGTGTCATGAAATATCAAACTCCCCACCCTAGTATCGATGGATGTTAGAGAGAAATCCTACTCAAACTTAGCAGCATACTCGTCCACTTAGGCAGATGTTGCTAGATCCTTATCCTTCTTCCCTTTCTTCTCTGAATAGTTAGATGCATAGTGTCCATATTGATTGCATTGGTAACACCTTACTTTGCTAATATCCCTTTTAAAACATTTTTAGCCTTTTCTTTTCCCTTACTCAAAAGAGCAACATTTTACTCACTATTTTCACCCTATGAATATTTCCCTTCAAGATATTCATCATGAATCTCTTCTTGGACAAAATCATCCCACAACCTTTCCCAATTATGTAGGTTTTCTCTAGACACAACACCTTTCACCAAAAATTTCCATTTTCCTAAAAAACCATTCAGGGTTGTCCTCACTATTTCTATACTAGTCACAGCTTCTCCAAATTCACTCAACTCATCTCTAATCTTGGAGATTCTACTAAGGTAAGAGACAAATTTGTTATGTTTCAGTCATTCTTACATTCCTCAATTTTTCCCTAAGCACCGTTTTTCTATTTTCATTTGAACTCCTATATAGTTTAGTCAGTGAGGTCCACATTTCATGAGCATGCATCTTTCCTGCAATTTGAGGGATCACATGATCCTTAACAGAATCAAGAATCATATTCTTTGCTTTCATGTTCTTCTTTTTAAGAGTTTCATATGGTGTAGCATCTATAGTTGCATCAGAGACAACTACTTTTTTAGTCTGTGTACTCTCTAATGCGCCCCACGGTTCATCTACCTGCAAGAACAACTTAAATATTTCCTTCCATGAACAGAAGTAAGACTCAACATACAATCTATCTTCAAATATTAATCCATACATATTCAACATCTGAAAACTTAACAATAATTTGATGTGTTCCTCAATAATATTGTTCCCTCTACTAATATCAAATTCCCCTTAAAATTTAGTTATTGCTTTGATACCATGAACAATTTCAGTGGGAAAAATGAAAGTTCTCTAATAGAGTTTTTGTCAAACACTTTGAACACAATTGAGGTTTGAAGTATATTATTGTGCATTAAATAAACTAAAAATTCCAACTACTAATCTTGAACAAAAAACACTTAGCATTCGAAGAACAAGATCTTAGAAACTAAAAATGAAAATTGACATAGAAATTTAGGGCAATGCCCAGGGAAAAACCTTGACATAGGAACTTAAAAAATTGAAAATTATACATTATGAGACTAAAACTTAATAATTATACATTTAGAAACTCTCTTACAACATCAAGAAAAGAACACTTCAGAAACCCACGTATCTACAACTTCAAGTATGCATTGAAAATCGTGCTAGATTCTGCTCATAGTCAGACCACATGTGATTTGTACACTGCAATTTCTTGGGTTTTGTGCTATGTATGGGCTATAATCTACTGAATAGATTCTATCCAACATTAAATGCATAAACAACCTTGATATTTGTGCCAAAACTTGACCCCAACTGTCTCAAAATATTTTCCTACAATATGCCTCGATATCTGAGCTTGTACGGTCTTTAATAATGAATGTATGGTTTGGATGTGAGTTCCAATGTGATGCAACAGATGTTCTTGGGAATAATTTTCTTGTTTTTCCTTGATGAACATCTCTCACAAGCAACATAAATCTTCTCCAAGATTTTACTTCTCTCTCTCTCAATTTTTTTCTTCTCTTGTGTCTTTCTCTCTTCACTAAGCATGTATTTGTACTTTTCATTTTTCAATAAAATCCTAACTTCCGTAACTAACTTTCATCAAGGGTTCGTATGAGTTAGATCTAGGATCTCTCATTAATTGTGCAAATAAACTTACTTTAAAAATAACAATGTGCATATTAAATACTTTGCTCATTTATTAATTTTCACTTAAATGAAAATTTACAAAGTCACTTTAAAAACATAAATTATCTTTACATAAAAAATTCTTAACAACTTCTGTCCTCCCCACGTAAAAAAAACAAAATCATGAGGAAAAACATCCATATTTAAATTTCAACAAAAATCATTGGAATGAATTAGTTGGAACCACATAAAGTTAAATTGATTGCTATAACAATCCTTTTTAATGCATTTGATGAACAAGGAAACCCAAGGATAGTAAATTGAATTCCAAACATGGTTTATATTAGGAATATTTTATCCTTGCAGCTAAAGAAGTGTTGTATAAAGGGTTTCCAACTATATGTAGGAATGTATTAGAAAAAGAAGAAAACCAAGTTCCCAACCTAGAGCACTATCAAGTCTTGTAAGAATTCATATATGCATTCCCTAATGAAGCACCCGGAATTCCTCCAAAGAGGGATATTTGTTCAAAATTGATCGTGTGCCCGAAGTTTGACTAGTTTCCAAGACAACTTATACAATGAGAACCCTAGAATTACTACAGATAAAAATGTAATTGCAAGTTACTGGAAAATAAATATATGTGGTTAAGTGTGTATCCATGGGGAGCACTAGTGTTGTTTTTGTAAGATAAATATGGAACCCTTAGGTTGTGCATTGATTACACACAACTAATAAAGTTACAATGAAGAACAAGCACCCTTTACCTAGAATTGATGACATCTTTGACCAAATGAGCATGGAAAACATGTTTTCAAGGATTGAATTGAGTTTTGATTACCATCAAGTCAGAATCAAGGATCAAAACATCCATAAAACCACATTTACAACAAGGTATAGACAACATGAGTTTGTGTAAGTGCCTTTTGATCTCACTATTGCACCAACTCCATTCATGTGTCTCATGCTTAGTGATTTCAAAATTTTCCTCAATAATTTTGCTTTCTGGATGATATTATTATTTATTCTAATAATGAAGAGGATCATGAAGAACATATGAGAGTGGTTTTCCAAAATTTAAGAGAGCATAAGTTGTATTCAAAGCTAAGTAAATGGGATTTTTACCAAATGAAAGTTCATTGTTTGGGTCACATTATTTCAAAGAAAGGAATATCTATCAATATAGAAAATATTGAGGCCATTGTTAATTATCCAACTCCAAAGAATGTGACAAATGTGAGATCTTTTATGGGTCTTGTTGGTTATTACAGGAGGTTTACTGAAGGATTTTCCAAGATTGCATGCCCCATTACTTAATTGCAAAAGAAGGGAAAAAATATATGAATGGACAGAATAATGTGAGCAAAGATTCCAGCCGCTGAAGAATATTCTTAATAGTGCTCCAATTATGAAAATTGCAAACCCAAACAATAATTTTGTGGAGTGTATGGATGCATGTAAACAAGTAATTGGAAGAGTTATTATGCAAGACAATCATGTAGTACGTTATGAGTCAAGAAAGCTGAAAGAACATGAAACAATGTATGTTACCCATGATTTAGAGATCTCTTCCATAGTGAATGCTTTGAAAGTGTGAAGACACTATTTTATGGGTACGAAATTTGAGCTCAAAATTGGCCACTGTGGTCTGAAATATTTGTTTGAGCAACCAACATTAAAAGCAAGGCAAGTTAGATGGACGAAAAATTCATGTGAATTTGATTTTGAAATCAAACACGTAAAAGGGAAAGAAAATAAAATGGTTGATGCACTCAATATTAAATTGCATGTATTGCATGTGGCATCCATTAGCATTTTCCAATCATATTTGAGACAAATGATTGTTGATTCTCTTACTGAAGATGAACACTATGTTCAAGGGATAAATTACGGCAACGATATTTGGAAAGGAGGTATGAAGGATATCATTTGGCGGATGGTGTAATTTTTACCTACAAGAATAGAATGTATATTCATAATTCTACATATTTGAGGAGAATTATTATGGATGAAATCCATAAAATGTCAAATTATGACCATCCAGGATACCATAAAACAATTCCTATAGTAAAGAAGAAAAACTTCTATTCGTGAATGAATAAATATGTTGATGAGTATATTTCCAAATGTATGAAATTCTAACAAGTAAATTTTGAATATCAACACCTTGCAGGTTAATTACAACCTTTTCCAATTTCAGAATAGAAATAACCAATTATAATACTGAGAAAATAATCATAAATTAGCATTGTGATGAGGAAATTACATACATTAGAGTGAAAAGGATGGTTGTAAGTGAGAATATAGATGGATAATATAGGAAAATTTACCCATTGTTTATGTGATCCTCCTTGGATGCTTGAGAATCCATGAATTTATTTTATAGGAGGTTCTTTAAAAGTGTATAGTTAGTTGGACCCTTTTTGTACACACGAAAGAGCACTATAAGGGTTGGATACTTTGAGGAATTATGGAGAAGAAAAAGGGTAGGCCTTCCTTGTGTTGTGTGGGGTGGTGGAAGAGAGTCTCATGAATGGGATGGATAAATGAGATGCTTGTAGGGCTTTATGGTGAGTAGATTGGATAAGCATGGGAGAAAAAGGGTTGGGATGAGACGGAGTGAATCCTATAGGTGTTTCCTTCACCTTAGTGGCCTCATAGCCTATCTTGGGGATAGTAAATTTAGTTGATACCTACAATTGGGTGGAAAAGTGCTCTCACACAACCAATTTGTTGGAACTTATTCAATTGAAATACAAGTATTCTATGATGTCTATGAATGTGATGACAAATTATTTACTTCATGTTATAAATACATTTGTTTATGCATGATGTGCATGTGAATACAGTTTTAATCATGTTATGTTTTATACTTGTGCACATGCACAGTCATTTCTTATCCTATGTTGTCCATGGGGTGAAATTTTGGTGGGAAATTATTCTCATGGAGTTATGGAAGCATGGGATTAATATACATTTTGACAATTGTAAGATTCCATCCTTCTATGGTCAGAAGTAATGTCAATTGTATTTTCACCAATCCTCACATCTTCATTGAATTATATCCCTCATTTTCCATGCAGAATGAATACTACTGTGTAGACTTCATGTTGTTTTATCCATTGCCAATTATCAAACTAAGAAAATAACCAGAAATTAGCAATGTTATGAGGAAATTGCATACATTAGAGTGAATAGTATGGTTGTAAGTGACAATAGAGGTTGGAAAAGATAGGAACCTTTACCCACTGTTTATTTGTTTTTCCTTTGATTCTTTAGAATCCATGAATTGATTTTACAGGAGGTTCTCTAAAACAATATAGTAGGTTGGACTCTTTTTTAATGAATTGAAGAGCATTGTAAGGGTTGGGTATTCTAATGAATTGTTGACAATATAAAGAGTATGCATTCATTGTGTTTTGTGGGTCAGTGGAAGAGAGTTCTATGGATGGGATGGATGAATGAGATGCTTGTAGTGCTCAATGGTGAGCATATTGTCTAAGCATGAGAGAAATTGGGTTGGGTTGAGAGAGAGTGAAGCCTATATGTGTTTCTTTCACCCTGGTGGCATCATAACGTACCTTGGGGATGGTATATGTAGTTGATATCTATGATTGGGTAGAAAAGTGCTCTTACACGACAAACTGCTTGGATATTCTTCAATTAAAAGATAAGTATTCTATGTTGTCTATGAATGTGCAATGACTATAATTACTTCTTGTTATGAATACATTTGTTTATGCATGATGTGTGTGTGAATATACTTCTAATTATGTTGTGTTTTATACTTATGCACATGCACATGCATTTCTTAGTCTATGTTGTCCATGAGGCAATATTTGAAACATGATATTCATAACTACCCCCTCCTATAGTAATAATTATGAATGGGGATGATGCACTTCAATAAAAATTAAGAAACAAAAAAAAATGTGGTCAAAAGGAAAAAAAATCCCAAAATACATTATTGCAAAGTTATAACTTATTTGCTCAAATAAAATAAAAAAGTGTTGCAATTAAGAATCAAAACATTATGTCATTCATGATAATTACTTTAAATAAACATTATTTCTAAGGAAAATTTCACTGGAAGAGCAAAGGGATGTTTTCCTACATTCATGCATGTAATCCTTAATGAACTTCTCAACGTATACTAGTGCACCTCATTTAGTGGGATTTGAACTAGTGCCTATAGGCACAGAATGACTCAAACACCTAGTAACATTAACAACAACTAGTTGAACATTACAAATAACCATTATTATTAATATTCAATCGATTCACTTCTCTATATGTTAAATTTACACTTTTGAGAGTGCCACATTTTCTTGTATACTACCAACACCTAATATTTGAGTGCTAATTTCTATCACAATTTACAATTTAAATGCTCATCCAGTCACACTTGAGTAATATTCTTGTCCATGATAGAAAATGATTCAAATCATTTACCACATTCAAATAACTTGGAGAAGTATTTACAGTGGCTGAAATTGATGGAGCTTGTTGCAATTTACTAAATGATTCAAATCATTTACCACGTTCAAATAAATTGGAGAAGTATTTACAGTGGCTAAAATTGATGGAGCTTGTTGTAATCACTAACATTCTTGCAATCAAATATGCACAATGAAACTAACAAAACATTAAACAAAACTACAAATGTATTGAATAATAACATGTGGGCCACAAACACTGCCACTAAATTCAAAATCACATAAACATTTGTAGCAAATACATTCAAGAACAATATTTTCAACTTTCTTCAATCAATGGACAATATGGTTAAACCTCCTTACATTCACAAAGCTAATGCATAGGCCTTTGAAACCCCCAACAACCAACACTACACAAATCAATTCAAAGGAAAGCCAAGGCCCTTCGTTAATTGACAAAATTGATATTTATGCTTGTTCTCATTAGCTTTTGTCCTTTCAAATACCCTAGTTATTTTGATTTAAAATAATCTGTAAAAATGTTGAATCTGCATTAATTTCTCAAAATTTATAAATCTACAGTTAAAAATAGGGTACAAATATATGTAAGAGGGCTTGGAAAAATGTACATCAAAATTTGTAAAATTATCCTATTGAAAAATGAGATTTGATGTCTATATATTTTCACATTTCCAACAAAAAAACATATCTTAAATTTTCCAAATTCACCTTTGTTTTACGAAGTTGAATGTGCCAAGTTAATGGACTTTACATTTTCATTAAAATTGACCAAAATTGCCTGCACTAAAATGCATGCCTAGTGTACATTTCTTGGCCAAATTGAGTGATACAAATAAGAGAGTTATTTTATCATTTAGGCTTTATATTTTGAAAATTTTAATTTGAATCTTAAAAGTTATTGTTATGCAAAAATACCCAATTCTACCCTTTAACATTATGTTTAACTTTTTCAAATATGCACAACATCATCACTATAATGCACATCAAGGACATAAGTTAATGATCCACATAAAGTTTTATAAGATTCTTTAAGTTATGTATTTAATTCTACACAAAAATATTTTATATTATGAAATGACTCAATGACTATGTGCTTAAAGTTGTCTTTATTCCCTCGATTCAAGAAAATGCACACCAAGAGCTTTAAAATGCATTCTAGAGTGAAGTAGAGATTCCTATATCATAAAATTTGAATTAGAATCCCTTATAAGGATGGAATGCCTATGAATTATACCGCAAGGTGGCCTGTTATTTTTGTTATGGGTAGAAGTGGCTTATGATTCCTCAAAAGTAAGAAACTTTGAAGACTTATATTTGTATTAAAGGACCATGAAGTGGTATCTTAAGGAAGTGTTGGACTGGGGAGACACTTTGACATAGAGTGGAAGAGATAGTAAACTTGTCGTAGATATTCACAAAATTTAACCAAAGCATGACGGAACTTGGCACAAACTACATGGAGACGTAATAGCTTAAGATTTGGGCATGATGGATTGATCACCTAGCTAGTTCGAAGAATGAGAAGACATGCACAGAACTATGGAAAGCTTTGTTTTAGAATTGGAGTAGTAAAGGGTTGAATGATAAGTGAAATTGTTGTAAATTATCGAGGACAACAACTAGGCTATGCGGGAAGGATGTCACACCATTGGAAACTTTGAAATCTTAGGGACTCCTCACTACCACTTGGAATCCCATTTGGTGATGGAAACAAGAGTGGGTAGAGATGGCATGCATGGGAAATATTACTGGAAGAGGCATATGACCGAGCAAAGTGATCACAAGAACATTGGCTTCATGGAAACATCGTTAGGATTCCCTTGAAGTGGAAGTTTAGAAAACCATCAGTTCAACAATTAGTAGAGTGAAACTCGACAAACAACCAGTGATATCTCCTTAGCAAGGTGCATGGGGGATTCACCTTGTTGAGTAATATATTATCACGTTCACTCATAAAGGGGGGTTTTCAATTGTGAAAAATAATGCCAATATATTGTAGGTATTAGGGGGTGGGGAATAGGGTATGGGGGGTTTATAGGTATTGGGGGGTATAAAAAGGGGTTTCTAGTAAAAATAAGGAATACATTGTAAAAATAAGGGTTTTTTAATTGGAAATAGGTATTAGGAGGAGGGATCAACAAAAGGGATTTTGTAAGTAATTATCAATATCTAATGAAATTAGGGGTATTCTTTAATATCCCATGAACAAAGGCGCTATGACTTGGTTTCAATAAGTGAATATCCCATGGGAAAGGTGCTAGGAGCCCATGCCAAGGAGGGTGTTCATGGAAAATAATCTCACACAATAGTGAAGTGTGGTGGATGGTATTCCTAGGCTACGATGATGTGCACGGTAAGAATCCCACATGACGATGGAGTGTGGAAAATGGTGTGACAAGGACAAGGAAGGTGCACTTGGTAGAAGAATCATGTGCGATGATAACCTATGGGAGATAGCATGTCATAATCATGGGAGTCTATATGAGGCATGTGGAAAGTACCCCATGAGATTACATGTCGATGAAGGAAACCAATACGTGATTCATCAAAAATGGAGTGAATGGTTGTGTGTGAAGGAGCGTCGGTCAAGATGCATCCCTTGGGTACCACCCTGACAAATATATATAATCCAATAGTGGCATGGAAATATTATCCCCAGGATGACCACATCCTTGGGAGTGGATTTTGGCCAGTTTTGTGTTGGGATATTATAAACCCACTCCATACTTAGGATAACAATATTTAATCATTTCTTATTAATTTCCTACCTACTATCAAAATAGTTGGAATCCACTTGCACCACTTGGTCAACATTTTCCATATATACCCCAGGAGCGCATTTATCTTAACTCTGGTTAGATCCTGCCCACTTTATTGACTTCCATATTTAGTAAATGAGCCTTCCTGCAGATTATGTCTTTATACTGCTTCATTCTAGCTTTTCAGTGGATAAGGTAAAGCTAGTCAACTAGGAAACTACTATCTTTTGTTTCCAGCCCATCCTCCATGATTTTCTCTCTATATTCTACGATTAGCATGTTTTCCATCACTCATGACAACTCACTCATGATTTATCTAATTCGTTAGGTCCTTGATAGAGTTGGAAAGTAATTTATCCACCTATGGGTGTTTATCGTATTTAGTAAGCTTGATTTATGAGCTAGCATGAGTTATCTTCTAGCAACTCAATTTCCCTTTATAAGGATGTATTGCTATCGTAATAATCATCAATTCATTTGATCAATAATACTTGTAAATATATTGCATCACTTCTCTTGTATTCAGTCTCTTTATTCTTCTCTCTATTTTCCTTGTGCATCCTTGTGAGAATTATCTTGTAGCTAGATCTACATCATGTGCTTCTTCTTAGCATAAAGGCTCTATTTCTTCATAACATTAGAGTTGTTATTTCTACATGTTGCACAATTGGGAGAAGAGGTTAGAATCAGGTTTCAGGTTTGACTCTTCAAAACTGTGATAAATGGGTTCCTAGAATTAACCCCTTAGTTTAACACACCTTTGACTTCACCCCCTTAAATATTTCCATTTAAAGAATTTGTAATGTATTAAGTTTTCTTTTAATTTTTTATTTGGTTGAGTTTGTCTTGTATTAAATTTTCTTTTTATTTTTTATTTTGTTTTGATTTCTATTAAATGTTTTAATTTTTATCTTTTTTAATTCTTTGTTTCTGAACTTAGTGTTTTTGAATTTTTTAAAGTTAGCCTTTTTTTTAATGGAGGGTGAGAGAGGCACCCAAGGGCCTTCTCTTTTTTAATAAATTATTTTTTATTATGCAAGTTTTTTAGTTTAAATTTTTTTTATCAATATTAAAATTCATTTTACAAAATCTATCTTACTTTCTTGGTGTTGGGGATTTTCTATTTTTTCAACTATTTTTTCTGTTTTTTTGCAACGATATCAATTTTTTAGGATGCGGTTTCCAAAATGTTGTAATTTTATACGCAAAAAAAGATGTTACTAGTGACACCTCTTTTCAATTTGGAAGTTGACTTTGAGATTTTGGTTAAATTTGCATAGATTGTTAAGGTCATGATTTTAAACAAATAAGAATTTTAATATATAAAAAATGGGGGTTACTACTCATAGCACCACTCTTTTATTTGAAGATTGATTTCATGGTTTTTGCTCACAATGTTATAGGGATTTAAAGTCATGTTCATAAAAGATTGTAATTATAAACCGGAGAAAAAAATGGGGGCATAACTTTTCAATTGGGAGGTTGATTTTAAAGATGGTGTTCATAACATTATGGGGATTTAAGTCCATGCTTGCAAAAGGTTATAATTTTGACCTCGAAAAATTAGGACTATTGTGAAAGCATCATTTTTTTGTTCAGGTGTTGACTTTTAGGCTTTGTTCACAACATCACAAATATTTAATTCTATTGTTGAAAAGGTATTATTTTAACCCTAAAAACATTAGGGTGATTCTAAGAGCACCACTTATCAATTTGGGGGTTAATTTTGGTGTTTTAAACCAAAAAATAGGGGTTTTAGGAGTAAATTTGTCATTTTGATGTCACAATTTTTGTCTAATCGGTTAATAAGATAGGATATTGTTATAATTATATGTAATATACCTGATCTAAATCAGATCTTAAATATTAACTCCTACTGCTTATGTTATCAAAATCAGAATAAAAGTTTACAAGGTTATTAAGCACTTTCTTCAATGAGGAAAAACATAGGCAGTATTAACATAAACTGAGTGTTGTGGAGGGTTAGTGGGAGAAACAAAAATACAAGTTAGGAGACTGAAATTTCAGATCCCTAAGCACCTAGATGTTGGGCCCTTTTAGGTTTCAAGCATCAACCAGGCTAGAGTCTACTACAAGGCTTCTGGGTGTCCCAACTAGTGCAAAATGAAATCTTCACAATCAATTCCAAACATCCAAGTGATAAGGAAGGACTTGGAGGGATGAAATTCACTATTTATGAATATAACATCAATTTGTGCAGGCCTGAACAATTTGGAGGTGTTTGCGTGTGTTTGGGAAAAACTAGGAAAACTGACCTAGAGATTTCCTATGCAAAGAAGGTCTTCCAAACACTGTACAAACTCAAATAAATATGCTTCTGTGATTTTTTTTGGTTTTTTGGGTGTGTATAACCTAAATCAACTTACAAATGAAATTTGAGAGCACAGAACATTAATGGCATCATAAATAGTAAAACTAGCTAAATTTGACTAGCTAAAGAGCATAGGTAAGCAAATAAAGGTAAAATTTAACTCAGTACTATATCATATCTTAAACTAATGATTAGCAGAGGTTTATCAGACTCTATTAAGAATAAACAAACTTATATATCATTATTATGTCTATAGCATCACTGTTAGTGCATAAAACTTACAAAAGGCTCATTAAATGAGCATTGGAATGCTTCTCTCACTGAAAATTGGGCATCACGACCTTCTTGAGCAGAAATATTGTTCTATATCTTATATCATAATGTTAATAAGGAGAGTAGAAGCTCATAAATAGTTTGGAGGATATTATCTCCCTCAAAGGTTCCCAATACTGAACATTAGAAGCTTGAAACCAACACATGGCACCACTCTTACATTCCCGAAAGCATAAGTGAATTCTCCTTCACTGGAGCTCAATTCCCAAGGCTAGATGGATGATCTATGAGCTCTATCTTAGTATTCAATGGATTCTCCTTGGATATTATGGTTTCACTGAATAATAAAATGGAAGAGAGGATAGAATGGGAAAGGTTGGGACACATTACCCAAGCTAGTTGAGGCACATCACTTAGACAAGAAGCTATGCTTCACTCAACATCAAAATAATCATGATCAAAATTTGTAAAATGGATTTGTAATAATCATTTTATAGACTGAGTGACTTGTTGAGAAAGTCACCTAATTTGTTGAGCAAATTACCCACTTGCAAACGCTAACCCTAATCCATGAATGGAAAATTAGAAATTTTGTGCATAAGGTAATGTTTCCTTGCTTTGCATCCTTGAACAGAATTGGAAACTAGGCCATACTTAAACAAAAGTTTCCTTCTTTATATCTGATTGCTTTTCCTACACTTTTCTTCTTTTAAAATTGCCTTGTTTTTCCCTCCTTTTGATAGTCTCCATCTTTTTTATGACAGATTGTTTTTTCTTGCTTTTGCACTATTTCCATTTTTCATTCTAGGTAAGTTGGCTTGCCTAATGCACCCTCCTATCTTGAAAACTCATTTCCACATGTTATTGTTTTTCGTAATAATTAATTAATTACATAATAATAACCAGAATTAGGAAATTAATCTTATACATGCCTCTATAGTATTAGTTAATTAAAATTCCCTAGGAATACTTCATTTAATTCATTTTAAACACCCTAGGAACTTGACATGATCAACACTTAATGTTCTTCAAGGGAGGGACATGAGATTCCTCCCCTCCCAAAGTGTCCTTGTCCTCAAGCAGAATCAATCAAGAGTGCTACAAAATTTGTTCACCCTCCCAAGTGGCATCTTCACTGGGAAACCCTTTCCACTGCACAAGATATTCCTTAATGGTCCTATTCCTCAGTCTTCTTTCTCTGGTTTGCAAAACATTTTCTAGAACTAAGACCAAATGGCCCTCATCAACACTGGGTGGAATTTCTTTTGATACAATTTTTTGTTGTCCTATTTCTTTCTTTAGGAAATATACATGAAATACATTGTGGATCTTTCTCTCAGGTGGCAGCTCCAATTCATAGGCCACTTCACCAATATTCCTCAAAATTTTGTAAGGCCCATCATGAGTCGAGGTTGGAGTTTCTCAACTCCCTTTGCCTTAAAAGAGGACTGCATGTAAGGTTGCAACCTCAAGTAGACTAAGTCTCCTTCTTGGAAGACTCTCTCAATCCTGTTCTTATAAACATTTATTTTCTATTGGTTTTGAGCAACCTGCAAATTTTCTTTGAGTTCCCTTAGTATGTCTTGATTCTCCTGAAGCCAATATTTGGATTTTTGGGCTCTATAGTCTCAAAAAATCATATATGAAAAATATGGGGACTCATATCCATAAAAATCCATGAATGTATTCATCTAAATGGAAAGGTGAAAAGTGGTATTATAGCATAATTATCCCAGGTGAAGCCATGTGGCCCAAGCTTTCTGCTATCATGCGACATAGTTGTGGAGGTAGCATTAAAGCCATTGATTCACTCTTTGAGTTTTACCATTAGTCTGAGGGTGATATATTGTGCTCAAATTCATATTTGTTCCCCCCAATTCGAACAGATATTTCCAAAAAGAACTAGTGAACTTGTTGTCCCAGTCACTGATTATGGTCTTGGGTAAACCATGCAGTCTGGAAACATCTTTGAAAAATAATGCAGCAGATTCACTAGCTGATATAGTGGAGGTGACTACAAAGAAATGTGCAATATTGTTCAACCTATCAACAACCACATATATGTTATCTTTTCCTTGGACTTTCGGCAGCCCAGTGATGAAATCCAGGACACTTTCCCATTTTTGCTCTGGAATAGGATGGGACTGGAGGAGTCCAACAGGGTGTGTGTGCTCCACTTTTTTCTTCTATCATGTAGTACACTCCCTCACATGAATTAGAACATATTCCTTTAGGCCCCTCCAGGTGAACCTCTCACTTACCCTTTGGTAAGTCTTCAAAAAACTAGGGTGGCCAGCCACTAGTGCATTATGTGCAGATTCTAGGATCCTCTTCTTTAGTTCTGATCTGGGTACTAAGAAAATCTTGTTCTTGTAATAGATGAGGTCAGTGTATACCTTGTATGCCTCATTATTTATTACCCCATCCAAAATCCCACATGCAAACTAATTTTTTGAGTATTCAGTTCCCAATTGTACCTTCCATTCAGTTAACATTTGCAGTAAAGAGAGTGTGGGTTTGCGAGAAAGTGAATGAACTGCCACATTCATATTTCCCTTCTTGTATTCAATGTCAAAGTCATAGGATTGGACTTTTCTTACCCATTTATGTTGTCTACCATTAAACTTCGTTTTGGTAAAGAAGTTCCTTAGACTGTTGTGATCAGTCTTCACTATGAACTTGCTTCCCACCAGATATTGCCTGAACTTGGCCAATGCATGCATGATCTCCAACATATCCTTGTCATAACTAGAATTAAACCTTTCATGGGGCTGCAATTTTCTTCTCTAATCGGCAATAGGGTTCCTTTCTTGCATCAAAACAGCTCCAATGCCTTCCCCCGAGGCATCACACTCCAACACAAAAGGCTTGGTGAAATCAGACAGTGATAGCACCAGAAAGTTGCTCATTATTTTCTTCTTCTTTTGGAAATATTGTTATGCTTCCCCATTCCAATTGAATTCCACTTTCTTGGTCATATCATTCAAAGGTGCAATGAAGTTGGAGTAATCTTTGACAAATTTCTAGTAGTACTTGCATAGGCCAATGAATCCTCTCAACTCAGTGAGGTTTCTTGGTATTGGACAATCCAAGATGGAATGTATTTTCTCTTGGTGCACCTTGAACCTTTCTTGGAAAATCACATGATCGAGACATAACAGCTCAGACACACAAAATTCACACTTGGACAACTTAACATAAAATGATTAATCTGCAAGTATAGTTAGCACAACATCTAAATGGAGTGGGTGCTCTTCCCATGTCCTAATATAAATTAGAATATCATCAAAGAAAACAAATACATACTTATGAAGCTACTTACATAACACCCTATTCATGCAAGATTGGAAGGTTGGCGGAGCATTAGTCAAGCCAAATGGCATGACCAAAAACTCAAAGTGACCAAAGTGACAACGAAAGGTTGTCTTCTGTATGTCATCCTCCTTCATTCTAATTCGGTGGTATCCTGATCGAAGATCTATCTTGAAGAAGAATTTTTCTCCATGCAACTCATCTATCAGCTCATCAATCCAAGGAATTGGGTACCGGTTATTTATTGTTTTCTATTTCAAATCTCGGTAGTATATGCGCATTCTAAGCGTTCCATCCTTATTCTTCACCAAAACCACCGAAGAAGCAAAGTGGTTGGAACTTGGTCTATTGAGACCCAAATCAAGGAGTTCTTTGATGGTCTTATAAATTTCATCCTTGAAATTCTTTGGAATCTTGTAGGGGTGAATTTTTATAGTAAGTGTGCCAACTTCCATCTCAATTATGTGCTCAATGCCACGGTCCGGTGACCTTCCATGTGGGAGGTTTTCAAAAAATCATCTTGCTTGTGCAATATATTTTAAATGTCTTTAGGCTTGTAGGAAACATTGAAAGAAGTTCCCTTAGTGTTTATCTAGCACTCAGTAACCCATTCAATGTCACCATGATTTATGATAGATCTCATACTATGTGCAGTCACTACTTTCTTTGGGTACGTATTGACTCCCCTCAATACTACCTCGTTTCCACCCACATATTTGAATATCATCTCGGGAACTTGATATTCTATTGTGTGCTTTGAAATGGAGTACAATCATTGAACTCCCAATACCACAGTAGTATCATCCACATCCACCACATAAAATATATCATTCACCGTGTAATTCCCTATAGTTACTTGCAACTCGGGAATCCACCTATAGCATTCCATAGAATGGTTACCCGGTATGAAAACTGTGAATCCTTCAAATTTTTCAGTGGGTATATTCCTTCTTTCTACCATGGATGTATCTATTAAATTATGTGTGGCCCCTCCATCCACCAGAACATTCTTTGGTTACCCTTGCACCACTCCTTTGAATCGGAGAGTGTGGAATCAGGGCACCCTTGGAAACACTACAATTTTTCTCACCTTAGGAGAAGGCTCTTGATCTGTTGTTTCATATGTTTCCTTAATATATATTGATGGATCTCCCTCTTCTTATTCATCCTCAATTTCAAAAAATACTTTAATATATTTATCCTTTCCCTTTGCACACTTATGGCCCAGAACCCAAGGTTCTTGGAAGGAAAAGCAGAGCTTCTTCCTCCTTAGTTCATCCTGATATTTGTAAGAATAATATTTATTTATAGGGGAAGGAAATTTCCTCACATGAGGTATTTGATTATGAAATTTACGGGGCATGGGAGTCTTGGGAGGATACTTGGTCCTTAGAATGGCATCTTACAGATCTCTAGTCCTTCTCATCGCTTATTGCAAGGTTGAGGGTTAGTAAGATTTCACCATCCCTCTCAAAGGTTCTTCTAATCCTTATGCAAACAAAAGGATCAACCTAGCCTCTCAGATGTTAGTGAGCATCACATCTAACTTCTAAAACTCATAGATATAAGCTTCAGAAGTTCCATTTTGCTTCACATGTGCAAGCTCTCTGAAAGATATTTCAGGGTCTCTTCTTTCAAATATGTCCAGCAGTATTCTTATGAATTCTTCATAAGTTGTTGTTCGGTCATGTCCAAGTTCCTTCATCCCATGAAACCACCATTCATTATCTTCTCCATCCATATGTAGGGTAACCATATTTATATCTTCTCTCTCATCCATGGGTTTTAACTGGAAATATGTATCTAACTTTTGAACCCATGAGCTAGTTGTACACTTTGATGACCCATAAAAGTAGGGAAGAGAGATTATTCCCATAACATTATTCAAATCATAATTATGATTCTGATTTCAGAAGCCACATATTGAGTTGGTGTTGTATCATATATCACAAAATTCCTTTAATGTCAAATCCCTTCGACATTATGCATTCAAGGTGATATATTCAGCATGCTTGTCCTCCACAGTGGCAATGTTTTCATTTTGTATTTCCATCTCCTCTCTGTGTTCATCAAGGAACTTGGGCATAGTAGGAATAGATTTATTTAAGGGTTCATTTTTTAACTCAATCCACCTATTATGAGTCCCAATGGTTTAAAATACAAACCCTTTAGGGATTTTAGTTTCTTCATGTAACGAACCATGGTTGCTACCTTCACCGTTCTTGTTATCCAAATGCTTAACAAGAAGCTCTTTGGTTTCTTATCCAACCACAATGATGTTATGGGTCATGTCTTTGAATCCCTGCATCATACCTGCAATCATACTTTGGATATCACCATTTCCACCCATGTTATTCTTGTCAAACTCTCCATGGAATTTTCCTTTAGAAGAATTCATGCCATTGAATCATCCCGTAGAGGATCTTTCTTCCTGGGATCTAGATTTCTTTTATGACTCATAATTGAATATCTTAACAGGTTCATAGGAACATGATCTGATACCACTATAATATACCTGATCTAAATCATATCTGAAATATTAACTCTTCTTATCTTATCAAAATCGGAATAAGATTTTACAAGGTGATTAAGCACTTTCTTCAACGAGGAAAAACATAGGCAGTAATGACATAAAATTAGAGTTGCAGAGGGTTAGTGGGAGAAACAAAAATACAAGTTAGGAAACTGAAATTTCAAATATCTAATCACCTAGATGTTGGTCCCTTTTAGGTTTCAAGCATTATTCAAACTAAAGTCTACTACCAGGATTCTGGGTGTCCCAACCGGTGCAAACTAAGATCTTCATAGTCAATTCCAAGAAACCAATGGATAATAAAGGATTTAAATGGTTCTAAGTCTCTATTTATGAATATAACATCAATTTATGTAGGAATTAATATATCTAGAATAGTTTGGAGGTGTTTGGGGGTGTTCATGAAAAACTAGGAGAATTGACCTAGAGATTTCCTACGTAAAGAAGGTATTCCAAACACTGTATAGAATAAAATAAATATGGTTTTGTGAGATTTTTTGGGTTTTTTAGTGATTTTATGACCTACATCAACTTATAGAATGAAAATTTAACACAAATAACTTTCATGACATCAGAAACAATAAAACTAGTCAAATTTGACTAGCTAAAGAGCATAGGTAAGCAAACAAAGGTAAATTCGATTATGTACTTTATCATATATGAAAATACTTATTAGAATAGGTTTATCAGACTCTATTAAGAATAAAAAAACTCATATATAATTATTATGGCCACAACATCATTGTTAGTGCATGAAACTTACAAAAGGCTCATTAAATGAGCATTGGAATGCTTCTCTCACTGAAAATTGGGAATAACGACCTTGAGCAGAAATATTGTTGTAAATAATATCTCATAATGTTAATAAGGAGAGTATAATATCAGAAATAGTTTCGAGGATTTGATCTCCCTCAAAGGTTCCCAATATTGAAGATTAGAATATTGAAACCAACACCTAGCGCCACTCTTACATTCCTGAGAGCATAAGTGAAGTCTCCTTCACTAGAGCTCAATTTCCAAGGTTGGATGGCTGATATTTGAGCTCGATATTGGTCTTAAATGGCTGATCCTTGGATATCTGTTGTTGCACTGAAGAATATAATGGAAGAGAGAAGAGAATGGGAAATCATGGGGCACATCACCCAAGGTAGTTGAAGCACGTCACTTAGACAAGAAGCTATGATTCACTCAACATCAAAATAATAATGATCAAAAGTTGTGAAATAGAGTTGGAAGCATTCTTTTATAGACCGAGTGACTTGTTAATCAAGTTACCCACTTGCAAACCCTAACCTTAATCCATGAAAGCACACTCTTTGAGGAAATTAACAATTTTGTGCATAAGGTAATGTTTCCTTGCTTTACATCCTTGAACATAATTGGAAACTACGCCCTCCTTGACCAAAAGTTTCATGCTTTATGTCTGACTTGTTTTCCTGCACTTTCCTTCTTTTAAAATTGCCTTGCTTTTCCCTGCTTTTGACAGTTTCCATCTTTTTTATGACAATTTTTTTTCTTACTTTTATATATTGCCATTTTTCATTCTAGGCAAGTTGTATTGCCTAATGCGCCCTCCTGTATTGACAACTCATTTCCACATGTTATTATTTTTCATAATAATTAATTAATTACATACCCATAACAAGAATTAGGAAATTAGTCTAATGCATGCCTCTATAGTATTAGTTAATTAAAATTCCCTAGGAAGACTTCATTTAATTCTTTTTAAACCCCCTAGGCACTTGACATGGTCAACACTTAATGTCCTTCAAGGGAGGGACATGACATGATATTTAATGCCCTTGATGAATAACGATTAAAATGGAAATAAATGCACCTTCTATACCAAAAATTGACCTTAAAACAATGAGATTTGTAGCTAAATAGAACCTAGTTGCTAATTTTCCTAAGGAGAAGGGAGACCAATCATGACATTGAACCCTAAAGGAATGAGCATGTCCATTTGGTCACTACATTGAGCCCATAAAGTGTAAATAAGGTTTTGAATTGGGAAAAAGCAACACTAAAAGTGAGTAGTCAAGTAAATAGAGGCTCAATTACGCATGGAATGGACTTGTCGTGAAATAAAATCATGCATTTTGTAATCATCACCTAGAATATACCTAATTCAAAGTTATAAAATATTCATATGGGGTGAAGATGCGTCAAAGGTTAAACAAGGGGTTAAAGAGCATTAGAATATTAGAGAGTAGAACACTTTTGTTGTTTGAGTCTTTTTCAAGTGAGGCTAAGGGAAAGGGATAGGAATTGGACTCTAAATAAGGGAATGCAACAAGCACGAGCAAGGATTGTTAGTACTATGTTATTCTTACTAATAAATACAAATCAATCCATTTCCCCTGCCAAAATATGTGATATGTGTTTTGGATCCATGATGAATATATTAGATTCTTTATGTGTTGTTTTTATTAACTTGTTCAAAGAATGAGGAAGGTGTGTTGTTTCTTTTTGTACAACATTGTTCACATGGCTTAGGAGTCAGAACTACAATACGAGAATTTGGATCGAAAAAGTCTTTAACAAACTACAACAATAAGGTACATGTATCTTTCTTCTCAAAACTCTTTTCCTTAGAAAGCATGTAGAATATAGGGAAAAGTAGAAGTAATTGTTATTGTATATTTGTTGGTGAGCCCGATTCACTAACCAAAGGAAGTACTTAGCTGGCTACCTCTATGACACTTTCCCGCACAACAAAATATGTGACCCTTCTAAAGAAATTTCCTAAAAAATTATTTAGATTGGGTTTTATTTCTTTATTGTTTTCTCTTTAGAAACAATAAAATAACTTTTCTTCGTATATTTTTCAGTCTCGGAAATTTTGAGAAATATTTGAGCAATTTTGATCATCTTTTGCATCACTTTTTTATCTCTTGGATCACCTGGTCATGCAAAGAATAGAAATTGGTCTTTCCTAACATGCCTAAAGTGGCTACCATGCCTATTTGGTCATTGATTTTATGACAATAGTAGTGATAGTATGTAAAATGTTGGTTTTAGATTTAGTTTTTAGTTCTTTTTCCATCTTACATATTGTATTGCGCTCCTATGTAATACTCGGGAGTAGTTGAGTAAATTGTTTTATTGCTTGCAAGTTGTATTCATTAATAAAAAGTCAAGTAGATGTTTTTTACAAGATATTTTTCTACTAGTTGCATGCACTAGTTACACCTTTCATTAACTAAGCCTCATGTCCTAAAGAATCTTAAGTGATTTTGTCTTAACTTATCACACATTTTTATCCATTTCAGTTCAATAGTTAAAGAAAGAAAACAATACTTCTTTTATCATGGAATATTTGTTGCTATTATAAAAATAAAAACATCAGCATTACAACTATTACATTGTTTGATTGTTCTTTATCAACTAGAAAGATTTTATTTGGATTTAAATTTTAAAAAAAAAAAAACATTTTAAAAGGATTCAAAGAAAAACTATTATGTGAGTACCTAACTCTATGGTGTTTTCATCAAAAGAAACTTAATGATTGAAGTTATTTCATGTTTATAAAAAAATATTTATCAACAATTAGAGTTTGTTTGGATCGAGTATTGCATGGTTTTTTTGTGGTCGCATTAAGTTGAAAAAGAGAAAAATGAACCTCTTTTCTCTCTATTAGATTAAGAGTCATTCATCAAAAGTAAAGACGTTGATTTTGGTATCTTTCATTCTCTGGTTCATCACTTTGAGTTGATAACATAATCAACAATCTTCACACCATACCTTTGAGATAAACAACAAACATTAAAATTAATCATAATTTATCATATAGAAAACTCACATTAGATTAAGAAGTAGGGCCTTGTTTTAGGCCCTGGAGAGTAAACATAGCCAAGGCCACCAAACATTAAACTAGGAAATTATTTAATGAGAGATAATACATTATTAATAAAAAATGATTATAGAGAGAGCACATATAACACATGTCAAGCACTACATTCAAGCTAGGAAAGTGGGGTAGATATCCCCTCCTCACTTTTTTAGTGGGATTAACACATGTATGAGGTTTTTGAATTAAAGTGGAAAGTACTTGGGGTGACACCACTTTTCTCTAAAGCCTTGGGTTGAGGACAGAAGCCTTTCATTCCTTTCCCATATGCCTGATGTTGACCTACAATTGTCTCCCCAGACTATCAATTCTGAAGTGGTAACCTTAGTTTCTATTCCTATCACGTAACACAAGTGACTATACATGGGAAATCCTTGCAGTTCATGAGGCATACATATAACACCCACCTTAGTTCTTTTTTATGGTAATCACTGAAGACGAGTACTTGCACCTCTATTTATTATTGCATGATGGTTATTATAATTGTTTCATTCACACCTTCATTGATTGGTTATTGGGACTTCATATCCCCTGGGAATCATGTTTCGGAAGGCCCTCTTTACTCATTTTTTCACTAACTATAAGAAGGCCTTAACCACCTTACTCTAGTTTTTGGAAAAGTACTTTGTTTGGTGTGACATTGAGTTTTTTGTATTCATATTCTTTGTGATACATTGTGTCTAGTTGGCCTTGGGATTTATTGTTTGAGTTTTTTTCATTTATTATATAAACAAAACTTCAAACATTTCAAAGTGGTTAAACTACCAACCTATCGTTTCAGGAAGCAGAGAGGTGAGCCACCAAATATATAAGGTCCCACTAATTAGTAGAGATTATTACACCCACCTCAAACAATTTATAGTTATTTAGAACATAAAAAGTTTGCAACTCTTGATATCCCTATTGGAGAAATTACTTATTTCTCAAAATCTGACAAAGCCCCTTCACAAAGACACTTTGTTCATGATCCTTTAAATATAATTGAATAATTTGATCCAACTAACATCGATACTATTGATAATCCAACACTTTCCAACATTAATTCCCCTTTGATATACCCTAACATTCTAATTGTATTGGAAATAGGTGCATCACCATCTTTTGATTTGTTTTATTTTTTCTATGATTTGTGACGCACCGTGCAGTCAGATACTATTGCATGATCTAATTCCCAAAGTTCTAGCTACATAATGCCTCATAACTACAAGGTCACTCATGCTTTCCATACCACTAGAATGACTAAAAATATTGGTACTTGTCCTTATGGAATTCCAATGATAAGCGTGTCAATTCCAGCACATAGTTTCCCTATCACTAGTGTGACCACTACTAGAAATTCAGTGCATGTTACTAAATTTTCAGGTTTTAATATTGAATTAGGTCAAATTCATCTTCAGGTATCTTTACTTGTGAGTCTACTTTACTAAACATGGGTTTCCCCTACAGTTTGGTTGGTCCATCCAACACCAGCAGTATGAAAGGAAGATAGTGATCTCCAAAATACCCATTGGATATTTGGATTATAGTGATCTCCAACTTCCTTTGGGAAGCACTTTATATTAGGATTTTAAACGAGCATACATATAATTAATAATGAGAAAACAAAATTCTACACAACAACACATTTAAGATAGACACGCAATGTTTACGTGTAAACTCCAAAACCAGGAAAACCCCCCATAATAGATCTATTATCTACCTTGACCTAAACTAGACAAGCCAAACCAAGTGAGCTATCCATCACTCACCTCCATGCCACTTTACAATGAATCCTTCTAAATAATTATAAATAATTCATTACATGCAATACCATGGGAAAATACCATGGGCCACCAAATACCTTGGAAAAATAACATTGGACACCAAATACCATGGGCCCAAAAACACATGCTGATACCTAAACCATTTGAATCATTCTCGAGTCAAGGTTAACCCTAACAATCCCCCCTTTAAACTTGACTTGGAGTAAATCCCAATCCCCCTCAAAGTTTTACCGAGGAATCTCACATACACCCCCCTATAACCTAGTTCTATTTCCTAACTTTACCAGTGAGTTACTAGGGGTATGCATGCCTTACCAAGGATTATATACATATGCCCTTTTACATGATAAATTCTCCATTAATTTTTTCATGTGTCTTCATGGTGACTATGCCATCACCATCTGTTCCTCACTTTCTTTCTTGTTTTTTTCTATGCTCCTTTTTGTACCTGTCATTGACGTCCATATAAAAAAAATCCATCTATCGGATTACATGGGTCCTCAGCTCCTATAACCTCCATTTCTCTAGGAATCCTCTTCGCATACATTATTCATCAATCTTGGTCCCACAACTGAGATTAAACCATCTCACATTCCTCCCTCAAATGAAGACTCAACCTCTTTGATCCACATCAAGTTAGGATACGAGTACACCTACCACCCTTGTACCTACGCAGTGGTTCATTCCACACCTAATGCAACATCCCTTCTCTGTCCATAAGAGGGACACCTTGTGATTCTAGAACCCGAGGAAATTAAATTCTAACCAAGAACCAAAAAACTACTAAGGTGTCAGGTACCACCGATCATGCACCTTGAAACGTTAATTAAAAAACTAGGTACAACACATAGAGCAGAACCATATTCCAAACCATGTCTATAGCACCACTTATTAGGATTTTAAATGAGAATACATATAATTAATAATGAGAGAACAAAATTATACACAACAACACATTTAGACACACAATGTTTACATGAAAAACCCAAAACTGGGAAAAACGACCATAATATATCTATTATCTTCCTTGACCTAAATCGGCCAAGCCGGACCAAGCGAGCTAGACACCACTCACATCCATACCACTTTATAATGGATCTTCCTAAAGCCTTATAAATACTTCCTTACATGCAATACCATGGGACACTAAATACCATTAAACACCAAATACCTTGGAAAAATACCATTGGCCACCAAATACCATGGGCCCAAAAACACATGTTGAGACCTAAACCATTTGACTCATTCATGATTCAAGGTTAACCCTAACACTTTAAGGGAGTTCAATTAGTTTCCCCACTCTCTTTCTCAAAGGGACCAGGTGGGAAATAAAAAAGAAGTAAAAAAAAGGCAACAACCCCATTGATGCTTCAGTTTTGGATTATAATCCCAGTTGGAAATCAATTACTTTGATTCAGAATTCAAGGAAATCCTCTACAAAGAAGAAAAACATTGAACAGAGCCAAGAATATTTCATATAACTAGGAAATTCTATGAAATGAGATCATGAAATAAATACTTTGGTTGGGCCAAGTATCATCTTGTGTATTTTGGGGGTGTTAATTTTGTACTTTATACCCAAGATTCATGTTAGTTTACCTATACCTTATAAAGTGTTTGGATCATGTTGTGAGTTATTATGTTTGAACTCTTAATTTATAATACAACTTATAGTTAAAAACATAAGAAGTTTCAAATATAAAATAAATCCACTAGTGAACAAAAATTGAAAAACAAAAGCAAGGTAGGTGTCTAACCTGGTAGATCACATCCAAGGTAGTCTAAGAACCCAAATATGGGAGTGTCTTCAGCCTAAATTTATGCACACAGTTTCCTCCATCCTATGTTTCATCCTTTGGAGTAGCCTTGGTAATCTTTGTCAAATTCCCATGATCATCAAATGTTGTTAGGGGTTTTGAACATGTACCTATTCCATGTGAACCATATGGCTCCAATCGTCTTCCATCGTAGGCATAAAATTCACCTCAAAAATCACCATCACCCACATCAAAACCACTCCTACCGTACCCTAAATTTTTTCCAATAGGGGTTTCATAATAAGAGAAATCAATGTCATCACTAGTTCCTATTCCCAATCTATCGCATTCTTTCAATTTTTTTGGAAGCTCCACTATTGCTAGGTTCCACCATGGCTCTCTACAGTGGGATCGTTTTAGTGGGATCTTGTGACTAGTGCACCACCATGTGGATTCTACTCTATTCAAATGTTCCAGTCTTGTTTTAGCAAGCATGTTGAAGTCCCAAAGAATGTCACGAGTCGAGATTCCTTCATGGATACCTTACTCTCTTCTCCCATGAAAATGACAATCGAATGTAATTTGGATAAAATTTGGGTCACATGTCAGGATTCCTCCATGCATATCTTTCTCTCTTGTCCCATGAAACTGACAAGTGGATGCAATTTGGACAAAGTTTGGTGCCCAGCAAGTTTGGGGTTTTTATTTTTTGAATTTAGAGTAATGGTTTTTTTTTATAATTTTTAATATAACTAAAATTAATGGATATTTTTTGGTGGCTATAACACTCATAATATAATTCAAAGCAATTAATTGATTCCCAACCAATCACATCACAATTGTGAGTAAAAAATGGAGCTCTATGGCGAGCACTGAGATCTCAGTTGCATGTCAAAACAAAAAAATTATGGATTATTATAATATTTTTTGTTTTATATGCATATGTTTGGTCTCCCATACCACCTTATAAAAATTCATATGCCACCTTACATCGACTCTCCAATCACCTAAATAGCAATGCCCATGGCATTTGTAACAACTACTATACTTCCACCACTATAATAGTTCATTGAACAATGAAAATAAATAAATGAGGTGGATCCTATAGATGGACTTCGCATGATATGTGGAATATGTAAGGTATGAATCATTGAAATTTGATCATTGTAATGTCCTTTTTTTGGAATTTCAAGGAGAAAAGTGCAACTCAGGAAAAATTTGAGATTAACTAGTCATGACTCTAGAGGGTTCCAACTTTCACCAAATAGTCCCGAAGTTGAAATGAAATGGTATGGTGATTCTTAAAACATCCAAAGGTGTTTTATGGATGATTTGTATTATAATTTATACCTCTTCAACCTTGTTTGTATCTGATGACAAAAAGGCCAAAATTACTAGAAAATTGCGATCCAATCCCCCCTAGGGTGTAGGCCAAATGGGCTTCCCAACTCATGTAAGAACCTAAAAAAATTGTAAGAGGATTATGGGGAATGATACGATACCTCATGGAATTTCATTACACATGGTTATTATTTCTGCAAGCTATTTATAAAGTTCCACGTTCATTTGATAACTTTCAGTGAAATTGGTTATGGGGAAATTGCATAACTAGCTTGATTTTGACATATGAAATGTAGAGTTAAAGGCTCATATATGATGTGACATATAGATACCATATACATAATAACAATTTCTGCCCCAATATTATTAAACACCATATAAATCCCCTCTTGCAAGTATTATATACAACTCATTCAGTATGGGAGTCAAATACATGAAAACTAGTGAAACAGTAGCATGGAATTGCAAGAGTATCACATATGGATTTCTTGGATTTCGACCCAAAGATCATAGGGACATGAAATTACAGAGTAAAACATAATATATTTCTTTCAAAACATCATAAAACTCAGGGGACAAGCCTCATACAAATCTGATACAAGACTCCTTCAATATTGAAGCCAAAGTCATGGAAACTAGTGACTCAATGGCATGGGAATGCAAGCTTTCCACACATGAGTGTATTGTATTTTGAGGCATGTATCATAAGGAAATGAAATTACAGAGTAATACATCATGTATGGCATTCCCAATATCATCCAAATAATATAATATCCCTCATACAAATATGGTATAAAACTACTTCAAGATTGAAGCCAAAATCCATGAAAACTAGTGATATAATGGCATGAGAATGCAAGATTTTCACATAGGAGTTTCTTGGATTTAGAGATGAATAGAATATGGTAATTAAATTAAATAGTACTAAATAATATATTCATTCCCCAACATCATCAAACTCAGATAAAATTCCTCATACAAATCTCATATAAAGCTACTTCAATATTGAAACCAAATCCATAAAAACTAGTTATTCAAGAGCATGGGAATGCAAGCCTTTCATACATGTATTTATGATACTTAGAATTACAGAGAATATTGATATGAGATTAAATATCCATGAATCATGTATCAAATCTTGGGCATCAACTATACTCAACAAATCACAACCACTACTCAAACAAGTGCTTCATCAAATGAGAGTGTGGGGGAATGGAGAAGAAGGAATGAGAGAATGGGGAGACAGATGAGAATTTGAATGTATGGAAATTCAAAATGAAAATAAAAATCCTTGATTAATATTCCATGATATTTCTGAATGGCCTCTCCATCAACCAACTTGGAAAGGAATCTAACTCCCTCGAAATTGGTTCACAAGCAAGGAGAGTGAACACTCATCGTGCAATGGACAAGCAAAATCTCTCCAAAATGCCAAAGGAAAATTAAAAAATTATCAAAAACCTATTATCCTTCCTCATGAAATACTTTTATTAACTTCATGAATCCTCCTAAGGTCGAATTCCCCTCCATGGGCTTCCTCCAACTCATCTTAGTGGATTAGTAACTCATGTGATACGTGTCTTCCTCTTCATGCTCCAATTCTTCCGCCAATTCAAATGGATGCCTCTAACTCCCAAATTCGACCTCTTGGTGGATATTTTTATCCATATCATGTCATATTTTTCATATTTCAGCAATCAGGTCTGAATTTGTCATAATTGTCATAGAATCTTCCATCATTTGTTGTCATAGAGTGCATGGAATCTCCTTCCAAATGGCACACATTGTCTTCTAGTCTCTTCCTCTTCCACGGAGTTACTCTCCTTTACCAATTAGAATTCCTTGGCTCATTATATAATATTTGACACTACATCACCACCAATAATGTTACATTACCCATGTGTTTGAATTTGGATATGAAGACCATGCCAAGTGTGCGGGAAATTTGGTCACCCAAAGGCTCCACAAGCTTCCAATTGTCTCCATGAATCCATGCCACCTTAGTTTCTTAGAATTTATCATTTATTTGACCCGTTTAAATGTGAATATGATAAACTAAATTCCTTTTGGGCCCCATATCCCCTTATTACAAAATTTATGTCTCCATCTCAACCCAGGGAACTAGTAGGTTGGTGAAACATTATTTGCAAATAGTCTTATTTGAAAATTATTTAATTGGGGACATGAAAATCATAGGGTTATCTTGGAAATGAAAAGGATTTCAACAAGCTAAGCATTTTAAAGAATATGGATTTCTATAACAACCAGCTAATCAGGTTGTTGTTGAGTTTCAAAGGGATAAAATAGTTGTGGTGTGGCCTTATTCTATCTAGGTGGGATGGATATGGTCTAATAATATGTAATGAAGTGGAAACAATATTGTTGGAGATACATTAAATAAAATAAAATAAAATGTCAATATTTTTCAAATAAGGACTAGAATGGACTTTGGTTAACAAGCAATATAAAAACCCATCTCATACAAAGACCTATATTTTATGTCCCAAATATATTTAGGCCTGGACAATTGAAAATCATCCACCTTTTAAATCACAAATTGGTGAGGGTGTTCCATCATAATCCCTGGCTTCTTGACTCTCCTTGCAATCTAGGCATTAATCATCATCACAAATGTGAGTTGGTGGAGATGAACTAATTTAATTATGAACATGAATCAATACATATGATAAATCCCAAATAATTCCACTAAATCACTAACCTAGCACAACCAAACCATGACAATGGCCAATGCACCTAGCACGCTCAACCCATGCAATGGATTTATGCACGTTGGAAGATTCAAACTATAATACCCTCACCCTATACCTAACCTTAATATATAACTCCTAACTAACTAACATGCTAACCCATAAACCATTTACCCCTAGTACCCCCAAAACTTGAACCCCTTACCCACTAACCCCCTAAGTTCCTCACCTCTAACCCATGAACCCCCCAATTCCTAACACATCACAAAATTGCACCCACTAGCACATTAAGTCATTATCCATCTAATCCTAACCCATGCACTGACACACAAACTAGTTCTCATGACCAGGAACGAATGACAGTAAAACTAATGTTGGAAAGACAAAATACTAATAACAAGTTATACAACTTGACAAGAACCCGACATTGTTCTCGTTTTTTGGAGGTTTAATTTTTGTAGCTATTTTTACCTCCGTTTCAAAAAATATGTATACTAGTAGCACCATTTTTCATTTTGAGCTCTTTTTTGCGATTTTGAACATTCTTGGTTATAAGAAAAAGAATAATTTTTATTCACAAATGCGTTTTTTGAAATTTTACAAAAAATAATACATTTAGTAACTAGTTGTAATGAAAAATATACATTTTTGAATTTTTTTAACATTTCGAAGCTAGATAGGACAAAAAATATAAACATTTCGGAAGTTTTTCCTTAAAAAAAAATTTTAAATAAATCATATTTTTGGGCTAATTTGTAAAAAATATGAGAAAATAAAGACAATTCAAATTATTTTTTAGTATTTTCAGCTATGTTTTGCGTATTAAGTTATTTTATGTATAAAAATGATACTATTTAACATTTTTTTCAATAAAGTGATGATTCTCATAAACTTAACAAAAAGTATACCATACATTTGTAATGAACATATTAAAAACATAATATTTAATCTCAAAATAAAATATTAAAGTCAAAACATTACAAAAAATATCGTATCAAAAAATTGTGAAATTTGACATTTTCCTTGTAACACCCCCTCGTTACTTTTGATATTTTGTTGTTATTTAATTTAATGAAACAATAAACTAAATTTTATATGAATATAATTGGAAATTGAGAGTTTTAACAGCTATACAATTAATTGATAGAAACTTGGGTTTAAAAACAGTTATCAGAACCCCAGCATTCTTTACGAAGACAAGTGGCCAGTGCTATGGAGAATTAGTTATTTGCTATAAAAGTCCTAGGAAAGGAAAGATGCATGCAGAGAGTATGAGTTATAAGAAAAAATAAATAAAAGAGAGAGCTTCCAGTGATCACAAGAGGTGAAGGCTCTATGGAATGTATCCACGAAATAACGCAGAGCTGCCAGAGAGCATCTTGAAGATGTTATGCTCTATACTAGAACCATCAGTGAGCATAAGAGAATGCTAGGTTCTGGAATAACTTACTCTCTATAATTACTGGTGGCAACTTGAAGCTGCAGTAGAACTATTTTAAACCCGAAATTCCGAGCAAGGGGGTGGAACCAAACAAGCTTGCTTGCTACGTTCCAGTGGTAGGATGGTGTGTGGCTATTAAGACTACAATTTCCGAAATATACATATATGTTTTCTAAAACTAATCTTGTTATCAGTATAGCCACCACTATGTGATTATTTTATTACTATTGGTGTTTATGATTCAAATGCAGTTAGGGTTAAATAAGATTAAGGTTAATATTTTCCCTATTGATGTTTGTATTACAGTCACAGTTACACTAATGTATGGTTAATATTTGTTTATATTTCATTTATAGATATCATTATACTGTCATAGAGTTAATTTTATCTTGAATACAGTTAATATTTTAAATATAGTCAATGTTAGGATATGAGGAACCCTTTCCTCTAATATTACTGATAAACAATTATTCTTTAGAAAAAGTAAAAAGAGAATAAATTGAAATATTTCTTTTCAAAACGAAAAACCCTTCGTCGATAATGAAAAACTCTTACTGTATCGAAACCAACCAAGAAGTTCAAAAATCCATGAGAATAATCTTAGGTATATATATATATTATTCTTCATATATTGACAATAAAAAAACCTAGCAACAAACCGAATAGGGTAGAAACCCCGACCTATTTCTTGGTTGAACAATTTATGCAAACAATAAAACCAAGACATATTTACATATTACAAAAAAAATAACTTATATAGTTAAACAAATGTCCACATGAAGTTATAATTCAGATTCTAAGTCAAAACTCTTGTTTTAAAACACAGTGGCGAAAACCCAGAAGGAAGTCATGTGCTCCACATCATGTTATAATCATTAAAATATCAATATTATCTTCTCACCAAGTTAGGGTTTTACCTATGAAACATAACTAAGGACCCAACTGTAATAGGGTTCATTTTACAAAACTTAAAACTAGTAAACCAACTATAAATGCGTTGAATGGCATTTCAAAACCCTAATTAACTCTTAACAAAAATTACCAATAATGTGGAAGCCAAATGGCTTAAGAAGTTAAAACCCCAGCTGTAAGTCTTTGTTTACAATGAACAAACAACATCAAGAACAGATTCAACTGATAATAAAGCATGCAGACGAAACGACCATGAACATTAAACATTTCCTCCTTCAAAGTGCAGAACCGGGGAAGAGCCGCAACTTTAAACCTAAAAAATCACCTATTGAACCAAGGTTTGATTACCATGGTGGACACACCTACAAACAAAGGGTTTTACACCGTCATTAGTATATAGTTGAATAGTGAAGTATTAAAACATTTACATTTGCTAATAAAAGAGTTTATATACGAATTACCTGTAGATTGAATGGCGTGTTGTGTTTGAACATTAAAGATCTATGTATAAGTCGTATAAATCGACTGTAAAACCTGGAAAACAAAATCCATAGTTCAGTACAACTAGGAGGTGAAGTTGTAATCTAAACCGTTGAGGGTTATTTCACAAACACATAATCATCTACCCTCTCTAGATCATGAACAACGTTGGGACAAGGCAGAATTGCAGTTCTTCGACTGAATAGGATAATGTTCCGACAATCGTAATGAAGTGGATAAACCTAAACTAAATTCAAACCCAATGATTGTGCTTTCTAGCTGTCATCCACCTTCGGACCTGAAATGATATAAATCATAACTAAATCTCTTTTGGCGAAGCTTTGGGCTATAGTTGGATTGGTTAACTTTGCCTCCACCTCTTTCTACCTTTATAGAGTAGTCTTTTGAGATCTAGGCCCAATAAGGACTCTCCTTAGTTGCTTGAAATGGTGGATAAGGCACCTGCAAGGTTTAAATGAGTTAGTGTTGATGCTAAGTAAGTTTTACGGTTTAAACTGGCGAATCTTTCTCAAATATTTTTTAATGAATCGCCCAACGATTGAGGCATAACCTTTACTTTTTATTGAACTTTACTTGCGTTGAGGATCTAAGTTCTTAAACACTTTGGGGGTTTTCACAAGCAAGAAGAAAAACTAAGATATATATATATATGTTTCAATATATATAATGTTTAAAATATTATAATACATATTGTATCAAAAAATTGTGAAATTTGGCATTTTCCTCAAAGCATAAAACTAAATATCAAAAACACTTTTTTAACCATCGATATACTTACACTTTGTTTTTTAATTTACAATAAGTTAAAAAAACCATGTGAAAACATTTAAACATCGTAAAAACGAATAAAGCAAATATATATTAATAATAAAAACATAAGTTTAAGAAAAACACATGAAAAAAACATATAGTTTTTAAACAAAACCATGTGGAAAATACATAAGTTTGAAACAAATAAATATTGACAAAATAATAAAGAACCTTTAAATAGTATAAAGGGGTGGCCCTATTCCCAGAATCTCCTCTCTTAAGAACTTACGAATCCCAGATATATATTGCTTATACAAAAGCCACAAAACCTTTTAAGAATTTGTTTTTTATTTTTTTCTTTGGTTTTTAAAATATTTTGTTATATTAACATAATATTTGGTATTTTAATATTGTTTCATATTTTATGTTGTTTTATAATTTAAGTTTTCTAATTTATAATTTATATTGTTTTACATTTTATATGTTTTTTTAAATATTACAATAAATATAGTATCAAAACAATGTAAAATTTGATATTTTTTCAACAACTTAAAACTAATCAAAAATTATTTTTTAACAATCCATATACTTACATTTTGTTTTTTAATTTACAATAAATTGAAAAAACCATGTAAAAACATTTAAACATCATACAAATGAAAAAACAAATATATAAAAATAATAAAAATATAAGTTAAAAAAAAACATATAACTTTTAAATAAAACCATGTGATATATATATAAGTTTTAAACAAAATAATATTAACAAAATAATTTAAAAATAAATAAATAGTATAAAGGGGCTGCTCGATTCTGAGAGTCACCCCCTTAAGAACTAAAGATTTTGTTTTACATTATATATATATATATTTAAAATATAACAAAAATATCTAATCAAGAATATCAAAAACTCATTTTTAAGAATCCATATACTTACATTTTGTTTTTTTAATTTAGAATAAGTTGAAAAAAACCATTTGAAAACATTTAAACATGATAAATAGAATAAAACAAGTATATAATAATAATAATAACATAAGTTAAAAATACATATAAAAATATATATAACTTTTAAACAAAACCATGTGAAAAATATATATAAGTTTTAAACACATGTATATTAACAAATAAATAAATAAAATTAAATAACATAAAGGGGAATATAAATAAATAAAATTAAATAGCATAAAGGGGTGACAGATTCCGAGAATTCGCCTACATTAAGAACTCTCTCCCCCCTTATATATATTGCTTATACAAAAGCTACAAAACATTTTAAGATTTTGTTTTTATTTTTTATTTTTTTGTTTGGTTTTTAAAATATTTTGTTATACTAACATAGTATTTGGTTTTTTTTAATTGTTTTAGATTTTATGTTGTTTATAGTTCAAGTTTTATATTTTATATTTTATATTGTTTTGCATTCTATATTTTTTTAAAATATTTTGTTATTTTTAATGTTTTGTATTTGTTGTGGTATTTTTTTTAATTATTATTTTTTAAATATTTTGTTATAGTTTTAAAGTGAGTGTAAATTTTCTAAATTTTTTTAAGAATATTTTTATTTTCAATTTAGTTGTATTTTAATTTTATATTATAATTTTTTTGTTATTTAATTGTTTTTAATGTCTTTAATGTCTTTTTTATGAATTTTTGCATTTTTTATTTTACTTTTAGTAGTTTTGGTTCAACAAAGTGCTCCTCTGGTCAGAAATTCCTTTATTTTATATGGAAAGAGTGGTCTAATAATTTCTAGAATAATTTTTGTTTAATATATTACAATTTGTATATATTGTTGCTAAGAGGTTTAATAAATATAATTTTAAATTATGACAAAATGATATAATTATGTTTTTTTTTAAATATTGTGCTACCCATAGCATCAATTTTCAATTTGGGGCTTGATTTAAGGTTATTGTAAATAACAAGAAGGATTGTTTTCATCCATGTCCACATTTTTAGCCCAAAAAAAAGCGATGCTACCGGTATCACCACTTTTTTATTTGAAGGTTCTTTTTTCAGAAAAATTGGATTTTTATTGCTAGAGTTCTCGTTTTGAGTATAAAGTTCTTGTCAAGTTATATAAGATGTTTAATCTATGTCACCTAAACCATATTCCTGACACATGTATCTAACCCACACACTTGGTGCACCCACCTAACCCACACACATTACCTATGCATTGAATCCCTAACCCCTGTCTATACCTTAGTACAAATACACCCTCAACTTTTTGTGACACTTCTTAGTAACTATAAGTGAAAGGTAAAACCCACCCCAGCTTAATAATGACTTATCCAAAGACAAAGGTGATCCATAACTAATGACATTGAAATGTACACTAACCGACCACTAATCCTCTAACCCTAAATCTTTCCCTAACCCTAAATCCATTACCCATGAAAACCCAACCATCTATTTGGAAACACATTGACCCCTTAACCCATAGTGCCCTAAATCTAACATCTATGTTGGAAATATTTTGGGGTATGTAATGACCCATGCACATAACCCACACAGGTATCTAACCATGAAATTAACCCCATGCATTTAACCTATACACCTAAATCATAAACACAACCCATGCCTTTGTTACGTGAACCTAATCCACATGCATAAGTGAAACAAAAACCTATCCCTGTGAGCCATCAGAACTTTAATAATAATATAATGAGTAGTTCCTTCATTTATATTGGCCCCAAACCACGGATCCTATTAAACCCTTGACCATGTACTAGTAGCTAAATATCCCATTCATGCCCATATACCTCGTGTTGGAAAAATATTATATATGTTGGGCCTATATAGTGTTCGATGGCCCATAATCCTTGATATCATTAGTTTGGTGTTATGTGTAAGGTGTTTTTCCATGAATAACAATTTCTTGTATCATCAATTACTTACTACTGCCAACGACTAAACACAACTAACACAACCAACCAACCTATATGACTTCTGGACCTAGCACACCCAACCCATATAATGTTTCAAGCACCTTGTAAGATTAAACCTATAACCCCCTTTACCCCATACCTAACCCTAATGGCTAATCCCTAACAAACTAACATGTTAACTCATAAACTACTTACCCACTAGAACCCCCAAAACCTAAACCTCTTAACAACTAACCCACTACCCTCCAAGTTATCCAAATAAGGTAGAATATATTATTTTTGCAATAATAAACCAATCCTATAATGTTATATGTCCAAATTAGTAATATTGAATCTATATACTTGCTTTCATATCCATGTATAATACAATTTACATTTCAAGTCATTAAACTTAAAGCAATACATATTTTTTCAGAAATGTGTGTGTGGGTGTGTGTCCTTGAAAGGTGATGCCAAGTTATGTGAAAACGTATTTCCTAAAAGAACGAAAATGGTAACTATGAAGAACACATATAACTTTATGAACGCGGTGATAATCAATACATATTTTTGAGAAATGTGTGTGTGGGTGTGTGTCTTTGAAAGGTGATGCTAAGTTATGTGAAAAACGTATTTCCTAAAAGAACGAAAATGGTAACTATGAAAAACACATATAACTTTATGAACAAGATGATAATTAATCTTGATAAATACTTCCATAAATATGCATAACATGAGTTAAATATTGATAATAAATCCAGGGGTTAAAAGAAACTAATCCCCCATGATTGAAATTTTTCTGGAAGATCTCAAATTTGTGTTGAAGGCTTTGTTTTCATTACGCAACCTTTTATTCATGCAAAAGTATCATAGAAGGGATAACATGATGAAGAAAATTGATTCAAATAAATGGTTTACCATAGACACCAAGGACATCATTGGTACACATTAGATTTACCAACATAATATCAATGGATTGAACCATGCTCATTAAATGTACAAGGATGTTCATGGGATTAAAGTTGATCTATGAGGGGTATTATACATTTCATTAATAGATGTGGGTTGAAAGTGTTCAATCTTCTTGTAAATATTTACAAAATAGTTTACGTACCTTGGAAGCTTCAACCTATAACCCCCTAACCCTAACGTCTAACCCCAAACAAACTAACATGTTAACTCATAAACTACTTACCCACTAGTACCCCCAAAACCTAAACCTTTTAGCCACTAACCCACTACCCCCCATAGCAGTGTGCTTATCCAAATAAGGTAGAATATATGATTTTTGTAATCAATAAACCAATCCTATCATATTAGGTGTCCAAATTAGTAATATTGAAGCTATATATTTTCTTTCATATCCATGTATAATACAATTTACATTTCAAGTCATTAAACTTAAAGAAATACATATTTTTTAGAAATGTGTGTGTGGGTGTGTGTCCTTGAAAGGTGATGCCAAGTTATGTGAAAAAAATATTTCCTATAAGAACGAAAATGGTCACTATGAATAAAACATATAACTTTATGACCAAGATGATAATTAATCATGATAAATACTTTCGTAAATATGCATAACATGAGTTAAAATTTAATAATAAACCCAGGGGTTAAAACAAACTAATCCCCCCATGATTGAAATTTTTTTGGAAGATCTAAAACTTTGTGATCAAGGCTTTGTTGTCATTATGCAATCTTTCATTTGTGCAGAAGTATCATAGAAGGGATAACACGATGAAGAAAATTGATTGAAATAAATGGTTTACCATAGACACCATGGACATCATTGGTACACCTTAGATTTACAAACATAATATCAATGGCTTGAACCATGCTCCTTAAATATCCAAGGATGTTCATGGGATTAAACTTGATGTGAGGGGTATTATACATCTCATTAATAGATGTGGGTTGAAAGTGTTCAATCTTCTTGTAAATATTTACTAAATACATGGTTGGAACAAGACCCATATCAAAGGTGTTAGGTTACTAAATTCTATAATCACTTTATTCAGTAGTAAGTTACTAAATTCTATCATCACTTTATTCAGTATTAGGTTAATATTAAATTCTATCTATCATCACTT
Source organism: Pseudotsuga menziesii (assembly GCA_001517045.1). NCBI lineage: Eukaryota > Viridiplantae > Streptophyta > Pinopsida > Pinales > Pinaceae > Pseudotsuga > Pseudotsuga menziesii. The sequence goes on from LPNX010805222.1 coordinate 488,610, forward strand.
TATTCAATGCTAGGTTACTAAATTAAATCATCACTTTATTCTATATTTTGAACTTGGACCATGTATAAAGTCATGATAACCATACTCAATGTGACAAAATCAAAATGGCAATCATATCTTGATCATGTGACAAATATTCCCTTTGCAGAACCTATGTAATGTCCAAGGGACACAAGGATATCTCACGAGACCCATAGACAAATATTATGGTATAATACCCTAAATTTTGGCATTGAAACACATCACGGACACCAAGAACTGTGTCTAGTGTTCTAAACTTCAAAATGAGCACCACATCCAATTTATAGACCAAACATTCCCTATGGAGGGCCAATATGGTGGTTTGGAATCACACACATGGACCATGAGATCCATAGTAAAATGCTACAATGTAAGGTCCTAAATTTTTCATTATACCATGGAATGGTTCTCAACATCCATCCCTAGTGTTCCCCTCCTCAACGTGGTGTTCATATCTCACATATTAGGCTAAGGATTCCCTACAAGTTCCCTATGCCTTGATGTGGGTTATTATGCAAAGAACGTGAGCCCCATAGACAAATTTTATATCCCAAAAACATGGGTTTTGTTATCAAACCATAGATTAATGACCAAGAAGTATCCATGATGTGACAAACCTAAAAATGAATGCCATATACATGTCACTGGGAAATATGGGATAGGACCTCATGGATGGCCTATGTAGAACCCAAAAGCCTCATGCTATGAACTAAAAATCTAGATGTGGGTTGAAAGTGTCCAATCTTCTTGTAAATATTTACTAAATACATGATTGGACAATACCCAGATCAAAGGTGTTAGGTTACTAAACTCTATCATCACTTTATTCAGTATTAAGTTACTAAATTCTATCATCACTTTATTCAATATTAGGTTATCAAATTTTATCTATCATCACTTTATTCAATGCTAGGTTACTAAATTAAATCATCACTTTATTCTATATTTTGACCTTGGACCATGTATAAAGTCATTATAACCATACTCAATGTGACAAAAAAAAATGGAAATCATATCTTGATCATGTGACAAAGGTTTCCTTTGCATAACCTATGTAATGTCCAAGGGACACAAGGATGTTTCACGAGCCCCATAGACAAATATTATGGTATAATACCCTAAATTTTGGCATTGAAACACATCACGGGAACCAAGAACCATGTCTAGTGTTTTAAACTTCAAAATGAGCACCACATCCCATTTATAGACCAAACATTCCCTATGGAGTTCCAATATGGTGGTTTGGAATCACACACATGGACCATGAGATCCATAGTAAAATGCTACAATGTAAGGTCCTAAATGTTTCATTATACCATGGAATGGTTCTCAACATCCATCAATAGTGTTCCCCTCCTCAACGTGGTGGTCATATCTCACATGTAGGCTAAGGATTCCCTACAAGTACCCTATGCCTTGATGTGGGTTACTATGCAAAGAACATGAGCCCCATAGACAAATTTTATATCCCAACAGCATGGGTTTTTTTATCAAACCATATATTAGTGACGAAGAAGTATCCATGATGTGACAAATCTAAAAATCAACACCATATACATGTCACTGGGAAATATGGGCTAGGGCCTCATGGATGGCCTATGTAGAACCCAAAAGCCTCATGTTATGGACTAAAACTCTAGATATTAACACTTGAACATGACTTGGGTCATCATGAACCATCCTTGGTTTTCCAAACCTTTAAATGTGACACCACATCTTACTTGCTTGTCAAAATATTTCCTATGCATGGCTTATGTTGTGGCTTAAGGCCCCACGCATGGCATGTAAGGCTTAAAGATAGATTCCATGGATTTAGAACCTAGGTTTTTACACCAACCTTTTCCCTTATCCCAAAGAAACATATCATGCATTCCAAACCTTGAAATCACCATCATATCAAACTTGGAGGCCAAAGATTATGTATTATGGGCATGTGTGATTCCCCAAGAAAAAATACATGGCATGGGAAACAAGAACCATCCTTGGTATGTTAATTCTCAAAATAATGAACATATTTCACTCATATTCTAAATATTTACTATGTAGAGCATGTGTGGTTGTTTGGGGCGCTACACATGGCCCATGAGACCTAGAGGAAACTATTTGAACTTAGGCCCTATATCTTAATCCCAAACCATGGCCTAGTAGTAAAAAATTATTCATGTTGTGATACATCATAAATTGGTTGCCATATCCCACTCACAAGCCCAAAAATTCCCTCTATAGTGCCTATGTGAAGGACTCGGGCCCCGCAAAGAGTTAGGGGTCATTTATGTGTAATTTTGGTTAAATGAAGGGTGATTATGGGTTAATTAGTGATCATATAAGGGTAATTTATGGTCAATTACGAGTAATTAAGGGTTATTTAGGGCTAATTATTGGGTAATGAGTTGTGGCAATTAGGGGTTAATAAGGAGTCAACTAGGGGGTAATTAAGGGTTAATTAGGGGTCAATTATGGGTTAAATAGGGGTAATTATGGGTCAATTATGATTAAGTAAGGGACATTTAAGCCCAATGGATTAGTTAAACCATGGTTTCCCATGATGTTGGGTATTTAGTTAGGTTCATGGCATCATGTGCCCATTTTTTAATATTGCTTGTGAGGCACACTAGTATGTGTCGATGGGTTTACTAGGGAATATGATATCTATGAATGTTTAGAAGCATCCCTTGGGTTTCTCCATGAGGTTTTCATTCGAAAAAAGTAGGGACCATTTAGAGGTTATCAAGGGTTAGTTAGTGGTAATCGTTGATTATTTAGGATTAATTAGTGGTCAAGTAGGGGTCATTTAGGTGCAATTATTGGTTAATTGGAGGTAATTAGGGGTCAATTATGAGGCGAGTTAAGGGTCAATTATAGGGTAATTAGTGGTAAATTGATGTACTCTTTGAGAGGATGGACACTAAGAACATACATGAAAATATATATTTAGGGGTAGTCCTTCTAACCCCTCCCCCCAAACAAAAATACATGAGAATGGAACTTTTGGCAACGGTATTTAAAACACCACCTCCAAAAGTAAAATTCTCTTGACTTTTTGTTAGCTAGAATATTTCACCTCCTGCAGATAGCAAGGTGTTCCACTGGTATGAATGGTTCAGATCTAGAACAAATAGAGGACAGAGGTTGGAGACTCTCCATAGACGCCGTAGATACCTGGAATGTAATGCTTAGATCGTTACCCTTTGTACCTGCAATAAGCTTCAACACACAAACATATCGAAACCACCAGAATATAATCTACTAATATATGTTAGTGATTAAGGAATCTAACAACATACATGTGAAATCATACAACAACAATATATGTGGGACAGAAATCAACTTGCATTAACGAAATATGAAGAAGTTTACAACCAAGCCTTAGTGTTGACATGCATCTCCATGAAACCAAGCATTCTCATCCCCAAAAGCTCCAACTCCAGCTCTCTATGCTCTCCCAAATGATCTTGGGTCAAGTGATCAATCCAACAGCATAACAATACCTTAAGAGTTCTCCCCCTCAACCATGGCCATAAGCTTGTATTTATAAGGCTTAATGGATAGGGTAGGTTGAGATATTAGTGGGTGAGGTGGCCTCTAAGATCCTAGGATGAGGGATCTCGAGCTCAACTAACCCACAATAGTAGGGATAAGGGAGGACATGAGGCTTATCATCTAGAAGCCTCAAGAAACTTCTCTTTTTCCCTTTTTACCCAGGGTACCATGTTTCTCCTTAAATGACATAGTGGTTCTAGTAATAACCGCTTATGGACCAAGGGCCATAAGTGGTGGCATGGCTTGTGGGAAATAGGGGATGGGCAATGCGAACAAGGGTATAGCTTATGGATAAAGGGGCAAGCGCAGTGCTGGGAATTTTCATGAAAGATTGACAATTAGCATGGGTTTCAACTCCAAGTGCTAGGATTCAGGGCAAGTAGGCATGTTAAAGTTCTTATCACATGATGGTGACAATATTTTGGTATAACAGGATGTCCCCCAAAGCATGAGTCTTAGAGGGATACGATAAACGAGAGCTTTCATAGAACAATTCGTCGCCACGAGATGAAAATGTTGGCTCGATCGAAGCGTGTCATCAAGTACACATCTGTAGTACATCAGTATGTTGACTCATAGACACAAGTAACCAAACTCATGGCTGCAGACCAATACAAGGCAGATCCATGAGAGGAATAAACAAGCATGGCCACTAGAATACAGCGTAGATCCATGTTATAGAGGACTCAAACTTGGACATAGCTACTAAACATACAATGTAGATCTATGTCATACAGATGCAAATTTGAGCATAGCCATGACCATACAAATGTGGATCCATGATAGATATACAAAAATCCATCGCAACCTGGGAAAAAGCAATGAGCGCTTTAGACTAACACCCAGGGTCTTCGTCTTGTCTTCCACAAAGTATGATTCTATCCATGTGATTACAATGATCTGAAGTCGAACATGGTAGAAACCACTTGATTACCGGCCAATGATGTGAACCGTTAACAAGTTCTAGGGAGATCACCATTGATGTTAATGATTCCCAAGGTACCCTAGTACAATTTACTAAGTGTGAATAGATTTCCTGATGTCGAACACCCAGTCAATTTTATCGATCAAAGGTCAATGATGTGAACCTATGTCGAGAGAGAAAGAATCTGTCATTAGGGCATACAGATCTCAAGTTACTGAATATTGTTTATAAGACTATTTCCCAGATGATAAGCCAATGTTGACGGGAATAGTCTCATCAAAGGAGGGCCATGATGAGTACCAAATCGACGACATGAAACTCGGAACATAGTTCTGGAATTATGTGAATGTAGTAACCATATGACTGACTCAAAGATACTGACACAAATACTATGTAGAGACTGCAGAGGTAAAACTTTTTCAAATCCCCTTTGAACATCGGGCGGCATGACAAAAATACTTGGCAACATGACTGAACGGGACAGACACACAATGCGACAGTGGACAATGCATTCTTTTGAAAGGCTCAAAGGATTGACATGACTCATGAAAGTGGATCATCATGGAGATCAACTGAATACCCAATTGACAGACATGCTTGTGTAGACAAGTGCCATGTTCAAAGGTAACGACAAACAACTGCCATTATTTACAAAATGATTCCCTTCCCATTTCCCCCATCATGATTGATGAGTGCCTCTTTTCAGTTTTACGAGTTCAAAGAGGGTAACAAACACTCGATATAGCTTGTTGAAAGACAAGTCCAGACTCATATGTTTTACGAACCTGAGAGAGGAGGGGTTCGTTCCCAAAATGAGTCTCTCAATGTTTGATTTAATGAGTCCACTGAAAGAAAACTCGGTATCATTCATGTTTAGAGAGCCTGAACGAATACGGAAGAAGACTCCAAAGGGGTCCTTTTTTGTATGATTTAGTCCCTAAGGCCCAAAAAAGTATAAAATCATACCTTAGGGAACTCTTCCAGTCATGATTGGCTGGAGTGTTCCTTTTTCATAAATAGTCCTATTCGAACCAAAAAAGAGATAACCTACCGTCGGACGGACGAGTCTTCAAATACTTTAATTAGTGTGAAGAAGACAAGATTGCTCGATGATATTTTCGTATTTAGGGAGCCTAAAAAGAGTTTAAAGAGGAATACATTAACATTTTTCATGTTTGAATATAGAGCACGAAAAAGTAATAAACTAAGCTCAAACCACTTTTCATGTTTTAACCAGAGCACGAAAAAATGAAAAGTAAGCTCAAACCCATCTTACTGTTTTTAATGAGCTCGAAGATCAGTTGAAAGAATGCTCGAAGATTGGTTTCATTTTTACGCAAGCTCAAAACCAATGGGTAAACCATGCTTGAAAAATCCCATTAACATGATATACAGAGGTTGGAATTTTTCCCCCAGCATGATTGCTAGAAAAGCTTACCCCTAGCATGGTTGCTAGTGGCTCGACATGCCCCCAAGATTCGTTTCATTTAACGTCGATTCTTCTTCCATACCCAACCTAAAAAACTGGTTACTAATGTGAAAATGTTCACCGGGGGGGTAGGAGGAACGAGAATCGGGAAGGTGAAAAGAATGTTCAAGTTCTAACACCAAAGTGAAGACTCGACTCAAGGAAAGAGGATCTATTTCATTTTTTACACAAGCTTGAAACAAAAGGTAACTATGCTTGGAACATGGTTTCATTTTTATGCAAGCTTGAAACCAAAAAGGTAAACTATGCTAAAGCAAACCTACTTCATTTTTTAACGAGCTTGAAATAGAAAATCAACTATGCTCAGGAATGATTTCATTTTTATGCAAGCTTGAAACCAAAAGGTAAACTATGCTTAAGAAGATTTATTTCATTTTTTAACGAGCTTGACATAGAATGGGAACTATGCTCATGGAAAACTGACATGATGGTCAGGTGCTATTTCATTTTTTAATGAGCTTGACATAGAATGGGAACTTTGCTCAGGGAAAACTGACATGATGGTCAGGTGCTATTTCATTTTTTAACAAGCTTGACATAGAATGGGAACTTTGCTCAACACATGGTTTCATTTTTATGCAATCTTGAAACCAAAAGGTAAACTATGCTTAAGGAGTGGTTTTATTTTTTAACGAGCTTGAAACCAAAAGTAAACTATGCTCTGGACATGGTTTCATTTTTATGCAAGCTTGAAACCAAAAGGGTAAACTATGCTTAAAGAGTGATTTTATTTTTTAACGAGCTTGAAACCAAAAGTAAACTATGCTCTAAAACGTGCCCCTACCGAACATGATATCCATAGGTTGGTAGGTTGCCCCCATTTCATAAAATCTAGCGGCTTAGCACCATTATGATGTCCATAGACTAGAGCCATGCCCCCCATTTTACCTATGATGGGAAGAAGCTAACTAGAAGAAGGGGAAGGAACCACAAGAACATGCGGCACATTCAGGGCAGTCTGATTACTAGGAGTAATACGATGGTCAGGTGTAACAAAGGAAAGTTGATCAATGGTCACAATATTCCCATCATGGTGAAAATGCATAACTCGAAAGAGTGTGGACACAATAGCCTTCATGGCATAAACATAATCGCGTCCAAGGATTAGATTGAAATCTAAAGGACCTTGGACCACCATAACATCAATGCAGGCAGTTTCCCCTCCTAATGTAATAGGGAAATGCAGAAGGATCCCTAAAGGTGCAGTAGGCCTTCGATTAAAAGCCAGTATCTGATCGGTGGCTGGCATAAGCTGAGGTGAACCTAAAGCTTTCCAAGCAGTTGAGGATAGAATACTAACAAAATCCCCTTCGTCAACAATAGTGCGAAGCATCTGCCTAGCAGTAACATTCACAACTATCTGGAAAGGAACACTTGAATGAATACGAGACTCTGTTAGGTTACTCCAGTCAATGGAAATAACCTCACTACTCAGAGAGGGTTCTGTCAAAACAGACAAAATTTCCTCTTGTCGATAACAATCAGAACAAAGCATAACAAATTCGATAGGTTTTGGTTCATTCTCTATTGGAAGAGAAGAACAAGATGAAGATTTGGTTAAAGAGACTACTTCAGTCTTAACATTCTCTGATGAAAGAGCGGGATCGGGTGGAAATGACATCGACTCGACCACTTCACTCTCTAAAGGAAGAGTGGGATCAATTATAGATGAAACTAAATTGATCACTTGGTCAACCAGCAAGGGGTTGAGGGATAACTTACTATCACTTGTTGGAATCACCTTTTGGTGATCAGTAATATTTTCCAACCAATGCGAAGCTTCATCCATGCTTGGACAAATAAAAGTACGATGCATAGCCTTGCATATTAAACAAGGATACAAGACTTTACCCTTACGACCTTTTACCAATGGGTCACTGGTTGAGGGAGTATCGTCAACATGATGATCATAGGTTGATGACACAGACGGTTTGGATCTTTTAGACCACTCTTCTTGTACGCGGGAGAGACTGGGACACTCCTTAAGAAGGTGGTACCCCTTGCAAAGCTTACAAGGGAACTTGGGTTTTTCGAGTGTTCTCTTAGAATGAGCACCATTAAGAGAAGATGGTTGCTGATTTTTCTCTTTCTTATCCTTCTTCATTTTACCCTTCCCTTTCTTCTTCTTCTTATCCACATGACTACTAACCATAGAGCTTTGGTCAAGCGAAGAAGAAGAAAGGGGTGGAACAACAATCGACGAAGAAGGAGAGTGATTAGGTTGAGGTTGATCCTCTCCCAGAGGAGAGGTGACATTTGAGACATTAGGTGTAACGAGAATTACCGGATTAAAAAGCCAGACCGGTAATCCTATAGTTAATATAGGAATATTTAGAGTGGCAATAAAGGGAGGACCAATACCTTCACTTGGAGGGAATAAATAAGGTACACCTTGGAAAGGGACCTCTTGAGTGGTAGTCCTAGATGAGGATGCCATCTCTAAACTCTCTAGTAACCCCCTAACTACCACGCACAAGCAAGTACTACTCAAACTAAAAGCAACAAGCAAACATGTGAAAGGAGTGGATAAGAGTCAGGAACCTCACAGGACAGGCCAAAAGGATAACTCGGATGGTTTGAGGATTCCTAAAAGGGTCTCCTGATATACGCAAGGTACATGGGAGCTCAAATTGGTAGTAGTGTTGTCTAATGAATAACCTTTCACAAGGGGCCTTTCGATATACAATCGAGTACATGAAGTACCTTTCTATATACCTCAAGGGTACGTGAAAGGCCGTTCGATATACCGATGGTACGTGGAAGAACCGCACGAGTCCCGGGATGTAATGATGAAAAATAATGACAAATCCTATGCTTAACGATGCCCGAATACATCTCTAACTTATCACTCAAATTGCTATGAAAATTTTAACCTACAACTACCGTTAATTTTAAGTTGTACGGTTAGATGGAACCATGGAGTGAAAACTTGAAATTAAAGAAGATGCACACTGATCTATGTGATAATGCAAGTTTTCCTCTTCAATGAAATTATACCTAAGAGAGGGAGAGAGATTTAATTTTCTTCCCAAAAATGCACACCCAAATGCAAATGCAATTCTTTCTTTTCAAACGAAAAGTAAAATATCAATGCACCCCAAACAATCTTCAAAGCAAATAAGAAAGAGATCTAGAGAACATATAACATAAATCAAAATGTTTCCTATCTTCTCATGCTTGAAAAATAAGTTTCTCGAGGGTTCTAGATGATAAGCCTCGTGTCCTCCCTTATCCCTACTGTTGTGGGTTAGTTCAGCTCGAGATCTCTCATCCTAGGATCTTAGAGGCCACCCCACCCACTAATCTCTCAACCTACCCTATCCATTAAGCCTTATAAATACAAGCTTATGGCCATGGTTGAGGGGGAAAACTCTTAAGGTATTGTTATGCTGTCGGATTGATCACTTGACCCAAGATCAGTTGGGAGAGCATAGAGAACTAGAGTCAGAGATTTTGGGGATGAGAATGCTTGGTTTCATGGAGATGCATGTCAACACTAAGGCTTGGTTGTAAACTTCTTCATATTTCTTTAATGCATGTTGATTTCTGTCCCACATATATTTTTGTTGTATGATTTGACATGTATGTTGTTAGATTCCTTAGTCACTAACATAGATTAGTAGATTATATTCTGGTGGTTTCGATATGTTTGTGTGTTGAAGCTTATTGCAGGTACACAAGGTAACGATCAAAGCATTACATTCCAGGTATCTACGGCGTCTAGGGAGAGTCTTCAACCTCTGTCCTCTATTTGTTCTGGATCTGAACCATTCAAACCAGTGGAACACCTTGCTGTCCATAGGAGGTGAAATATTCTAGCTAACAAATCTAGCGACTCTGCTGGGGATTGAATATGCGTATCAGTTGATATAATATTCCTCAGTTCTTCAACCTCTGTCCTCTATTTGTTTTGTATCTGAACCATTCATACTAGTGGAACACCTTGCTGTCCGCAGGAGGTGAAATATTCCAGCTAACAAATATGGCGACTCCGCTGGTCTGTGAAACTAGAGATTCTGGGTTCGATCCCCAGTAGAGTTTCCAGATTTGTTAGCTGGAATATTTCACCTCCTACAGACAGCAAGGTGTTCCACTGGTCTGAATGGTTCAGATCCAGAACAAATAGAGGACAGAGGTTGAAGAATTGAGGAAGATCAAATCAACTGATACGTATATTCAATCCCCAGCAGAGTCGCCAGATTTGTTAGCTGGAATATTTCACCTCCTGTGGACAGTAAGGTGTTCCACTGGTCTGAATGGTTCATATCCAGAACAAATAGAGGACAGAGGTTGGAGACTCTCCCTAGGCACTGTAGATACCTGGAATGTAATGCTTCAATCGTTACCCTGTGTACTTGCAATAAGCTTTAACACACAAACATATCGAAACCACCAGAATATAATCTACTAATCTATGTTAGTGACTAAGGAATATAACAACATACATGTGAAATCATACAACAACAATATATGTGGGACATAAATCAACTTGCATTAAATAAATATGAATAATTTTACAACCAATCCTTAGTGTTGACATGCATCTCCATGAAACCAAGCATTCTCATCCCCAAAAGCTCCGACTCTAGCTCTCTATGCTCTCCCAAATGATCTTGGGTCAAGTGATCAATCCAATAGAATAACAATACCTTAAGAGTTCTCCCCCTCAACCATGGCCATAATATTGTATTTATAAGGCTTAATGGATAGGGTGGGTTGAGATATTAGTGGGTGAGGTGGCCTCTAAGATCCTAGGATGAGGGATCTCGAGCTGAACTAACCCACAACAGTAGGGATAAGGGAGAACACGAGGCTTATCATCTAGAAGCCTCGAGAAACTTCTCTTTTTCCATTTTTACCCAGGGTACTGCGTTTCTCCTTCAATGACAAAGCAGTTCTGGTAATAATTGCTTATGGACCAAGGGCCATAAGCGGTGGCACCGCTTGTGGGCAACAACGGATGGGCGGTGCGAACAAGGGTACCACTTCTAGATAAAGGGGCAAGCGCGGTGCTGGGAATTTTCATGAAAAATTGACAATTAGTATGGGTTTCCACTCCAAGTGCTGGGATTCAGGGCAAGTAGGCATGTCAAAGTTCTTATCACATGATGGTGACAGGATTTTGGTATAACACTTTTAAGGGTGAATTTTAGAAAACCTCCTTGAAACATATATTTAGGGGAGGTCTTTCTAAAACCTCCTCTAAACATCATAATAATTTAAGAATTGGAGGCAGGTTTTTACAAACCACCACCAAAATCTCAATTCTCAAGAATTTTGGAGGGGTTTTTTAAAAACCACCTTGAAAAATAAATTTAGGGGGTTCTTTAAAAAAACCCTCAAAAAGTCACGATAATTGAACTTTTGGGGCTAGTTTGAAAACACACGCCCCAAAAATTTCAGTCCTTGTGACGTTTTGGGGGTGTTTCTAAAAACCACCTTCAAAAACACCTTTATGGGGTATTTCTAACCCCCCCCCAAAAAAAAAGTCTAATTCTCAATACTTTTGGGTGGGTTTAAGAACCACCCCCTCAAAAACACCTTTAGGGGGTATTTCTACCCCCCCCCCCCCCTCCAACACCCAAAAAAAGGTCTAATTCTCAAGAATTTTAGGTGGGTTTAAGAACCACCCCCAAAGACCTTAAAAAAAATTGGAGGGGGGGTAGAAAACCACCACTAAAAGGGTGATTTGTTGTAGTGAAATGATGTTTTTACTCTCAGTTATTAATTTATTATTGATATAAATATGTTTGAAGTACAAGAACAAGTTAAGTTTAAAGCAGGTTTGTTTATCATTTCTATCTTTTGAAGTTTATAACGTAGAGTTTTTTCTTTAAATTTTTGCTAAATATTTTTTTTAAATTGCAAAGCATTTCTCTCCTGAGATAAACATGAAGGTGGATAAATTGTGTTGTTTATTTTCGTTGGCTTTAAACTAGGGTGTCCATTACCATTTATTCATCGTTTAGCCCACTTTAAGGTTCAAAATATTTGATCTAGAACAAATCATTTCCAGCATCAACAAGATTCCATCAAAAAAACTCACCATCATGCTCCTCCACGATACTTCTACTAAAGAAGAGTGTCTCCTCTATTTGCAACATCTTGATGAAACTTCCTAAGAGGATTGTTTTACCAACGAAGTTCACAAAAATGAGACAAAAAACACCACTATAAAAGTGCTCATCTTTGTGTTTTCTCATAAGAAGACTTACTTCTGATTTATGACCAAGACCACGATAAGCTCACAGCTAGAAATTTCAAACCTATGTGGCATGGATCTTTCGTTATGAAACGAGTGCTATAGAGGGGTTCTTATGAGTTAGTTGACTATGTTGTAAAATTTCTCCCAAAGACTTGTAATGGGATCTATCTAAAAAAATACTTTCCATAGGCACTAATGCCTCATAACTCTTATTGTATCATGTTGTAAACCCTTTTTTGTACTTCAGTTACTTTCTTTTTGTACAATATTTTTTGGGTAGAAATCGTATCTTGCTTGTTTTTTTTGCATATGTCATTGAACACTTTCACCTATTTAGGATTTATGGAAGACGACATCCATATTATCCAGAATATTGATTCTTAATGCATGGGTAGTATTTTCACCCAATAACTAACTCATGAGTTCAAAAGGCGCTTTATTGGTTATGTGGCTATAGTGTAGTCACTGAGTTTTTTTAAAAGATATTGCTATCGAAATTAATCATATTATCGTCAAACTGGACTCTTGGTTTTTTAGAACATAATAACTCTCTCCATAGGTCCACTCTCTCACTTAGGGACTTAGGTCATGGTCTCATGAGTCTATTGGTCCAAATTGCATCCAATTTGGCTATTTGAGTCACCCTAGAGCTTCCTCCTAAGCTCTTATGGGCCTACATAGCTATCTATAGGAGAGATTCCATTTATAGATCCCTTAGACATCTATTTTAAGCTATTGTGGGTGCATTCCTTAATTTGGAAATTCTTTCCCTAGTTTTAGGAAAGATTCACTACAATTTGAGTTAGGGAATAAACCATGGAATCCCACTCCACTATTCGAGTTCCTAACTAACCCTAATGAGTATTTTAATCTACTCGTGCATTAGTTAATATTTTTTGGGGATGAACACTCCATGCATGATCCTATAGTTAGTTGCTCCTATCATGTAGGTAACTAAGTCCACTTAGGGTCTTCATGGGGTTGTTAACCCATATAAAATAGTGTGCATGGCCAACAAAAGGAATTTTGTCTCTAGTTAAGCCTATCTAGGATCTCATCCATTAGAAGGTCAATTCAAATTGCCTCCTATACCTATTTGAATTGTGTATTTGTAATAACTTGCTCCTTATTTGTACATTTGAAGCAATACAATAGTTGTATGCATCATTGAAGGATCTATTGTCTTCATTTCCATGTTTTTCCCATAAATGACATGATTTCGTCACATTCTTGATATCTTGCACATGTATTGCTTTCTTGTTTAGAATCGATATCTATATGCTCCAAAATTCTATATGGTATTAGATATTTAGGGGTTCTAAAGGACTTAGTGTATTAGTTTTGTAGAAATAAATGTTCGTTGTAGGTTGAAGGATCCATCAAAATGGAATCTATTACAACAGTGGATATATCTCTCCAACATATTCTTACTCCCTTCAACTATTTTGAGTGGAAATAAAGACTATATATGCTCCTAAGGATGAAGGGACTCTATAGAATTTCAATGGGGACCAAAGTAGATACAGAATAATCCATAGATAAGTCCTAATATTTGAATAGGATGGATGAAGCATTTGGATTACTATGATATTCAGTCTCCCTTTATCTACTCTATCACATCAAATCCAAGAAGACTCGAAATGGAATATGGACCGAATTGCCCACCCTCTTTGCAATGCAATATGAGAAGAGGGGATACCAATTGGAGGTATAACTAATGAATATAAGACCTAGTGAATTTGAATCCATACAAGGTTTCTTCACCAATATTAGGTCCATTCTAATTCATCTCAAAAATGCATAAGATAGAGAAGGATAATACTCAAATTGTGCTCTTGATTCTCTCCAAATTAGAACCAAATTATAGAGTGTATTTCTCCTCCTTCCATTCAATTATATTGGCTCTTGGATAATCTTTCACCATTCCTAATTTGGAAAAATTTGTTTCCTCCCTCCTTTAATATCAATATAAGCTCACCCAAGTGGGCCTCCCAAGAACCTCAAAAGCACATGAACTTGCAACAAATTAGGGGAAGAGAAGCACAATCAAGAAAAATATTAAGTTTTCACATTATATGATACACTCCAAAGAAGGAAAGACTAAGAAGGAGATTCCATTATGTTCTTATTGCAATAAAGGCCCACATAAAGAAGAGGATTGCAGATATAATAATTTTTTTAAAGAAAATGAAGGAAAGAAGTGCAAGTAAGGAAGTTAAAGTTTTCTTGAAAAGCGCCATCCAGAAACAAGACATGCACTTATGGAAATTTCAGCTTCACTATGAAACTCTTGGATCCATGACTACAAGAAATCCAATCACATGGCCACATATGAGGAAATGTTCACCTCCCTAAATCCAAGCATCAATCAAGAGATCCTCATCGGAGACAATACTACAATCAAGGTATGTGGAAAAGGAGACATTCAACAAATAGATGGAGAGCTTCGAGATGTGCTTTGGGTACCCTCTTTGTCCAAGAATATCCTTTCCATTTTCCAAATCACACACTCAGTGCAAGGAAAGCGAGTGGAGTTCACCAAAGACTTAGTAATCATATCCAATATGGTTTATGGGTCAAAGATTGCAATTGGGAAAGAATACCACAAATCAAAGTTGCGTGTTTTCTATAACTTTGTCCCAAAATATCCAAATTATGTACTACTAATTCACTCTAATGATGTTAGTATTTTATGGAATGAGAGGTTTGGTCACCTCAACTACCATTACTTACAGAAACCAAGCAAGGAATGCATGGGGATAGGGCTTCCTACTATCACATATTGTGATGGAGTATGCCCAATATATGCACTTGGTAAGCATCATGAATAAATATTTAAGAAAGGGGAGGTGTGGAGAGCCTCTTCCCCTCTTGAAATATTCCACATAGACATTATGGTCCCATTCCCATACCCGTCATTGAGAAAGTAAAAATATGTATTGACCTTTATTGATGACTACTCGAGGTACACATGGGTGTACTTCATCAAACACAAAGATAATGTCTTCGAATGTCTCCAAGCTTTCAAAGAACTAGTCAGAAAGGGGATCAAGATCCTCCACACAAACAATGTGATGGAGTGTGTTAATAAATATGTACAAAATTTTTGTTTTGCATCTATCATTGAGTTGTAACATATAGTTCCTTATACTCCACAGTATAATGTGGTTATAATGTGGTTGCATAAAGGAATAATAGAACATTGAATGAAATGGCCACATACATGTTACAATCCAAGTCACTTGCTCCAAATCAATGGGATGATGCTATAAATTTTATAATTACATTCAAAGCAGAGTTCCTCACAAGTGTGTGAAAAGGATCTCTCCACTTGAAGCATGGAGTGGTTAAAAAACACTGGTAAAGCAATTTAGGGTGTTTGGATCCCATGCATGTGCTCACATACCTTCCAAGGAAAGGAAGGTTTGGATCCAGAAAGAGAGGAGTGCATATTTGTAGTATATAAAAAGAGGGTAAAGGGATATTGGTTACTCAATCCCAAAACTGAAATATATTTTCATTGAAAGAAGTATTAAAATTGAAAAAATCCTCATGCATGTAGCTACTCCTACCAATGCACCAGTAGTCATTGATGATGATGTTTTCAATGTTGTTTTTTATGTATCAACAGAAATTTCAAATTTGAATGCACCTTCAAATTCATGTGTATAATAAATTGAGGATAATGAAGAAGAGAGTATTGCATATCTAAAAGTTTAACCTCATTGGGAAGAACAAACTCTTGAAGTAGTTGGGGAACTAGTTGATGATCCTTTACATGCATGAAGAACTCACTCATAGTTTCATGCAACCACACATACACTTGTATCCATATATCCATTGCTTCCAACACATTTATATATGGTGTCTACAACTTATCCCCAAACCCATGGAGAAGCTTCCTGTGATCCACATTGGGAAGAATCCATGGATGAGGAGTATTGGGCCCTCATGGATAACAACACTTAGGATTTGGTACAGATTCCTAAGGGGAGAAATTTGTTTTGATGTAAGTGGATATACAAGACTAATATGGAATCCAATGCACTCATAAGTAATTACAAGGAAATATTGATGTCCAAAGGTTTCTCATTGGTTCATGGTATTGACTACATAAAAACCTTTGCACTGGTTTCCAATGTGGATTCAATTTGACTTGTTCTTTCCATTGTAATGGATCATTGGTGGGAGATTCATCACATGGATGTGAGGATTTCATTTATTCATGGGTATATTAAGGAATATATCTACATGGAGTATCCACAAGGGTACATCCAAGACACATCACTTGTATGCAAACTAAATAAATCTATGTATGGTCTAAAGCAAGTTGCTCAATCTTGGTATGAAAAGATTGCTTCTTTTTATATGACCCAAGGATTCTCAAGATGCCATTCAAATAAAAATTTCTACATGCTTCAAGAGGGTGACTCACTTTTTTTATTGTATTCTATATGGATTATCTCCACATCATAGATAATTCTACCACATTGCATGGTTCAAATATACTTTGCATGACAAGTTTTTCATGATTGATTTAGGATTTTTACAATTCTTTCTTGGACTCTAAATCAAATTTGGGAGTTACATAACTGTAAATGGTCCATATAATCATACAAAGACTAACATACATATTTTCCACCAAAACAAAATCATAAGAGTTTCTTCATGGCTCCTCCTTTGATGAACTATGAGGACGATGGGTCTCATGATAACATATGATTATTGTGGTTGCCACTCATTGTAGTAAATTCCCAAATCACATGGGTACTCCCACCAAATGTCACTACATACATCAAGGTACATCTTGTATCCAATCCATAAGTATACCCATGGTTAGTCCTTCGATATTCCTCTGTACATCTTGGAGGTCCTTGGAAGCATCAGCAGCATCTTCATCCTCATCGTTCCCTACTCTTTCCCGATGGTGGGTCAGGTGCATCCCCATCGGTTCCACTTGTCCAAAATTTGTGTCATTCACACCATAAAATTTTGTTAGTCACATTACACATACCCAAAAATAATCACATTTTCTCTCTTTCTAAGTTGCCAGGAAACTTGGTTATGGGGATGGGTACAAGTATGGGGATGCCACTTTTGAAATAGGGTACTTGGGTACGTTGGGGTACTATATATATTATAAAAATAAAACATGTCATAATCACATCATACATTCATATTTCATATTTTTTCATAAATTATGAATCATGATTCATAATTCTAAATTCAATGATTCATTGAACAATAAATATTCACATTGATCTGATGGGTTAGCTCAAGTGGTTGAGGGATATGAGTTGTAAGAAGAAGTTCTCAAGGTCAAGTCCCCAGG
>LPNX010805222.1:506710-531692 GCA_001517045.1 Pseudotsuga menziesii
AAATTCTCACAACAGAATTTCAACCCAAAATCTGACACCTTGCATGTCTGAAATTCGACACTTCTCTGTCGCATTTTTGACACATACACTTTTTTTTCCATCGGTGGTGTAACGTCAGATATTTGACATTATAATAATGTGGGTCGAAGATCCGACACACCATTGTGTCGCATATTCGATCGTTTTTCCTTCCAAAGTGCCAATCAAAATTGCATAAACCGTTGGAAATATGACGTCCTCCGACCCTTGAAGCATCGGCCTTCCAACGGACAAAAGTGTCGAAGGAAAGGCAATGCCATTGGTATTTATATCCAGAGAGTGTCGAAATTCTAACTCCATCTGACACTGGAAGAGTCAGCCTTCCGACGCGATCCGACACTTTAACCGTCGATCGTCTGACAGGAGGAAGCGTCAGAGTCATGACACAGCCGTCGAATGGGTTTATCGGAGTGTCAGAAGAACATCAGAAAAGCAACGCCTGTTGGTGGATTTAAAAAAAAAATCCAAATATTTCACTTACCCCCACATGGTTTCAGCCTAGAATTTGACCACTGAAGGAAACTTGTTTGGACCAGACATTGGTGAGTTGACAAGCAGCTCAGATGATCAAGCAGAGGTTAATATGTGGAGTGTGTCAAAGGGCTCAAAGAGAGAGTCTTTACATTCAAAATTGTCAGACATTTTGGGAGCTGAGTTTGAGAATACAAGTGAGAACAAACCTGAGTTTTAGATTATAGACAAGAAGAATCAGCAAGTTTATGAACAGTCAGTGATGGATTTGAGAGAAAACACTAAAGAGCTGCCAATTTTGTCAAATTTCTCTGAGCAACATGGTTCATTGTTTGCGGTCAATTCCTCCTCAGTCATGGATTGCAGGCCTACAGAAAACAATTATGTTGAGTATGTTCCCATGATTGGGGCTTGTTCTAGTAATGGTACCTCACCATTATTCTGATATTTTTCCCTGTATAAAAGACAGCTGTTAGAATTGACCCTGACTAAACTATCTCAAATGTTATTTCATATAAAACCCAAAAAAAAGTAAAAACAAAACTAAGTTTAAACTTGCAATACCTTACTCTCTTGCAAAAGGTGTTGATGTCCTTGTCCAAGGTATCTAGAAGACTAATAGCCTGTATAACCATGTTATCCACTCTATTGACATTGAATTTCATGTTGGATCTATTGTAGTTGTTCCCAAGACCCAATTGATCCTTCTCCAAGTATATGTGATTCAAGATATGTGATTTCAATTCAATGGCAGACAAGCTTTCTAAATATACTTTGTTGTTACAGAAGGGTACCTAAACCAAACAAGAATTTAGAAAAGTCACTTCCTATCTGATTCAGAAAATACTTGTACTAACAACCACTTAATGGCATATTTGCTCAGAGTCATAGCTGAGGGATGTAGACATTGGTTATGCTCGTCTTGTTGTATTGCTGGTTTAGATATTAGGACTCTTTTGATGATTATGTATTGATGACAAATTGAGTATCCTAGAGAATATGTTAGGAATACTTTTAATAGTTTTCTTAAATTTCTTTGTTTTTGAATGATGGACAACAAAACAGTATCCAGCACACTTGAGTCCTCGCAGGACTATTCAAATGTATATTTTTATTTATTCCTTGGGAATATCAAATATAGTGATTTTAAAACACATCTCAGAGAACAAAGAAATCATGGATCTGATATAAATCTAAGTTAATAAACAAATCCTTTTACCTTTCAGTATAAATATGATTCATGAGTCCTAACTAAAGAATTAAAAGACACTTATGGGAAATTGTCCCCAACTTGACAGTTATTAGAATTGACCCTGACTGAACTATCTTAAATTTGGTTTCATATAAAACCCAAAAAAAGTAAAAACAATACTAAGTTTAAACTTGCAATACCTTACTCTCATGCAGAAGGTGTTCATGATGTCCTTGTCCAAGGTTTCGAGAAGACTAATAGCCTGTCTAACAATGTTATCCACTCTATTGACATTGAATTTCACGTTGGCTCTGCTGTAGCTGTTCCCAAGACCCAATTGATCCTTCTCTAAGTCTATGTGATTCAATTATAGAGCTCTGTTTACTTGTTTTTGCATGATTCCTCAATGTCAAAACTAGATATCCATTCAGTTGATGCTATGACCCATTTTGCTCCAAACCAAGCCAGGATTACTACATATCAGCACTATGTACATCCATCAATTACATTTACCTAGGATATGTATGAACAGAATTAGTCAAGCACATGCAAAAATATTATAAATGGAAAAATAGAAGAAAACAATGTGGTTTAGACATTCCTTAATTTCTATACTCAGATTTATAATACGATCACACTTTGTCTCTTAGGAGACAAGTCACTAACGAAACAATGGACATACTTGAGAGAGAGAGAGAGATAGGTAGTTGTAGGGAAAAGTGAGACAAATACAGACCACAAGGTCATGGGTCAATACTATCAACCTCAAAACATATATAAAAAACAAAAAAATCTATTTGCATTTGCAGCAGTTGTCGACCCAATAGCTCTCCACCCACAAAACTCAAAATCCCTAATCGAGGTTCTACACCCAGCTTGATGAGATTTAAACCAGATTCAGTTAATTTTTTTAGGCCTTTCTGGCCACAAACAACTGCACCTAACTGGACTAAATTTTTAATAGCTACACTTATTGCCTCATGGCTTGGGGCTTGAGGTCCAAACTCCACTCAGCGGCATCCATCCACAGTATCTATATTGACCAAAGAAACACCTTATCCTACTGGCCTGCAAGCAACAAATACAGCAGAGACAACAATTTACCTTCCCAAAGCTAAATCACTATGTATCCTTGGTCAACTGCCTTTCAAAGACAGTGATTCCCTCTGTCGTTACTTAGACAGCAAAATAGTGACAAGTGGATCCCTGGGAGAGGCTGGCAATGCAGGAAAAAAATTGATCTCCCTTATAACCCAATTTATCCAAATTTATCATGCATTTCTCTTTTTAATTAATTATATAGACTTTCCATTTTTATGCTTTGTGTTGCTGTTGTGTTTTCTACAGGCTGGGAGCATGAGTTTATAGCATCCAATCCTTTTGCAGCTAGTGAATCCCTTCATTTTCTTGGAGAGATGGCAATAGAGATTTTATGAAATATTTATTTATAAGAAGACCAATGATCAGTGGGTCAATGCCTTTGATGCAGTGAATGGATTCTATGAAGGCTTTGGCTGCTAAAACAAATAGATATTGAAGTCGAGATATCCCACGGTCTAATAATAAAGTATTTTCTGGAAGAAGAGAAACTCTATAAGGCTTCATAGTTGCTTTTTACTACAAGAAAACATAATGTTCTATTATAACCGGCATCAGTGGCTAAGTATTAAGCACAACGATTACCATCTAAATACTTTGTATTAGCTATTATGCACGGGGCAAGGAATGCCTTATTGTCTATGACTTTGTACAAAGAGGAAATATTTAAGAGGGCCTTCATATTGAAGAGCATAAACCAATGATTCCATATAAAGACTAGTTTACAATGGCTGTGGAGTTGCAGGAGCATTATATTGGCCCACTTTTGACAAGTAAAATGAAGCCCACGAAAAAGTTGATCACAAAAATAAATTGTATGTTTTTTCAAAGTTTTTGCTTAAAACTCCTACTCTAGCTTTGTTAATGCATTCTAATGATATAGGCTTGCCTATGGATTCACAGGGGAAACTTATCAAATATATTACTATTTCTTCTTTGGATTTATGGTAAAATGATGGGTGAATTCTAGGGTTTCATGCACATGCAAGATTGATGTTAGCATTGTTGAAAGAACACAAGCACAAGGAGGATCTATGGTTTTCTTGGTTGCTCCATTGGTAAAGTTTAGTGAAATTATGCTTCTATGGATTGAATGGTGGTTGTAATGCCGTGTTTTCTCTGAATTAGGGATTTTTACCAGCTTTTGTCAAGTTTAACATGTTATAAAACATCCTCTTGAAGGAATTTTCTCTTGTTTGTCCTTAGATCTCTGATTTTTTCCCTAATTAGGATCCTCCAACAAACCCTAGAGGTAAATATAGTAGTATTTCATGTGTAAATATACGCATTTGCGTGATTAGTGTAGTGTTAGATTAGATATGCGTTTTTATAAACTAGAAAACCTTAGAAATTTATAAAATTCAATAATCCAAAAATAACAACAATTTTCAAATTATAAGCCACCCTCAAATTTTGGTCTGCCTATTTAGCCCTAGATCCTCCAATGCGTCACCTATCTTCTTGTCTACATCCACGAACTTGAGAAGCAACCTAAAAAAACCAGTCAAAAGTCAGTCTAGGGTTTCATACTTGACATGTTTCAAGGGTTGGGATAATTTGGCCTTGATAAAAGGTTACTTTATGCCTTACAATGACCCCATTTAATTGTTTAGTAGGGAAATTTAGGGACTCTTTCATTACTGATCAGTGTTAGTATCATTTCCAGCCCTAAAACCTATCAAAAAGACCTACGAAATCAACCAAGTTAGGGTCATATTTGAGTTATGGGGAAATCTCAACAATATAATTGAATTCTGCCTTCCAAAAGCATTCTTTTCAGGCTAAGGAGTACTTGTATAAACCCTTAAAGGGATGGTTAACTCAGCGGGTAATTCATGTTTATATACCAATGTGTACAATGGGGTGAAAAGTTACAATGGAAACTGAAAATACCAATGTGTACCATGTCCAACTCATAACCTACAGGGATAAGCACAAATATAAACATAGGTTTACTACTGCACAATCAACCATTAAATTTGAACAAGATATGAGATTAATAAACAAATTACAAAACTACTGGAGAAAGATAAACTGGGGCAAATAACAATATACGCATGCGAAATAATAGGGAAACAACGCTTTAGATACCATTTTCCTCACAAGTCTATCTATCTTTTTCTGTCTTTTGACCTTTCATATTCCCAACAAACTCAAATGCCTATCAAAATTCTTGTAATGAAATGCCTACATTTAATTTTGTTGTCCTAGCTATATGGTATTGGTAAAGTATTACCAAGGGGCTAGTTATCACGATAAATCAAAATATTTAAGGTAATTGTTTAGATCAGATATAACAAAGTTTGCCTCTATGTATGGTAATCATCATCATCAACTAAATGTGTGTGTGCACATGCATAAATACCCAATACACAGCTCAATCAAACAAAAGAAAACATATTTATACCTTGATTTCTGGATCTTCACACTATCTTCTTATGCTTTACCTTTCAAAACATCATTCAACAGACTTCATTTTTTGTCCTGTTGCAATAGTTTCATGTTAGGACCCATCAAATATATTTATGTTTGTTTATGAAAATAACAAAAACAATCTAAATAAATACAATTCTATTACAATGTAAATTACAATACTATTCAACTATTCAAGTAAATTAATTGTTAAGAATATATCACCTGATAAAACATGGATAGCCAAAAATAATATGTATATAAGGCCATCGATCTAATCAAAACTCCATTTCTTGCATCTTAACTATGGAAATGTTTCTCAACGCTATCTGTAACAAGTTCCAATGGAGGAGTCAAATAGCAATAGTGAAAATTACACAGTAAAAATATAGAAATAGATGTTTTTTAATGTATTCTTCCTTACCATTCATTGAGCTCCTCTCTGTTTTGAGAATAATTTAATATTCTCTAATAAACAGGACCAACCACGTGAAGGTGGAAGCTCTTATGGCCCCTCCCCCCCCTCACATCACTCTCAACTCCCCAAACCCAATGCCTATACTTGCAAATAACAATTTATTTCACAATGCATCTACAATGCAAATTATTTCACTCAATAGTTGAAAAATGCTTTCATTAAATCATTCTTTAAAACATTCATTAAACCATTCAATCATTCAACAGCTGAAAAAACCATTCATTAAAACAGTAATTTAGTCAATGGTAGAAAAAAAAATATCAGTAAACAATTCAGTAAAGCATTCATTCATGAAACAGAGGAAAAAAGCATTAATCTTTTTTTTATAAATAAGAATTACTCAAAATTTGTTTAGTCACTTCCTTTTTACTTTTATTCTCTTTAAATATTTAGTTAGAGTCACATCTTCAGGAATCTGATCATCGGTATCCCTACTAGTCTACTCGCAAGGTTGAACTTCAGGTGAGGGGCGATTAATTTCTGCAATAATGTCAAAATATTTCATTAATATATTTATATTTTGATAAATACGAGTAATTCATTTAAAAAACATTACGAATGTGTGTTTTTACCTGCCATGTGCACATCAACATGTTCAACATTATCTCGTACTGGCCCAACCTATTCCGTGTTATGATCTGCAGCTACATGCTCTGTAGTTGAATTGTGTAGAATTAGAATTAATGTTCATCATCTGCAATGATCTATAAAAAAAAGTATCACATTAATAAATCCATTACCAAGATGAGAAGCACGATCTTCGTTTGGTTGGTCATGTACTACATCCTCGACATGAACAGGATCATTACTTTCCTGCTCAAAAAGGAATAAATAATTTACGTTAGTTTATTTATAAGGAACAAATTGCATGAGCATTAATAAATTATCATTAAACTATACAGTTTTCACATACCTGGGCACCAGATGGATCAGCAGAAGATTGTGCAGTATTAACAGACAAGCTTCTCCGGTATTCAACAACGGCATCAAAGCCATGTTCGAAGCCAAGCTTCATGTAATCCACACTGGGCAATTCTTTGAACCGGTCGGCCTTCATATTTGCATGATGTCATTAATTTTAATTCCTTTTGTCAGAAAAAAACAAAAATAATAATATGTATGATATTTGGATGTGGATTCAATTTTTACGATACTTACATATCGGGCTGCCAAGTTGGAGTAACCACCAGGCCCAAGCTTGTGTTGGCCAATTTTTTCAATTCTTGCCTTTGTGGCCTTAGATGTGTCCGAGAGCCTGATTAAGCTTTTAAATAAATTAGTCTATGTACCAAAATTGATATAAAAAATAGTAATAATAAGGCTTACCACTACATTTTGGAATGTATTTCACACCTCCCTGTTCCACCTGGTGGTATCTTTCCTGATTTTCTCAGGCCCTTCTCTTTTCCATCTTCCACCAAGGATTTCTACTCCATAGATGGAATCATTGGAGGGCACTCATACCTAGGTTTATTTTCTAGGTGAACCCTATATTGGTCTCGGACAATCTTTAGATGTTTTCTAGCCTTCTGTAGTACCTTCGATGTATCAAAGGTATATTTTCCAAACAGACTAACCAAGCGACTAGTCAGATCATCCTTTAAAGCTTTTGGCTGCTTGTTCCACATTGTGCAGATGATGGGCCCGAAGATCTTTAAGGCCAAATCATTCATGTGTTTATAAAATATATCATTTCCTACAAAACTTATTTCCATCATTAGTCAACATTAGAAAATATTATCGGTATATCAGACACAAATTATAAAAAATAAATCGAACAAACTATGATGACCTGGAATCCTCTCTATATTTATTGGAACCAGTTCTTCATTCAAAAAAATTGTACACTTTATTGAACCAGTGCTAGTCACACGAGAAGATCCAGGAAATGCTTCCACATCTCTATCTAGCCCTGCATCCACCCCTTCTTCTGCATCATCTATTGTGGGTGGGGCCAGATCGGTTGCACCCTTTGCTACCCTCGGTGATGTCGTAGAGCATGTTGTCGATTGTTCAGTGGAAAATATGGGAGCAGTATGTGGTGTACGTGGAGTGGTTTGGTCACTGGGACCAACATTGCCTTGAACACCACTGATAATCTCCATAGCGTGCTGTAAATTAAACCCATTGTATTATAAGTTCAACAGCATATAAAATCAAATATTATAAATTTTTTATAAATGAATTTACATTTTTATTCGATAACTTACGTCCACTTGTTTACGTTGCTGTAACAACAATTTAATCCTTTGTTCGAGCCCTTCTGTTAGTGGAACTGACAATGTCAGGCGAATCAGTTCCTCATTTTGTTTTTCCCTTGTCCTTTGTAGCACCCTCAACGGGTCTACAAACTCTCTAATTTCACTATCTCTCATCAACTGAGAGACCTCATTCTCTAAAGAGTTTTGAGATGCCATTTGATAAACGGAATCCTCTGTCTGCAATTGAAATATATAAAAAATTGCTTAGTCTTTGAAAATATAGTGTGCGCAAATAATTATATTAGGGATTACACCTAGAATTACCTAACGCCTAGCTGAGAGTGTGGTTTGATCAATAGATGGGGATTTACCTCGATCAGCCACCTACAAAAAAAGTAGAGAACATTATCACAATGAATGCAATATGTATAAGCTAACAAATACAGAACAAAAACAAAAATAAACACTATGCTTCATGTTTTATATGTGTACATTTTTGAAGTATTTAGAATGTGGAATTACATTTAGGTTAAATGGTTGCCTTGAGTCTCCATTCGTCTGATCAAGAGCTGGGCAATTTCCCCAGTCAATCTGCAAAAAAGGTAGACAACATTACCATCATGAACGCAACCATAAAAATGAAAGAATACATAACAAAATAAACATAATGTGTCACGATGGACATGTTTATGATTTTAAAGTATTTGAAATGGAGAATTACATTCATGTTTGGTTGTTTCCCTGATGCTGTAGTCGGTTGATCAATAGCCGGTTGGATTCCCTGATCAACACTCTGCATGGAAAATCAATAATATTATATAAACGAACCTAATATACTAATGAAAATATATAACAATGTATCTATATGTCCATCCTAAATTTAATATTACATTGGCAATATCGATGTATACCTGCTGCCTTGACTCGGGTCGACAAACATCTACAGATATGGAGGTGCCCCTGAGAGAACCCTGCATCAAAAACATACTAAACGTTACATAAGGAAACATGAAAAGTAGATAATTTCAATTATATTCTAACAAAAATTCCTATAGACGTTAAAATAATTAATAAAAGGGTGGTTAAATTGTTAGTTGTACCACAACCATACTAACATTATTTGTATCTACACGATTCAAATTGTAATCAATAAGCAGTTCTTTGCCAGCAGCTATTGATTTAATTGCACATACAAAGACACTGCAGCTATTGATTTAATTGCACATACAAAGACACGGTTTCCTTCACACAACTCGAATATGCAGTTGGGTTTCTTTAATGTAGACCCTAGTTGTGTATTGTTTATAAACCCCGCAATATTACCGGTTGTTTTTGGCCTTTCGTCAATGTACATCATTGCTCCTTTATTTTGAGCTTTGTATTTCAGTTGTATATAATTAGTTAACAACCCATATCTATGCATACTTCATGTATATTAGACCAGGCTCATCCAATCACTGTAGTTGTAACGGGGTCCAACATACTCCATCAATTATGTACGTCTATTGTATCCAACCTTTATGTCGTCCATGCAAAACAAGTCCAATCCATGCAATGAGGACAGTGCAATTCTATATATTCTCTCATTCACACAAAAATCAGTGTTTACTTTAGGAAGATCGCTAGGCACCCATTGTTTCACTAGGTGTTGGTACCTTAAGGGCACGTCGATGTCTCCCACTATCTCATCATCATAGGAACATGACCCCCCTCCTTGGAGAAAAAAATTCATGTGTTTGTCAAATTTTCTTCTGATCTTCTGACATCTAGTTGATCTAGCCCGTGTAGACCTACTGGATGTCTCACTTTCCTCTAGCCTTCCCAAACTCCCTTCACTGGAGGAACACAAATACCTGTTTGGTTCTACCTGCACCGTGGCCAAAAAAAATTTTGGCATAAGCATAGAATAATACCAGCAAAAAAACGTGGAAAGACTTATAAGAAAAAAAACTTGGAAAGACTTGTAAGCCAATAACTTGTTAAAGAAAAAGCTTGTCAAGAATGAGTTTGGTTAATAGGTGTGGGAATTTGGTAGCCCTAAAAATTCTAATGTATGCCCCTCTTTTGGTTACATACAAGTCTCCATTCTAACTTATTGCTTGCATTTCCTTTTGCTAACATGAATTGGGTAGGCTTCATAACTTTCAAATGTATGCTTGTGGCCATTGTACTTTATCCTTTCAATGTTGTCAAGCTTGAGACGATATGTTATGCATATGCATCACCTATAACATTGCAATTTATGCCAATATATGTCTATACAAAACCTGCAGGTTCTCCTTTAATGGACTATCTCCTTCAAAGAACATATCTCCTTTAAGTGGTTTTTAGTTTTCCCATGAATTATTTTGTGATGTTGTAGATGATTATCCATTTTGCCTAATATGTTTTATGATATTTTCCATGTTTTCTAGGGTGCACATACTTGTTTTTTATGGCTTCTTTTGCTTGAAAGTTGAACTACCTAAAAGTGCACAGATCTCATCTAGGACCCTTTAAGAGTCATAATAACAACTATTGTTATAGGATTTATTCTTCAAATGAAACACCAAAACCATACTGATCGGTTAATATTTGTGTAGGGATGTTTTTCTAATCTCTCCCATAATTTATGATACTAATGGGATTGTATGCAAAAATTTATTTATGCCCTAAGAAATCTTATGTATGCCCCTCTTTTAGTTACATACAATTCTCCATTCTCACTTATTGCTCGCATTTCCTTTTCCTAACATTGTCTTTTCCTTTTACTGGCCTAACCCCTTTTCAACAATAATAGTTGCATATTTAATCAAGTGTTTTTCTACCGAGGTGGCTGAGTTCAACCAAGTTGACCCCCAACTGAGCTAACTCGGCCTTTGAAACGATTGGAGTGACAAGTTTGGTACCGAACCAAGCAAATCAAGGTATGACTAAATGGATTGATAACAAAATGGCCAATTCATCCCAATCCGTACTAAATTGACCAAGTGAATGTGGGAATGCACAGACCACACACATGACACTTCAATTCAAAAAAAAAGTTAACCTATAAATATAAACATCTAGACTCTAACCTACTTCATTGTCGAGTCAATTAGGTTTGTAGGATTCCTATACATCATAACACTATTTGGAGTAAAACACAACTTTCTTTGTAGGCCTTAGATGCCACCCATGTGCACAATAGTCAATCTATAAACTTAGCCCCCGAATACAAAATCAGTCTTCACAAAATAGGGCATGAACCATGTGAACAACCTTCCAAGTGGACCAGCTCAATGAGTAACCTCCAAGCATGTAATATCTCTCATGAAAGGGTGTATAAAATAGTGTAAGCATGCTTCAAATGATCACCTTCTCCTTTGGTAGGGTTGAACACTTCCCTTATGCATGTGTCTCCAAGGGTGAATGTTCCTCAAATAATGAGAGAGGGCCTTCCTCTAACAATAAACTAGTACACCAAGGTGAATTGGCCCTATTTAGGCCTTCCAGAACAAACTTGGTATTTTCAATGTCACACTAGGAGCAATGTTGGGCAGTCCTATGGGCATAAACAACTCTAGAATTAAGTATGAGCATCAAAGGGACAAATCTGAGCACTTTACAGTAATGGACAAATAATGATGTTGAGTTCTTGGAGATCCTGTAGAGTGGATGTTTTAACCTCTGTGAAAACCCGTGTATGAGTTTGAGCCGACATTTGCATCCACTCTACAGGATCTCCAGAGAACTAGCATCATTATTTTTCCATTAGTATAAAGGAGATGTACTAGAAGATTTGCCTGTACATGTTGATTTTACTATTTAGTTGAACCTAAATGAGAAACAAAGAAGAGCACTAAGCAAGCTACAACACTTTTCGTGCACGTCGATGTGCACGCACGTCAAAGATTTGTAGCTTGCTTAGTCTCCTCTTTGTTTCATTCAACATCTTCATGAAATCAACAAGTCCTCGCAAATCTTCTAGTACAATTCCTTTACAGTAATGGACAAAGAGCGGACATTTCCAGATCTACTACTTGGCACATTCAGGAGTTATAAGAATGTTTTAAATACATGTATATCAGTCTATAATATTTGTTGATTCTAAAGTTGATGATGAAGAACAAACTTGGTATTTTCAATGTCACACTAGGAGCAATGTTGGGCAGTCCTATGGGCATAAACAACTCTAGAATCAAGTATGAGCATCAAAGGGACAAATCTGAGCACTTTGGGAGCATTCTGAAGGTCACAACAAATAGTAAAGCATCTCAAATCACCTATAATTAGACCAACTTTTAGATCTGGGCACATTGAAGCAATAAAAGATGATCATCAATGGCAATAGGAGGCGGTCTTTGCAATTTTGGCTGTGAAAATGAGAAATATGTGGGTGAAAGAAACCCTAAAATCTCATTCATATGCCTTATAGAAGCATCCACATGAATTATGGGCACAAACAAACTTGTTTGGCAGTAAAAAAAGGGTATGAAGCAACCCTATTTCACCATCTTGGGCACCCTTGTGCACTTATCCTTCATCGAACAGGTGTACCTCTAAATCTGGGCCAAATTGGAGGGTTAAAAGGTAATTCTAGGCATGAATAGCCCTATGAAAAGTGACAAACAATGGAAAAATTGGCTTTTAGAAAGCCACTGAATATGTTAATGCTTGGATTACCAACATGAGGGAAAGCCATTGAATATGCTAATGCTTGGACTATATAGACCACCTTGGTTGGACACTAATGCAAACCCATGTATGAGTTTGAGCCAACATTTACATCCACTCTATAGGATCTCCAGAGAACTAACATCATTATTTTTCCATTAGTATAAAGGAGATGTACTAGAAGATTTTCTTGTTCTTGTTGATTTTACTGTTTAGTTGAACCTAAATGAGAAACAAAGAGGAGAACTAACCAAGCTACAACACTTTTCGTTCGCGTCAATGTGCACACACGTCAAAGTGTTGTAGCTTAGTTAGTCTCCTCTTTGTTTCGTTCAACTTCTCTGTGAACTCAACAAGTCCTCGCAAATATTCTAGTACAATTCCTTTACAGTAATGGACAAATAATGGTGTTGAGTTCTTGGAGATCCTGTAGAGTGGATGTTTTAACCTCTGTGCTACTCTGAAGTGCATAAGCCAACACTTCAGAGGCATATTTCCTAGTGGTAACCTACAACAATCATATATATATATATATATATAATCCATGGTGGTGAAGAGCGGACATTTACAGATATGCTACTTGGAACGTTCAGGAATGAAAAGAATGTTTTAAATACATTTATATCATTCTGTAATATTTGTTGATTCTAAAGCTAACCAATTGTCTAAACCACAAAGGTCATCTTATCGTGTTAATTGTAAGAGGGACAAAAAAAATCAGACACGGTGAAAATTGACATAAAATGTTCAAATAAAAAATAGAGGACATCAAAATACCTAGTACTTGCTTCAAGACCCAAAGCATAAAACATAAGATTCATGATTGTCCATTAATGGAAAAGTATTACCTAACCCAATTTCTAGTCAACTAAGCACCTCATAGTCGAATCATGATATTGCAGCAGTCTGTATACACCCTTCACTTGAATGATGTTAGGATTGCCAAGAACTAACGTCATTCAAGTGAAGGATGTATGTAGACTACTCCAGACATTATATCTCTACTCATTCGATTTACTACAAAGTGTTGTAGCTTTCTTAGTGCTCCTCTCTGTTTATCATTTACGTTCAACTTCACCATGAAATAAACAAGTCCAGGAAAATCTTCTAGTACAATGCCTTTACAGTAATGGAAAAATAATGATGTTGAGTTCTTGGAGATCTTGTAGAGTGGATGTTTTAACCTCTTCACTTCTACTCTGTAGTGCATAAGCTAGCACTTCAGAGGCATTTTTCCCAATGGTAACCTACGGCAATCATATATATATATATATATATATATATATATAATCAATGGTGGTGAAGAGCGGACATTTCTAGATCTGGCTACTTGGCACGTTAAATACATTTATATCAGTCTGTAATATTTGTTGATTTATTCCTTTTAGCTTGTCTTGATGATGCTTGTTTTCCCATATTAATTTTTAACCCTAAGGCAACCCTAAGGAATACAATTGATCAACTTCATAGGAATACTAGACAAACATTCAAAGGTAACACCTCTAATCTAGGAATCTTGACTACATCCACATCATTAACCTTCAACAGAATGAGAATTCAAGTCTAATACTGAAATAGCTAATCCAAAGAAGCAATAAATAAGAGAGATCAGTAATATGACGGGATCATCCACCTCAATCATCCAAAGGATTTCAATAGCAACAACACATAAAAGACTCAAGTGCTAAGGGCTATAAAAGCTGGAAAGTGCCCTGATCAGTACATTCACCATCAGTGAATTCAGTAAATTGAAAATGCCCTACGGACAAGGTTAATGCTTCTTTGGATAAGCTATCAGCCTTAGTATTGTGTTCTCTGAATATGTGAACTTATTTTGGCTGGATGAATTAAGGTTCCATATCACGAATACGTTGACACTAGCCATCAAGTGCAAGTAAAGTTAGTGCTAATCTTCTATTGAACCAATTAAAGATGGATGTGAAGTCACCATGAATGTACAGAGTGGGAAGGACCATGGATTTAGCACAATAAAGGAGAGTCCATAAAGCAAGCAGTTCAAATCTGGTGTTTGTACAAATACCAACACCCAATTTGAAGCAAAAATAGTGGTCCTAGGTGATCAAAAGATGAACACCTATACCTCCAATTTGATTGGTTGAAGCCCCATCAAAGAAGATGTAGGTACAATTATTGAAATAGTTTATTTAGTCAAACTTATTTCCTTTCCTTTTTGCGTTGACTTAGCCACTTTCAATTCACTAACTCTAAAATAGCTAATAAGTGTTGGCTAATAATGGTGACGATTCCTGGTATTATGTTTCATTAGGTTGCAACATGGCAAACTTGTGAAATAAAATACCAAGAATCATCACCGTTATCAAAATAGTTTATTATGTACAATTATCAAAATAGCGGAAGATGTAGGTACAATTATCAAAATAGTTTATTTAGTCAAACTTATTACCTTTCTTTTTTGCATTGACTTAGCCACTTTCAATTCACTAACTCTAAAATAGCTAATAAGTGTTGGCTAATAATGGCGACAACTCATGGTATTATGTTTCATGGGGTTGCAACATCGCAAACTTGTGAGGCATAATACCACGAGTCGTCACCGTTGCTTGGCTGAACACTTGTTATCTTTTGTGAGATATAGTTCATGTGGACAGAGTTCTTGAACTCTGTCCTCATGGACAGTTTTGTTTGACGATGATATTAACAGGTATGTAGAAAAAATTTAATATTTTATAATGATATTCAATTATCTAGGGGTTAGGTTCTAGTTTCTTGCTTATAACAAAACATGGCTCGACAATCCTGCTCGGGGTAGCGACCGTTTTTCATCCTTCTCCAATGGACCGAGCATACATGTGAGTAAAAAAACTCTAACTATCGTGGCTATGGTGGAACTCGAATCCTGTTACAACTTTACAACTTTAGTCCTCACATCACAACATGCCAAAGAAGGGTGGAAATAAAAAGGCCAAGGTCACCGAGGATAACTTAGACTTGGAGGTTTTGCCCAGAATGTAGATCATTTAGGAAGATGCGAAAGCTGTCATGGGGGATGAACACGAGTTTCTGTGGGGTCAAATATATCATATGATAAAGCACAAGAATGTATCAGATGCAGGCCTAGAAGATATACTTTTATATGTAAACATAAGAAAATCAGGTTTCACAAAGAAAGCCATGCGTCCCAAGCTCTTCCCCTGTGCTGAGGTAATCGGATGGATCATACCTCGAGCAAACTCATCCACTATGCTCATTTCCAATGCTGAAGGAAAAGCATTTGCTTCCTTCACCCCTACATATATAACCAAGTCCTGCAAACTACCTGCTCCACAAACTATGATGATAGATGAATGGGTAAAAATGTGATTTAGATGTCTTTGAATGTGCTAAGTGGATGATGGTATCAGCAAAGTAACTATTTAGGGTTCTCACTAATCTAAGCGCCCCAACAAAGGTGGATTGTCTCCCAGTTGCCATATCATATTTGAATTTCTCCTGTGCCTTTTGGAGGTTTGATATTCACCCCTTCTGCTTCCCAGTTCCCAAGGATTAAGGATTTTGTCCCAATCCTTCTGCTATATGTTTAACATCCCTGTGTGAAGACCTAGGTCTAAAGTTATATATAATGAAGGCCACTTCCATATTTCGGTGTCTCTTGAGGATTCACATAGAGGTGAACATTAGTTTGTGTGTTCATTCCATCTGCCCATGAATTAGGGCACATAACATGACTCATATATTTGTTTAGTGACAATGTATCCAGAGAACCGATAAGTGAAAACCTCTCATAATTTTTGGAAGAAGGAAATTTATCATAGGAGAGAAAATAACAACAAGCTTCATATGGGAATTGTCTATACCTGGTACAAATGATTCTGGAACACAATGGGTCGTTGCATCCTTGGCATCCATCTAAATCTCACCATGACCAATATCAATCTCCAAACAACCTGACTGAAGAAGAGTATCCAGAGAGCGAACTTCCACAACTGGCGAAATTTCTCGGTACCCAAATCCCCCTTCCTCTTCATGTACCTCTTTAACAAATCTTCCTACTTTTGGAAACGAGATAACCACTACTAATGCATCCAAACAAGTATTTATTTTGTTTGTTTCGCTCAAAACCCTTGCCTCTTGTCATGACCTAATGGTTAGTTGGGATGAACCTCGTAAATTGTTGTATTTATGACACTGCCAACACCTAAATGGAAACACCTCATAGTCCGATGTCTCAATGATAGAAATTTTTTGTGCTCAATTTCAATATCCATCTTTAGACCCTCATGGTTGTTTAGTCTAACCAAAATGTGAGAAAATTTCATATTTTCTGACTTTTTTAAATGACATATCTGTCGCAAGAAACTCCCCCACAATATTTATAATGCCCCTGAAAACATCTAAAGACCAATAGTCAAAGGGAAAACCTTAAAGTCACACCCAAATTAGGGTGATGTCTAACTTCTCTCTTTTCTTGTCAAACAAATTTCTCCACATTTTCAGAGCCATTAGTGCCGAGCCTATACACCAATTCTGTTTGAGATCCCATTGTGCATCTTTAGCTTTCTTAAGATGCAAGATGAACAAACTTTGGAGAGTACAGGACTTTGGGCATGCATCCTAGTTTCTCACGCCAATTTTCCTAACCCCAATCCTTGAGGGTTTTGCCATTGAATTGTCGACCTTAGACCCTTCCCATAATGGTTGTCTCTGTTGTATTCTCCAACTTGTTAAGGTGTATAACTACCCCAACCAAGAATTGTTTGCTTTTCCTTGGTTTTTTAAAATTCGCTACTTATTTCAACTTCTTTGTTCCCAAACTTTTGTCCCCGAACTAGTGTGTTTTTCAAGGTCCTGGATTTCATCAACAAAGGTATCCCTGTAACACCCCGGTTTTGACCCCGTTGTATTAAATGTACATGATGTATATATTGTAAATGATCACGGTGTGGAGCTAAAGGCCAAGGCCCCACCATTGATCGGTTATGCTATGTTTTGGATTCAAATTTGTCACCGATGGTATATCGGGGCATGCGGCATATATTATGCTTGTCATCATGTAAATATGCATCTATAATTAATTAAATGAACCCGGCCAGCTACGATCGCGGCAACTAAAATGAGAAAGGGGCATGATTTTCACAAGGATAAGGGTGGGGAAATTGTTAAACCTTGGCCAATGAGAGAAAAACCCATGTGCCATCTTCCCTTGTTTTATTCCAACCACTTTCATTAAAAATGGCTGCTGGTGGTTGAGGCAGTTAATGGTCTTTGGGAGTGGGGTGGCAGGACTGTCAGTCCTCACCCACACGCACACTCCACCATGGTTGACTTCACAATGGAAGAAACCACCGTCCTCACGCACGCAGGCATTCCACTCTCCCCACGACATTGTTGTTGCTCACACACTTCCAATTTCGCATCCTCTCCGTAGGTTGTCATCCTCACGCAGGAGCGGAGGTTGCTCATGCTCACGCACAGGATTTTCTGGTTTTCACCCACGTATCTTTTCCTCCGCGGATCGGCAGATGGTTTGGTTGTATCCTTTCCTCATGGACTGATTTGTGAGTCCTACGTTGTTGTTTCACTCATACACAGGCCGGGAGACTGTAATTTCTTCCTCGACGTGGTCTATGTATGTTTTCCCGGTGAATTCATTGCCCAAGGACGGGTTGTTGTTTTCCCCATGTTGTGAGCCGCGCTCACTGATACATTTCGGGACTGTTAATTTCCCATGCCGTGAACTGTGTTTGCTGTTACGCTTTGTGGCTGCTGTAGATGGTTTGGATTTGTTTCCCCCTGTTAAGCTGTAACAATCGATTCGTTGCATACATGAAATGGTTGGTCTTTGGACTGTGTAAGGAGCAGGAATGGGAGCTTGGTTTTCTTGATAAACCTAGTGTGTTGGAAACCACACAGACAGAGCTAGAGGGCTGGCTTTCTTCTCCACCACCCCTGAATAGCACTGGAAGGGAATGTAGGGCCTGAGGGACTATGTAGCAGAGAAGGGGTTGATTCCTTGTGTTGGGTGTGTGTGGGTGTCTTAGAAGTCAGGCTAGTTCTGGTGTAGGTGTTCCTAGCTCTACAATGAGCTCACCAGCTTAGCATTTAGCCTTTCCCAACTCCTGGATGGCCTGATAAACCCAATTGTGTTGGCTTGGCTGTGTTTGTATATCCTTGGCTATGTGTAAGCCTGCTAGTTCCCTTATTCCTTGGAGAATCATGCCCAGCTCGGGGGTGGCAGCGTTGCTGAGAGATTAAGGAGCACGCTGACCTATGGTTGGGTGGAAGGTCGCAGCGACGTAGCTAATCGTGGAACGACTTCTTCATAAGATAAGTGATCTTGTCCATTTTACTTCTGCAATCGTAATTTCTGTTAGTGAAAATGATGAACATGTTAAATGAATGCTTGTGAATGCATGTTGTTTCTGCTTTGCATGATAAATAACAATAGCTGTGCATGATAAATAACGATAGTTGTGTATGATAAACAATGGAATTTGTGCCTGTTTTACCTTAATGCATTTTCCT
The DNA here is from genome assembly GCA_001517045.1 of Pseudotsuga menziesii. Classification (NCBI taxonomy): domain Eukaryota; kingdom Viridiplantae; phylum Streptophyta; class Pinopsida; order Pinales; family Pinaceae; genus Pseudotsuga; species Pseudotsuga menziesii. The sequence goes on from LPNX010805222.1 coordinate 525,741, forward strand.
GCAGCATTCTGTTTATGCAATTTTTATCCATGTACATGTTCATGGGCTCTTATCCCAGATGGTTAACGCCATGGTGATCGCGCCCTCTTCGTCGGTCGGAGGCATGGGGACATGACAGTATGGTATCAGAGCTCATGTTGCAAGCATGGGCCTGAATGAGCCTTGAATGATGTAGTGACAGAAGCAGGACTTCATTTTTCCTAGCAGAAATCAAAATGTGAATGATTGTAAAGTTCAAAAATTATCTAAGTGCCTGAACAGTCGGAGCATCAGAGCACTAAAGAGGAACAGACTTCCGATGTATCGGAAGAGTTTAGCGGTTTCCTGTCCACCGTTGCGACTGACGAAAGGACTAAACCGCCGATGCAGCAGTGGATCTGATTGCCGACGGAGGGAAATTTCAAGGAAATTGTCTAAGTGCTTGAACAGTCATCAGAACACTTAGTGGTTTGGAATTCTAATGAAGCGGAGGAATTAGTGGAAGATACTTCCGATGCAGCGGTAGAGTAAGACAGAAGCATACCCGACGGAGGAAAAATTTTGAATAAAATCACGGAAACTTGTCTAAGTGTCCGTCGGAAGAAAATAGCTCTTCGAGCATCCGCCGTTGAGGAAGTCTAAACGACTACGCACCCGACGGAAAAGTCATCCGACCGCCGATGGCAGGAAGAAGTTTGGAAAATTTGTCTAAGTGTTCCCCATCGGAAGAGTTAGCCAAGTGGACTTCCGCCGTTGCGGAAGCAGAAGGCACTAGCCTTCTGAAGTGCAAAGACCGCCGACGCACGAAGTTAAAATTTCTTTAAGAAAAGAGCGGCCAATCGAAAGAGAAAATGGTTTGTGCGCCGCCATTGCGGAAGCCAAAAGCACTAAGGCTTCCGACCAGAAAGGCCGCCGATGCCGAAAAGTTTAAAATTGTTCTAAGTACATGCCGATCAGAAGAAGTTAATGTTTGGTGTGCCGCCGTTGTGGAAGCCAAAGGCACTAGCTGGCCAATGAGAAAGACAGCCGATGCCGCAAGAAAAATTTAAAATTGTTCCAAGTAAACAGCCACCGATCGGAAGAAGTTAATGTTTGGTGTGCCACCATTGTGGAAGCCAAAAGAACTAATCTTCTGATGTAAGAAGTCTACCGACGTCGATCTGGTTGTGCCGCCAATCGGAAGAAGAATGAAGATCGTGTTCTGCCATTGCGGCTGCTGATGGACTATTGTTCCGAAGGATTAATGGAGTCGATAGCCGATGTACAGCAGAGGAATTAGTGGTTTCGACCGCTGTAACACCGGATGGATAGTTGAAAGAGAGCTGATTCTGTGCAGGGAAAATTTTGAGATTTTCAAGTGGGATTTTCCCACAGATTTTGACTGTTTTTTAGTGGGATTTTCAGCTATTTTCCAGTGGATTTTTGGGGCTGAAAATGGAGAAAGTGGCAGCGGTCTAATGTGCTAGATTGCGCGAAAGCCAATGATTTACAAACAAACAAACAAACAAACAAAAAAAACAAGGGGGCAAGCCCCCTTGACCCCCGTCGTCCCCCTCAGATAGACATTCTTTGATGAAGAAATCGTGTGTTGGGAAAACTTGTTATTTTATGATTATTCCAGGAGAAGGTAAGTGATCCTGATTTATATCAATGTTATGCATCTAACATTTGTGTTATTAACACATTTCCAGAGTCATAGTCACCTTCCAGGAAAGTATTCCAGGTAGTGCAGTTTGATAAGTAAGTGGTGGTTCAGTTATGAGAACCCATGATGGGTATGATGCTCGGGATTCTCATGAGCGAGCAGAAGATGCCATGGGAGAAAATGTCCGTAATAGAAATGATGACATAGAGTCTAATGGAAGGAGATTCCAAGAGACACCGTCAGATGTTGCAGCCACCATGAGAAGCTTGATCAAAGCCCAGGAAGAGCAGCATCAGTTGAATGCTGCTATGTTGCAGAGTTTGACAGACTTGCAAAGGAAGATAGACTCTGGACGAGGTACAGCGAGACCAAAAGGAAGTAAGAGTAGTACTAGGAGAAGAAGAAGGACTTCTAGTGGGTCATCTGATTCTGAAGAATCCAGCAGGGATTCAAGCTCTTCTTCTCATAAAGGAAAAAGAAGGAGACACCATAGGGATCGCTCTCGGGATGAATTTAAGAAAGCTAAACCTCCTACATTTTATGGTGAGATAAAGACTGGACAAGAGGCTGAAGCTTGGCTTCTTGGGATAAAGAAGTACTTTCAAGTGCATGACTATTCAGGAAACATGAAGGCAAGAGTTGCCATATTCAATCTGAATGGAAGGGCATCCATTTGGTGGGAACACTTCAAGCAAGTAAAGAGGATCAACGAAAGGAAACTTAAGTGGAAACAGTTCAAGAAGTATTTCAAGTAGAAATACCTCTCTGACAGGTATTATGATGACAAGATTAAGGAGTTCCATGAGCTAAGATTGGGACAGCAAACCATGGAAGAATATGCAAATAAGTTCTTGGAGCTGTTGAGGTATGTACAGTACATCTGAGATAAAAAAGTGAAGGTCCAGTGTTTTCTGAGTGGATTACCTCAGTCTTACAAAGATAGAATTGAGTTTTATGAACCTCGAACTCTTGAAGAAGCAATAAGGAAGGCTAAGTATTAATATGAGCAAAGCAAAGGTAAGCCGGATTACCATAAGGCATGGAAGGACAAGAAGAATGAGAATTTTGACTAAAGGAAGAAAGGTTTCAAACCTTCTAGCTTCAGGAATCAGCAGAAGCAGCCATCCCAAGCTGCAAGTAAGCCAGTTGGAGTAACCGGAGAAAATCCTAAAGATCCGCAACCGAACAGAGGACCACTTCAATGTTGGAAATGTGGTGGACCCCACATGCACAGGAATTGTCCACTCGAGAATCAGAGTGTAAGGCCAGCTTATAACATTCAAGAAGCAGAAACAGTGGGTCAAGTAGCAAGGGAAGTTCCTAGGATCTATGCAGCACTGGAGGACCGCCAGGCAAATCACCAGTCAGCTGTGGTTGAAGTAGCAGGTAAGATTGTTGAGCAATCTGTTTCTATTTTGATTGACCCCGGTTCTACACACAGTTACATTACCCCTAGAGTAGTGGAGAATTGTGCTTTTAAGAAAGTAAAGCATAGGAAGTCTTGGTTAGTTCAGCTAGCCACTGGAACTAAGAGAAAGGTCAGTGAAGTGGTAGAGAAATGTCCATTGTCCATGAATGGATTGGTCACTTGTGTAGATCTGAATGTTCTACCACTTGGTTCCTATGATGTTCTCATTGGAATGGACTGGTTAGAAGCTCACAGGGTAAAGCTTGACTGTTACAATAAGACTTTCGAATGCATGAATGAAGAAGGGAACTTAGTAGTTGTGAAAGGTATTCCAAAGGTGATTTCAGTACGGCAAGTTTCATCAATGCAGTTAAAGAAATTCTGTAGGAAGGGTTGCCAGTTGTATGCAGCTCATATTTTGGAGGAAACAGGAGATGAAACTCCTAGGTTGGAGGACTATCAGGTGTTACAGGAATTTAGGTATGTGTTTCCTTATGAGATTCCAGGGCTTCCTCCAAAGAGGGACATTGATTTCACAATTGAACTTGTGCCAGGAGCAGCACCAGTGTCCAAGGCACCCTACAGGATGAGTACACCATAGATGCTAGAGTTGAAGATGCAACTGCAAGAATTGTTGGAAAGGAAGTATATTCGACCGAGTGTGTCTCCTTGGGGAGCACCAGTTCTATTTGTAAAGAAGAAAGATGGTACACTCAGGTTATGTATTGATTATAGACAGCTGAACAAGGTTACAATGAAGAATAAATATCCTTTGCCTAGGATTGATGACCTCTTTGATCAAATGAGAGGAGCAAAGGTGTTTTCTAAGATTGACTTGAGGTCTGGTTACCATCAGGTGAGAATCAAGGATGAAGACATTCATAAGACAACATTCAGGACAAGGTATGGGCATTATGAGTTTGTAGTGGTACCATTTGGTCTCACGAATGCACCAGCTACATTTATGTTCCTTATGAATAGTGTCTTCAGTAGGTATTTGGATAAGTTTGTTCTTGTTTTCCTTGATGACATTCTTGTTTATTCTAAGAATGAGGAAGAGCATGAAGAGCACTTGCAATTGACATTGCAATTGCTCAGGGAGCATCAATTGTATGCAATACTGAGCAAGTGTGACTTCTATAGAGATAGAATTCAGTATTTGGGTCACATTATCTCCGAAGAGGGTATATCTGTGGACCCTGAAAATATAGAAGCCATTATGAATTGTCCTACTCCAAGAAATGTGACAGATGTAAGATATTTTATGGGACTTGTAGGATACTACAGGAGATTCATTGAGGGATTCTCCAAAGTTGCACATGCCATCACTTCTTTGCAAAGGAAGGGGATGAAGTTCGAATGGACATCGAGGTGTGAAGAAAGCTTCCAGTAGTTGAAGAGTATTCTCACTAGTGCACCAGTATTGAAAGTTGCAGATCCAGAAAAATATTTTGTGGTGTGTACCGATGCATGTGGACAAGGGCTTGGAGGAGTCCTTATGCAAGACAACCATGTGATATGTTATGAGTCAAGGAAGCTGAAGGAGCATGAGAAGAACTATGCCACTCATGATCTAGAGCTTGCAGCCATAGTACATGCCCTCAAGATGTGGAGACATTACTTGAGGGGTAGAAGATTTGAGCTTAGAACGATCACTGTGGACTGAAGTATCTATTTGACCAGCCTGCTCTGAATGCTAGGCAAGCAAGATGGCTGGAATTTTTATGTGAGTTTGATTTTGAAATCAAGCACATAAAGGGGAAGAAAAATAAGGTAGCTGATGCACTCAGCAGGAAAGTACAGGAAATGCATGTGGCATCTCTTAGTATTTTCCAATCCGATTTGAGGCAATAGATTTTTGATCATGTTGCCGGAGATGAACTGTATGAGCAGGTCAAAGACAAGTTGCAGCAGCAAAGTCTTGAGAAAAGGTATGAGGGATATAAATTGGAAGAAGATGGACTTCTCACTTATAAAGGTAGAATTTATATTCCAAATGTAGCGGATTTGAGGAGAGTTGTTATGGATGAAATCCATCAAGCTCCGTATTCTGGACACCCAGGATATCAGAAGACAATTGCTACAACTAGAAAGCAGTACTTTTGGCCGGGTATGAAAAAGGACATGGCTGAATACATTTCAAGGTGTATGAAATGTCAGCAGGTAAAGGTTGAGCATCAACATCCAGCAGGTTTGTTGCAACCTTTGCCAGTTCCAGAATGGAAATGGGAAGTTATTTCCATGGATTTTATTACAGGATTGCCGATGACATGGAGGCAACATGATTCCATCATGGTTGTGGTAGACAAGTTGACAAAGGCAGCACATTTTATACCGGTTAAGTCTACGCATCAGACGGATGACATTGCAAAGATATTCATGAAGGAGATTTTCAAATTGCATGGATTGCCTAAGGAAATAGTCTCTGACAGAGATGTCAAGTTCACTTCCAACTTTTGGAAGGGGTTGTTTGCATATTTGGGTACAAAGCTAAACTTCAGCACTGCATACCATCCTTAGACAGATGGTCAGAAAGAGAAAGTTAATCAGGTGCTTGAAGATATGCTTCGCATATACGTGATGGACAAACCAACCAAGTGGGAAGATTACTTGCACTTGGTGGAGTTTGCTTATAACAATGGACAGCGGGCATCCTTGGGGATGAGTCCGTATGAAGCTTTGTATGGAAGAAGGTGTCGGACACCAGTGACTTGGGACAATCCAGTGAACAGGATTGTGCTTGGACCAGAGTTGCTCAGGGAAATGGAGCAAGAGGTTGTAAAGATTAGGCAGAAGCTGAAAGCAGCACAGGATAGATAGAAAATCTATGCAGATAAGCATAGGGTGAACAGAGAGTTCAGGGTTGGAGATCATGTTTACCTCAGAGTGAGGGCAAGGAAGAGTTCCTTGAAGCTTGGAA
>LPNX010805222.1:531896-534396 GCA_001517045.1 Pseudotsuga menziesii
GGCGATACCAGTGTAGCATTTTGTTCAATTTTGTAAAGCACTGAAGATAGTGCTATTGAAGGGGGAGGGGAATGTAACACCTTGGTTTTGACCCCGTTGCATTAAATGTACATGATGTATATATTGTAAATGATCACGGTGTGGAGCTAAAGTCCAAGGCCCCACCATTGATTGGTTATGCTATGTTTTGGATTCAAATTTGTCACCGATGGTATATCGGGGCATGCGGCATATATTATGCTTGTCATCATGTAAATATGCATCTATAATTAATTAAATGAACCCGACCAACTACGATCATGGAAACTAAAATGAGAAAGGGGCATGATTTTCACAAGGATAAGGATGGGGAAATTGTTAAACCTTGTCGAATGATAGAAAAACCCATGTGCCATCTTCCCTTGTTTTATTCCAACCACTTTCATTAAAAATGGCTACTGGTGGTTGAGGCAGTTAATGGTCTTTGGGAGTGGGGTGGCAGGACTGTCAGTCCTCACCCACACGCACACTCCACCACGGTTGACTTCACAATGGAAGAAACCACCGTCCTCACGCACGCGGGCATTCCACTCTCCCCACGACATTGTTGTTTCTCACGCACTTCCAATTTCGCGTCCTCTCTGTAGGCTGTCGTCCTCACGCAGGAGCGGAGGTTGCTCACGCTCACGCACAGGATTTTATGGTTTTCACCCACGTAGCTTTTCCTCTGCGGATCGGTAGATGGTTTGGCTGTATCCTTTCCTCACAGACTGATTTGTGAGTCCTGCGTTGTTGTTTCACTCACGCACAGGCTGGGAGACTGTAATTTCTTCCTCAGCGTGGTCTATGTATGTTTTCCCGGCGACTTCATTTCCCAAGGACGGGTTGTTGTTTTCCCCATGTTGTGAGCCATGCTCACTGATACATTTCAGGACTGTTAATTTCCCATGCCATGAGTTGTGTTTGATGTTACGCTTTGTGGCTGATGTAGATGGTTTGGATTTGTTTTCCCCCTATTAAGCTGTAACAGCCGATTGGTTGCATACGTGCAATGGTTGGTCTTCGGACTGTGTAAGGAGCAGGAATGGGAGCTTGGTTTGCTTGATAAACCTAGTGTGTTGGAAACCACACAGACAGAGCTAGAGGGCTGGCTTTCTTCTCCACCACCCCTGAATAGCACTGGAAGGGAATGCAGGGCCTGAGGGACTGTGTAGCGGAGAAGGGGCTGATTCCTTGTGTTGGGTGTGTGTGGGTGTCTTAGAAGTCAGGCTAGTTCTAGTGTAGGTGTTCCTAGCTCTGCAATGAGCTCACCAGCTTAGCATTTAGCCTTTCCCAACTCCTGGATGGCCTGATAAACCCAACTGTGTTGGCTTGGCTGTGTTTGTATATCCTTGGCTATGTGTAAGCCTGCTAGTTCCCTTATTCCTTGGAGAACCATGCCCAGCTCGGGGGTGGCAGCGTTGCTGAGAGATTAAGGAGAACGCTGGCCTATGGTTGGGTGGAAGGTCGCAGCGACGTAGCTGGTTACGGAACGACTTCTTCATAAGATAAGTGATCTTGTCCATTTTACTTCTGCAATCATAATTTCTGTTAGTGAAAATGATGAACATGTTAAATGAATGCTTGTGAATGCATGTTGTTTCTGCTTTGCTTGATAAATAACGATATATGTGCATGATAAATAACGATAGCTGTGTATGATAAACAATGGCATTTGTGCCTATTTTACCTTAATGCATTTTCCTGCAGCATTCTGTTTATGCAATTTTTATCCATGTACATGTTCATGGGATCTTAGCCCGGATGGTTAACGCCATGGTGATCGCGTCCTCTTCACCGATCAGAGGCATGGGGACGTGACAATCCCTCATTCCATCTATTCCACCATCCTAAGTTTATAATTTTCTTAAGTCCATGGCACTCATTAACTAACTCTTATAAGGCCAGAAGTCTAGGCTCCAGTTCCGCATGTTAAGGAACGGAATGACCAATTGGGGTGCTTATGGTAAACCCCAACCCTGGTTATTGGGAAACGGGTTTATCATTTTGAGGTGCGATAGCAGCTTGCCAAAGTGAGCGATTGATGGTATCAAATTATATAGCATAGGGTCCCCTCCCCCTTAAGGCAAGTCAATATTGGACCGTCGATTTTTGAGATCGACAGAAAGGAGCAAACATCACAGCGCACACAAAAAACCTTTGTCATAGGATGCCCAAAAACCCTTGTCACAGCATGCCAAAAAAAAGGAGGTCATGATGCTTACCTGTTTAGCCATGAGCTCCAAATCCAAAACGGGAACTCCAAAACATGAATTGTGTGCTCCAAATTTGTACCGTCAACTCCAATTCTCAAGCGTGAGCTCCAATTATCAACCGTGAGCTCCAATTCTCAACCCTGACCTCCAATTATCAACCGTGAACTCCAATTCTGAACCCTGTGCTCCACCAGACCTACTCCCAAATTCACAAAAACCTCCAAATTGAACTGAACTGTCCAAAATGAGTCGCGACAATGTCCAAA
>LPNX010805222.1:536896-652451 GCA_001517045.1 Pseudotsuga menziesii
GTTGATGATGATGATGATGACAATGATGATGTTGATGATGTCGACGATGACAATGATGATGATGATGATGATTATCATCATCATGAGGATGACGATGATAATGATGACGATGATGACGATGATGATGTTGATGATGATGGTGATGATTATGATGTTGATGAAGACGATAACAATGATGATGTCGACAATGACAATGATGATGATGATGATGTTGATGATGATGATGATGATGATTATGATGATGATGAAGACGATGATTATGATTAGACGATGATGATGATGTGTGATGATGACGACGACAACGATGAAGATGATGACGTGTTATGATGATGATCATGATGATGAAGACCATGATGATGATGATGGTGATGTTGACGATGAAAATGATGATGATGATGATGATGATGATGATGATGGTGATGGTGATGATGTTAGTAACACTTTTTTTTAAAAATAAGATAAAATAATAGTTCTAATTAAATATTTACCTTTCAATATATTTCATCGTCTTCTTCATCCATGTCAGCGTCTTCTTCACCCATGTCAGCATCTTCTTCATCCATTTCACCATCTGTATCATCAGATACATAGTCAACATTGTAAGGATTGGCCATATCATCATCGTCATCATCATTAGTTACGCTCATCATGTCATCATCGGAATAATCTTCATCGGCATTGTCTGCCACATCATCTAATTCAACTATTCCTTGGACATCTTCTGTTGTATCATCATCGTCATCTAACTCAAGTTGATCATGCTCTTCGTCATCATATTCTTCTTCCAAAGAACCCTCTTCACTACCATCATCTAGGTTAAACTTTATTGGCCTTCCCCTTGGATCATGTCTCACAACAAACAACCAGCCCCCTTTGCCTTGAACCTATGAGTAAAATACTTGTTCACATTGGCTTGGAAGAACATAGGGCTCTCTTCCTAGCTCAAACAACCTTGTGTTTACCATGGTAAATCCATTATCATGTTCAACAATAGTTCTATTGAGATCATGTTGATTCAATCGTAACATGTACCATTTGATAACAAATAGAACTACCTTAAAGGATTTAAAGTCACACTGTATAATATATTCCAAATACCCATAGTATCGATTTTCTGAGACTTCTGGATGTCTGTCAGTTCTAGATGAAACATTGGTAACCTCAAAGACAGTCGAAACCCCAGAATCTGATGTTTTCTTTGTTTCATCCAGTTTTTTGATCCGATATCTACCTCCATTGTAGACCATAGCCTTATGGTGTTTTACCTGCAATAAGCAATACATGAAAAGATTACACAACCATTCAGTCCTTATGCAACAATACATGGAAAAAAAGAACATGTACATCAATAAGTAATTTGCAAAATAAAAGATTTAGAGGGATATTTGATTAATTATATGCTTTCCATTTTATCTTTTACACCATATGCCAAATCGATTTCCCTTTCTGTTAGATTGTTATCTCCAATGTGTTGTGCTACTTTTACCAATGAAGCCACACCTTCCCATGATATTCCATGACCCGATTGTGCGCATCGTTGAATCCATACCTTCATCCAGTCAAGATTATTTACGATGTATAAATGAATTGCATCCCGTTCTCAACCAACTGTTTAATGACAATAACCATTAAAATCAAAGAAAGGTGTAAATATCCTGAACAAAGACGTATATGCTCTTAATTGAAGCAATTATGACTAGAAAATACAATTATAATATGAAGAATATAATAAAAATCCACTAGCTAATAATTACCTTTCAGCTTCCTCAATCTACCTTTCCCCTTCAGTTTCTCCCCTTCAAATTTGTTATTGGAGTCCGGATCACAAATGCAATGTAAATTGAGCTTTGATGCTAAAATAGGAATATATTCACTAACATACAGCATGTTTTGGTATATCGTATATCCTTCCATCATAGAACCCTGTGCATGTGCTCGTTGTTTCACCAAACCCTTCATAAATTTCATGTGCCTCTCAACCATCCACATGGACCTTGAGTGCACAGGTACACACAACTCAATATACTCAACTTGGTGTATGAGGTAGTGTTCCTGTGCATTGAAAAATGTCGATGGTATATGCTTCTGCATTTTACACATGAGACGAGGAATTTCTCTCCTCCAATACTTTATATCTTCTTTATGGATTTCTTTAGATGTCAACCATCTACAAGTGATGCAAACCAATAACGATATTTAACAAAAATAAACATTAAATTACAATATATGCTGAAATAGTGCACAAAAAAACAAATATAAATTATTATACGGAGAATTAAAGAAACACTAAGCGCATGCAAGTAATTGCTAGTTACCTCATGTATTTACCAAGATTATTTATAACTTGTTTGACATTGTTGTTGAAGTTGTCCAGGAGAGAGAGAGGTAGAACATACTGTATTAATATACAAACCACACCATTTATTAAAAAAAGATTATACAAACAAGAAAAAATTATATGGACATAACAATAATAATTACCTTGATGAAGACATGCCAATCATGTGTTTTGACCCCCACAAAATCACCTTTTTTAGTTATGATATTCTTCAATTTTGCACAAAAACTAGTGGGAAATTTAATTTTCCGCATTACTTCTTTGACAACATCGCTTTGTTGCTCCGTAAACATCCATGGAATTGAGTTTATATTAACTTGTTCTCCGTTGGTATGAAATTAGATGACGTCTTTCATTGCATGGTTGCTTTCTTGAATGTCTTTGCACACTTTCACAACTTTATCTTTCTCCCTCCTTAGCTCTAGTAGTCGACATAAGGTTTCAGTAACACTCTTTCCAATATGCATTGTATCAAACAAATTAGCAATTCATAGGTGCTCATAGTAGGGAAACCTGCTGAATTGAATAGGATAACTTTTCATTCCTCGTGGAAGACCATTAATGCCTTCATGATCATGGTGGACATCATGAATATTAGTTTATAATTAATAAATTACATCATAAATCAAATATGGCCACTACAACAAACAACTCACAATAAAAATTAAAATACATAAAAATTCATATACAATGATCCATACGTACCATGATGATGATTTCTATTGTATTGCATCTTCCAAAGGTGAGGTGTCATTCTCCATGGTTTTAATTCAATCTCCTGCTTCCCATTGAAAATATTTCTTTCAGTTGTTCTATACCTGTGATTCTTAGAGAGGAAATGCCTATACTCATCAAACACCTCCTTTCTTAAGCTTTTTGAACGACGAGATTTTATCTTAGGACCACAAACTAGACATGAAATTTACCCTTTGTCTAAAGACCTACAATATTTAGATATTTTGTCTAAAGACCTACAATATTTAGATATGGAATATCTATGTCAAATATATTCATATATAAAATATTCTAACTACTCCATATCATTAAATGAAATTAAAGTGGAACTTAAAATTACAAACCACAAAATGAAGTTAACCCAGGGGCATCGTGTATTGTCCATACAACCATTGCATGGAATTGAAATTTCCTTTGTTGTATTGGTCTAGATACGTCATACATAGTTATGCCATTCCATAACTTCAGTAGCTCATCTATAAGAGGTTCGATGTATACATTCATATCTTTGACTTGGAACTCACCTGATTCATAATTTGAAGTACATATAAAATATATCATTATGAGAACCATTAAGATATATAAACCATGCATAAGAGTAAAATAATAGATATATATTTATATGAAATTAAGATACATATTACGACAAATTAGATGCCACAACTACATTATAAATAAAATAGTTTTCGTCAATAAAACCTGGAATAATCATCGACAACATTATGTGCTCCCTCTTTATTGACAGCCATGGAGAAATGTTATTATTGATAACAAAAATAGGCCACACTGTGTAAATGGATTTCATCTGTGCAAATGGATTAACACCATCTTCTACCAAATAAATCCTAAGATTACGTGGTTCTTCTTTAAAGTGAAGCCACTTTTCCTCAATATCTCTAAAATCAGTACCATCTGCAGGCATTCGGATAACATCATCTTGACTTATGTTCCTGGCATGGTAATCCATAAATTGCACTATGTTTTGGCACCTGAATAGTCGTTGCAAATGTGGAATGATGGGAATATAACGAAGAACCTTCTAAGGCACCTTTTTTGTTACTTTATCTGTACGATATCTACTTACATGACATTCCGGACATTCTGTTGCAAATTCATGCTGATTATAATATATAACATGGTCATCGGGGCATGCATGAATTGCTTCATAATGCATTCCAATCTCTTCCATGATGGAAGATAAATCTCGATATGTGCGAGGTAAAATATTTGATGGTGGTAACAAAAATTCAGTTATCAAGCTACAAAAAAAAAATTGTTAATATAATAAATAAATAATATTAATGAAACATGCTTCATCTGTACGATGATCAATAATGAGTTAACAATACAATTATTAGAGGAATACAAATAAACTTTATCACGATCCTATATTGTGATGGATTATTTTAGATACCTTATCATCCGTGTGATTGCAATGTTTGAAAGACCATTCATAACCTTCAAGAACATTATCAACAATATAGTAGAGAGAATATTTGTTTTGGAGCCTTCATAAAGGGGTTCATATGCCTTATCGAGAAGAGGTATATCGTGAACATCATCAAAGTCATCATCATTTTCATTATCAACATCATCGTCATCCATTCTAACGTTAAATGAATCATGGATCAATGTATTTGTACCATCATCTTCAATTACATCATCGGCATGATCATCTTGTTCAATATGATCATTCACTTGTTCTCCATTAAACATACACGCTCCATGATCCTGATCCTGAACTTGTTTTGAAAGCACATCCTCTGGACGACATGCTATAGGGTGTCTTTCATTTAATATAAATACATGGAAATATCAATAGATATACATTAATATATGAAAAAAAATACATACAATTATAATAAAAAAACGAATATAATAATGTTTATAATGCTAAACCTACAAATGGACGATATTTGTTCCCCCCTCAGTGTGTCCATGTTCCCTGCAATGTTTTGTGGCTGTTGAGATAAATATTCTTCTCCTCTTAAATCTCCTGCATTGAGTACACGAACAATAACATTTGCCATCACCTCTTCATTTCGCTGCATCCCATAGTCTAGCAAGCAAGTGTCGGTTGTCTTCATTTGGATCCAGAATATTTAAGCTATTTGACATTTTTTCATAAACTCCGTTAATGAATATAACTGGTTGTATTAAAAAATCAAGTTCCACGCATCAACCATGCATCAAGTTTTTGTCAAACGGAGAGAAGTCGAAGAATAAAAAATTCCCGACAAACTGTCTATCGATGAAAAAAAATTTCCCACAACCGCCCGTTGAAGAATAAAGCAATTCCTGAAAACGTCCGTCGAGGAACAAACAATTTTTGCATTCGTCCGTCACTTCTACAACAAACATGTTGAAATATTTAAAACAATTTATATTTATAATGGACATGCATCGAATATTCGACACCTTGAACAAAGTTACCGTTGAAAGTATGGGACCATAAAATTTAAAATCATGTAAACCTTAATTTTTTTTATAAAAAAACCTATACTGCCCGTCGGATATCCAACGCTTAGGGGTCGATAACTGAAATTATTGGGTTCACAGACGTCGAAGATCTAACACTGAAGTGTCAGATAACCGACACTTCAAGGGTCATAAATCTGACTCCAAAGTGTCGGAGATTCGACAGCGCTATAAATATTTTGTTATAGGTATTCTATTGATTGATTGTTGTCCAACACATCCGTACGAAATTTCGGATGACGTCAGAATTTGGGTTCAAATCCTATTGTGTCTTCTCGTGGACATAGCAACCCCTCTCCAAGGTTATGAACCACATTGAAAATTTGAAACATAAAATTTAATAAATCATAGAATCATAGTAAAAAGAAAGTGGAAGACTGAAAGTTACATAAAATTTGATAAATCAGTGTACCATACAACTGTAACAAACAATCAAACTCATACTAAAGGTACACTTAAAATATAATTTTAAACGCCTATTTGTATTGTTGTTATAGGAAATAAAAAGTTGCAAATATATTCTTGGGTTTATGTGACTATATTTATTAGTAAAAAATACATATGTATATTTTCTAGGTGCAAATTTTGTATTTAAATGATGTTCCATTATTTTTTAACACAACTCCATAAAAACATTCCTTGTAAACTAATGCAAAATCAGTCTACCATATTTGGGAAATATTTAGTGGAATTTGAACAGTGTTGCAAAGTGTTTGACATAAGTCCTGAACTAGAATCCATACGTAGTTAGCAAAAATTTATTTTAGATTTGGTTGGGGTTCGTTACATTTTCCCCAGCATATTTTCATTTTGTTGATTCGGTTCTACCCCTGGAGTACCCAAACACAGGGTACGTCGTACCATTTAGCTTATGCGTACCCTGTTTTTGGTAAAAATGTCTCGGGTACGGGGAAGCACTACATGGTATGGCATGAAACATGCCTTATAAGTACTCTATATAGGTACCATTAGATGCACATGTACTTTAATATCAAGTGCAGGTACCCATGCTACAAAACTTTCTTTTATTTTCAAATTACAGTTTTTGTTATATAAAAAACAAAACATTTAAATATTTCAAAAAATTATAAAAATTTGAAGGTTCAATGCAATATAGATTCCTACCAACAGCACCCCACTAGGCCCCTGGGTGTTGTACGAGTTCTATATATTGTCAATAATCCATACCAATGTAAGGATAATCCTCGATGACCACAATATAGTCATTGCACCAATCCATGAAGTATTGGCTGAAAGTGTTCATCGACACTCCACCACCACGATGGGTCATCAAATCATCCCATATTTCCATCCTTGGGGTCCTCGTCTTACTAGGTAGGGTCATCAACCTTAGTATAATTGTAGCGACCCCCTGTAGAAAGAAACTACACAAAATTGATCCAAATCCAAAGTTTTTTTTCTCATGTGTCCCACACTTTGTCAATTTCTCTTTCATGTTGATTACTAGACCAGTATACCAATCAAAAATGTGTCCCTCCAAATAGTACTCTAATGTATATTGTATGTGAGACATATAATCCAATGCAATAGAAATGGATCATGTTTCTCGGGTTATGGTAAAATGTATTGCCCTAAACATGATATCTACTACCTTTTGATAGGTTCTCATTTGCTATTCTTTCTATCTCCTTGCCAACAATGAGCAACAATATAACCATTTATGGTTCCCTTAGCACTACCCTGGCCTCCTTCTTTGACTAAAAATCATTCTCTCTAATGAGGTGAACCTGTAAGGAAAAATATCTTCTACTTCAGCTATATTTCATTTGTCCCTACTAGAAACACTTAGCCTTCAAGATCCCAACACTTTGTTAGTCTTTGAAGCAAAAGGTTTTAAATTCACATATTCTGACATTGTAAGACCCCGGTTTTGACTCCATTTGCATTTAAATAAAATGATGTAAATAATCATGGTGTGGAGCTAGGAAAAATCCCCACCATTGATTTAGTATTTATGTTTCGCCGATTAAGGTTGGGTTGATGGTAATTTGTGCTAGCCTACACATTATTATTTTGGACAACATGCTAAATTTGCAATTTAATAATTAAAAACCTACAACTAGCTATGTCAATGCAACTAAATGATATGGGGGCATGATTTTCCTAAGGATAAGGGAGTGGGGAATTGGAAGAGTGGGAAAAAATTCAAAATGGGTAAAGCACCATTTCTGGAAAAACGTTTTTTAAATTTTCTTGGGCAAAGAAAACACGAAAAACGGCTACTTTTCCCTCACGCATGGGCGTTTCACCTTCCTCTCACGATTTTGACTGTGTGTAATGTTTTTGGATCCCAATATTCATTTAGGAAGGAATCAAAACCACTCTGAGTCTAGACCCTTGGGGATTCTCTCCTTCTTCGGCAATTTGTCTTCCTTTCACGAATCTCTGTTGTTCGGCAATTTGTTTCCTTTTCACGATTGTTCTTGTCTGCTGGTTGTTTTTCCTTAACACGATTTGTGTCTTGATTTGATTAATCAACGAACGTTTTCATTTCTTGTTTTCATCTACGTTTCCCCCTGTTCGGCGATTGTTTTCCTTCCCATGATTTTCCTGGTTTCCATTTGTTTTCTATATACAATTTCCCAGCAGCCGATTTGGCGTTTTTGATTGAATTGACCAGCAAATGATTTGGTTTTGGTAATGGCAGCAGTCGGTCTGGCTCTGAAAATGTTCATAAATCCTTGATCACTGTGTGTGTATGTAATCCCTGGTGTCTGCTATGTTTAGTTAATTCCGGTATGGAGATAATTGTGTGCACATCCTTTCTTTGGCATCTACATTGATTGAAGGAATGGAAATGGAGTGTAGACTTGCTTGATAAACCTACTGTGTGAAAGAACCTCACAGACCAATCTAGAAGGCTGGTTTTCTTCTTTGCATGCCCTGAATAGCACTGGAAGGGAAGGCATGGCATGAGGGACTGTGTAGCAGAGAAGGGAATGCTTCCTTGTGTTGGGTGTGTAATGGTTTAGAAATCAGGCTATATCTAGTGTGGGTGTTCATAGCTCTGGGGATGAGCTCACTAGCTTAGCAGTCAGTTTTTCCACTTCCTTGGTAGCCTGATAAACCCATTTGTTGGGCTTGGTTGTGTCTCATGTGATTTTTGGCTAAGTATAAACCATTGCCTTCGTAAGTCTGATAAACCCATTTGTTAGGCTTGGTTGTGTCTCATGTGATTTTTGGCTAAGTGTAAACCACTGCCTGTGTAATTCTAATAAACCCAATTATGTTAGCTTGACTGAATTTTATCATATCCTTGGCTATGGGTGAAGTCTACTAGTGTTCCTTATTCCTTGGGAAAATAATGCCCAGCTCAGGGGTGGCAGTGTTGCTGAGATATTAAAGAGCACACTGGCTTATGCTTGGGTGGAACGTTGCAACGATGATACGGATTTATGCGTGAACGAAATGAAAGAACATACACATCATAATAATCAAAGACATTTTGCAAAGATAACAGAGGTATAGTAAACACATATTTAATTAAATGGCGGAAATAGAAAAAACTGTAATACAATTGCTAGAATGGTGGTAGCTATCTCTGAGAAGAGATGTGCCTGCTACGCTCATCCGTGCTAAGATTAATACAAAACGAGGCCAAAGGGGCCTATTTATAATAAGAATGAGGTGAGAACCCCAAAAGTCCAAAACGTAACCCTTGAAGATGAACCGTCATAAAGTTTGCGGCCCCAAGGTGGTAAGTTGAACAGTCAACTTTCCGGGGTCATAACTTTTGCATACGATCTCTGATTTGGGCGTTCGATAGCTCGTTGGAAAGGTCTGTCTAAGATTTACAACTTTTGGTCAATTAAATACATGTTGATGGCAACCATTTGGCCCTGAATCTCCAAAAAAATTCGTTTAGGGCCTCAAAACGGCCCCGAAAGTTTAGGACTCAAAAAATTGCAGAAAAATAACTAGGAAACTGCCACAATGGACAATTGTTTTGAGCCAATGGAATAGGTGGGTGGCCACCGATCTCCATCTAGATCAATCCTCCCTCCTTAGGAAGCAGTGGTCTCCATTGCATCAAATCCCATATCATATCTCAAACTATGTGTCGAGTTGATCTCCTGGTGCGACATTTGTTGAAATGAAGAGGCTGCTTTTCTTTGGCATCCCGAGAGGGTTGTAATTGTTGTGTGGATGATTTGTTTTTGGAGGAGCACCTTGAATGCATGGCCTTGCATTGTAGAGGTACTTGGATAGATGAGGAAACGATGGCTATGTCTTCTTCTTGTGTCTGATGAGCAGAGACACCCTGTGCAGAGGGTGTGGAGGTCTTTGTGATCTTATGTTCTCCTTCAGACGCAATTGTGAAGAGGAATAATTTTCTGATGTGGGAGCTTATCTTCCTACCTTGTGAGACTGTAGCAGGTTCAACTATCTCTGGGATCCAGTAGAGTTGTCCTCCCAAAGTGACAATGACACTGCGAGGCCGTGACTCATATACACCATGACGCTTCCACATATATGGTTGTCCTAAAAGAACATCACAGACTTCAAGTGGGGCCACATCACACAGTACCTCGTCTTTGAAAAGCTTGATGCCATATGGTAGGAGGCATTGTTGAGTAATGTGGATACCTCATCCTTGGCTTAACCAACCGATGTTGTAAGGTTGCGGGTGTGGTGTTGTCGGAAGCTCCAATCTCTTGACGACTTCTGTTGAGATCAGGTTCTTTTGGCTACCGTTTTCAACAACAAAATGTAGAGGCATCCCCTTCACCCACATCTACGAGTGGAATAGGCGCTCCTCTGCCTCTGACTCTTCAGGATCCTCTAGTTGAATCTATGCGATAGCAACAGTGGCAGTGGGGTCTACATCAATGATCTGCCTCCCATTGTCTGTGACTATGGCATTGGGTTCAGAATCAGAATCAGGATCTGATTCTGAAGATTTGATCTCGGCCACTAATGACTTCTTTGAGTGACATTCATTAGTGTTGTGCCAAGGGCTTTTATGAAACTCGCACCACTTACCAGTGTCCTTATTTGTCTTTCAATCTCCCTTCTTTGCTTGTGGCAGGGACTAGTTGTCGTTTTCTTTTACTATGTTCTGCGGGTCAGGGTTTCCCTTGCCTTGCTTCTATGGTTGATTCACAGGTCCAGAGTCTCGCTTGTTCTTTTTTCAAAATTTCTCCTCGATTTTGACAGCATACCGATAGACGGATCCAAGTGAAGAGATGTTGAGGAAGTCCATCTCATTTCGGATGTACTGATGTAGACCACTGCGATATTTCAGGATTAGGTGTCGCTCGAAGTCTTTGATACTCAGCTTTGTCCACAGGGTATGAAATTTGTTGGTGTACTCCAACACCGTCTGGTCCCTTTCTTGACACAGAATGGTCCATTTTGTGTACTGGTCATCATAGTTTCCCATAGGGTAATACTGTTCCCTGATGGAATCTATGAAAGAGGCCCAAGTGGGATTTGTTTCAAACATTCCAGACTCGTCTGATGAGTTTTTCTCACAATAAGTACCCCACCAATTTTGGACATGGGGAACTTCCTTAAGGAGTGCAAAGGTGATCTTTTCTCTGTCGAAAAAATTGTGGATAGAGAAATACCCTTCTAGAACATTCAACCAATTATCCAGGGCATCTGCATCAATATTGCCTTCAAATAAAGGAATATCAAAGTTAACTTGTACCTTAAAGGGAGTTGCATCCCCGAACCAACTACTCGTTGAAGATGCACTTGCCGTTATCGGCATTCGCCGAAGGATTTGGGAGAAACTATCCATCATCTCGTTCCTCTGTCGCTCGAGGGCTTCCTCGAGCAGTGACTTGATAGGATCTCCTGCTTCATCGTCTCTCTTTTCTTCCGCCATGGGAGGTCGTTTGGGACGGTGAGAATGATCAAGTGAAACTAGTTCGAGGCCAAACTCTCTATACTAGGACCTCATCGGGGACATGCGCCGAGAAACAATCAAAGAGCAGATTGCTCTGATACCACTGATCCGGATTTATGCATGAACGAAATGAAAGAACATACACATCATAATAATCAAAGACATTTTGCAAAGATAACAGAGATACAGTAAACACATATTATATTAAATGGCGGAAATAGAACAGACTGTAATACAATTGCTAGAATGGTGGTAGCTATCTCTGAGAAGAGATGTGCCTGATACGCTCATTCGTGCCAAGCTTAATACAAAATGAGGCCAAAGGGGCCTATTTATAATAAGAATGAGGTGAGAACCCCAAAATTCCAAAACATAACCCTAGAAGATGAATCATCATAAAGTTTGCGGCCCCAAGGTGGTAAGTTGAACAGTCAACTTCCCGGGGTCATAACTTTTTCATGCGATCTCTGATTTGCACATTCGATAGCTTGTTGGAAAGGTCTATCTAAGATTTACAACTTTTGGTTAATAAAATGCATGCTAATGGCAACCATTTGGCCCCAAATCTCCAAAAAACGTTGTTTAGGGCCTCAAAACAGCCCCGAAAGTTAATGACTCGAAAAATTGCAGAAAAATAACTAGGAAACTGCCACAATGGACAATTGTTTTGAGCCAGTGGAATAGGTGGGTGGCCACCAATATCCATCTGGATCAAATGACATAGCTGGTTTTGGGACATGCTTCTTTCAAAGATAAGTATTCTTGTTTATTTAAGTTCTGAAACTGTATCTGGTTGTGAATTTATCATGAACATGTTGAATGCATGAATGTATTGAATGAATGATTTTCTTCCACTGTATATATCATGTACCTTTCATTATATGTTTTATTTAAAATGCATTATTACATTATGTTCATGGGGGCTTAGAGTGCCCGTTTTGATAGATGTTGTCGCATCCTCTCCGTCGAGTAAGGGTTGGGGACGTGACAGTATGGTATCAAAGCACAAGGTTACATCTTTGGGCCTCAATAGGCCAAGTTAAAACAGCTGACAGAGGTAGGATTAGCCTAAGTGCTTCAGCAGGAAGAATCTCATAGAAGCAGACAGAGTAAAATCTTCAAATTATCAAGTATGAATTTTTCTAAGTATTGGAGAAAACCCCTTCTTTGTGTGGCGGCTGAGAAACCTGAAGGGAGCCACAATGGCGACTATGACTGTCTCTCTTCGCCAACGCAGCGGGCGAGTTTTGTCGTATGAGCTACAGCGGCGGTAGAAAGAAAAAGAGTGAGCCACTGTAGCGGCTGAGTCACCCGGAAGGAGCTGACGAACGTCGGGTGAGACGAGCCGACGAAAAATTTCTGAAAATTTTTGAAGTATGAAATTAGCCTGCCGACCTAGTTAGCTAAAGTCAAACTGATATGACGGCTAAGATGTTTGAAGATGATCCAACTCGTCGGCTAGGATAGATGAAGGCAAGCCGACACTTGTCAACTGAGAAGATTCGATGCGCGGTGGGTGGAATCCAAAACCCGAGCCGCAATGGGGGGTGGAAGACAAGTTTTTCACCGGTGAAGATGAAGGAAGAAAGAAAAATTTGTTGAAGTGTTGGCTTGGTGGCGGTAGGAAAAGGAAGTTTTGAGCCGCAATGGCGGCAGGAAAAAGAAGATCAAGGCCGCAGTTGTGGGTCAGAGTTGGGGAAAGAGTCACTATGGCATATGGAAGTTGGGGAAAGAGCCGCTACGGTGGAAGGAAGTAGAGGAAAGAGCCGCCATGGCAGATGGAAGACGTGGAAGGTGCTGCAATGGTGGATGAAACTCAGAAAGTCTTCCGATGCGGCAGCAGAAGGAAAAAAAAAAGATGGAGCCGCTACATGGCGGCTGATGGAGGATGATGAAGGAGCTGACAATGGTAGATGAGGATGAAAGAATGTAGCTGCTACGGCGGATGAAAAATGAGGATTGAGCTGCTTTAATAGGTGAAAGTCTAAAAATTTTCCGATGCAGCGGGTGAAAATTTTGCTGAAACAGAGAAATTCAGTAGGGTTTTTCAGTAAGATCTGCAAGGCTAGAAAGATGAAAAATGAGCCACAAGGGTGCGATCCCCCTTGACCCCCATCATCCCCCTAAAATAGTTGTTCTTGTGAAAGAAAATTCTATGTTTTGGGCAAAGATGTCAATGTATGATTTTTTTCAAGTGAAAGTAAGTAATGTATGATTCATGTGAATTTTATGCAACTAAAAACTGTGTTATTAAAAGATTTTGCAGAATTATAGTTGTTTATGTAATTGTAAATTCGGAATGTATTCACTCATATATCTTATGTATTGTACCCCAATGTTTATTCTAGGAAGTGTCTGTAATGTAATTGAGTCATGACATGCCTCGATGTTTCAACCGGGAGTTTCTATAATGTGAACAAGTCATGTCAAGTCATTGTGGGTAAACCTCCTATTGATCAAGGGTTTAAGTCCCCACAATTGTGGGGCCCTAGGGTTATTAGACTATCCTAGAGAATTCGACCCTAGGTGAGTTATTTTAAGTCGGAGCAATAGTCCCCACCGTTGTGTTAAGGATAAACCTCCTTGTTGGTCAGAGGGGCAAAGGCCCCACAAGTTGTGGGGCACTAGGGTTATTACACTCTCCTAGAGATGTCAGATCTAGTAAGTAATTGTTAAGTGAGGCTGACATGTTGGAATGGACATAAAGTGAACGAAATAATATAAATAGAGAGTGAGCATCTCTATTTATCACACACACACTCACTCATTGGGGCGCATGAGTGAGAGAGAGAAGTTACTGGGACAAGAGAAAGACTACTGCTATCGAGAGATCATCTTTATGTTTTCAGGTTTTACTTTTGGTTTTGATTCTATCTTTGAGGAATTTGCGGGGTTTTCTCCTTTATGGTTTTCCTGAGGAAAATTCTTTGTGTCTCTTGTCTCTTGTGTTTATTGCTATGCATGTTATTCTCTCAGTTAAATATCCTAAGATCATAATGCTTGCTTGAATGATAAAAATCGAACATGGTATCAGAGCTAACCTGAGAAGAAGACATTGTGCAGTTGCAGAAGATAGGGCTTCTTACTTTTTGGGTATCTCTCCACAATCCATCAGCATAAGTATGCTAGGCTGACTCTCCAATGAAGGGCACATCTTTTTGTCGAAGCGGAATTCAATTTCGAGCATTTTTAGTTTTTGGTGCGGGAAATTAGGGCTTCTTACAGAAGAGGAATTTTTTGTTAGAATTATCAACCCATAGTTACCTACCTTAGACATTAATTAATCCATTCTTGTCTTATTTGCCTATTTTCCTATATTCCACTCTATGCAAGTTGTCTTCCACATGTCATAGAAGTCAAACTTGCTAAAATTGAGTCTTGGAGTGCTTGGGAAACCTCCTAGAAACCATATTTAGAATGTCTACTTTATTCCAGGTCCTCCAAAGCACATATCTGCTTTTTTTGCTAAGTTGCATGTTTTATTGAGAAATAAGGAAAAAGGGAAAGTAAGACTAGGTGTAGTTGACTTGTTTTTTTCCCTCATCATCCTCCATCCTTTTCTCCTAATAAAAGGATGTATGAGTTTTTTTTCCATCCCTTATTAGCTTTCCTACTTGACTTTTCCAATTTGTGAGCCTCTAAGTGGATTTGGAAACTGCTTTATGCACCTATGGGGGATTTTACTAGATTTAGTAAGCCTACTTTTTGACTATTTCGAATGGCATCCTTATGCATTCGAATATCTCATGTAATTATATATTGCAACATCCTATGACTTCATAATTTTGGCTATTATATACTTATTCAATACAGATTAGTGTTATGCTCCAATTTCAATCTCCTTTGTTGGTAAATTTGCATGTTTGATTAGCAATTTTGTGAGTGTAATTGTTCTATCACTTGGGTTTGATTTCCACATGGTATCAGAGCCTTTGTAGATCGATTTCTCTCCTTCCATATTGCTATTACGGGTTCAACATCTTGACTGGGAGCATATTCTGTTGACTGAAGGGCACAGTTTCTGAGTTATGGATCAATCTCAGAAGATCATCTTGACTCCATTTAATTTATTTGAATGGAAAGCAAAGATGGAGATACTGTTGAGAGTGAAAGGTCTCTATAGGGTGACTATGGAAACTGAGGCAGAGCCCAATGTAGCTGTAGAGAAAATTAAATGGCACAACAGGAGGGATGAGGCCTATGGTCTTTTGTGTCTGGACATTTAGAGAGACCTCCTCTTCCATCTTGATGAATTGACATCACCTAATGAATTGTGGTAGAATCTTGTAGAGATTTTTGGTAAGACAGATGAGATGAGAGGACATCAAATAGAGAATGAATTGATCTCTTTGAGTCCCATCAGCTTCAAATCCTTGCAACTCTATTTTTCCAAGTTTAAAGCCCTTGTTTTGCAGCTAAAACAGTGTGGAATTGAAAATAAGGAAGAGAAACTATTTTTGGCCATACTCTCGAAGCTTGGCCCTAACTATTCAGTGTTTGTTTCAACCTTCCATGCCACCAAGTTGACAGCTCAAGCCTGGAAGATGCCTAAGCTTGCAGAGTTCATGGAATTCCTCACACAAGAACAAGATAAATTGGTGATGATGGGCACCATCAAACCTTCCAAAGACCAAGATTTGGTTGCTGGAGATTCGAGGGTGGATTCAAAAGGCAAGAAGAAAGCTAAGAAGCCACCTGAGCAAAAGAGAGACAAGAACAAGTCTCAAGAGGAGCCCGAAGGCTCCAAAAAGAACTTCCAGAAGAAGAAGAACAAAGGAGAAATGAGCAAGTGTGCATACTACAGTAAGGCCTATCATCCTGAGAGCTCCTATATGAAGAAGCAAATTGACATGTTGACCCAAATTCTGGAGAAGAATAACATCTCCCTTCTTGATTGCTCAAAGAAGAGGGAAGGAGGATCAAATTCATACGACAGAGAGAGAGTACATGCTTTGGTTGTTGGCACATCAAGCTCACCTAGCTTCATCATAGACTTTGGAGCTTCTAGACATATGGCTTCGACCAAGGAGGAATTATCCTCACTTGACATGTCAAAAGGTCCACCAATAGTGTTGGGAGATGACTCTCTCACTGATAGTTTAGGGAAAGGAAGGATTGATCTTGACCATGGTAAGTTCAATAATGTGTTGTATGTTCCAGGTCTTGCCTCTAACCTCTTGTCAGTGTATCAAATGACTCACACAGGGTCTCCAAAGAAGGTCATATTCTCCTTTGATGATGTTGAGATCATAGAGATCTCGAATGGTAAATTCATTGCAAAAGGTGTTGTAGATCACACTTCGAAGGTATACATGTTTTCACATTTTCTACCCTACGCAAACCCCTATGCTCTTCTGATTCATGATAATGAGGCAAGCAATATTTGGCATGAAATATTTGGCCATCTTAACTACAAGTATCTTTCTGATCTGAGTGAAAACAATATGGTCATAGGGTTACCAAAGATTAAGTTTTCCAAGGGAGTCTGTCAAGGTTGTATCCTAGGAAAACATCCAGAGCACAAATTTGAGAGAGCTAGTCATGAGAGAACCTCTGCACCTCTTGAGTTGATTCACAATGATGTTGCTGGTCCATTTCCTCATATGTCCATAATTCAAGCCAAATATGCATTGAACTTCATATATGACTTTTCCAGGTATTGTTGGGTTTACTTCCTAAAGCATAAGTCTGAATTTTTTGACCTCTTCAAAGTCTTTAAGGCCTTGGTTGAAAATCAGTCTGGGAGGAGACTCAAGATCCTTAGATCTGACAATGGTGGTGAGTATGTCAAGTCTGAGTTCATTCAATATTGTAAAGATGCAAGTATTCAGATGCAGCATTCGATCCCTTACACACCACATTAAAATGGTGTTGCTGAGAGAAAGAACAGATCACTGAAGGAGATGGAAACCTGTATGATGGAGGCTAAGACTTTGCCCCAATGTTTTGGGCTGAGGCTATAAAATGTGCATCCTATATCCAGAATAGGGTGCCTCAAAAACATCTTGATGGTATGACTCCTTTCGAATCTTGGAGTGGGCACAAGCCAGATGTGACCCATTTTAGGATTTTTGGCTCAAAGGCTTGGGCTAGAATTCCAACTGAAAAGATAAAGGCTTTGCAGCCCCAAAGCCAAGAGTGCCTATTTGTTGAATATTATAAAGATTCAAAAGGGTACAATCTGATCAACTTGAGCACAAACAAATTCTTCATTGAAAGGAGTGTTCAGTTCCAATAAGAGCCTTTAGCAACCGTTGAAGTTGGAGAGTCTTCTTCACCACCAGAATCATTGAATGTAAGTGGAGAGATAAATTATTTTACTGATTCTGATATGTCTGATAATGATGATTTAATTGCAGATCCTAATAGTCCTACAAGACCAAAATGGGTATCGAATACCATTCATGCAGCTGGGGAACTAGCTGGAAATCCTAGTGACCCTAGGAGGACTAGATCTCAGTTTGAGAGTGCCCTGTGTATGAAAGACCCTTTGTTTTCAGAAAAGTGAAATCTGATGGTTGAATCAGACCCACAGACATATGAATATGCATCACATGATCCAATATGGCAAACATCCATGAAAGAAGAATTCATCTCGCTCCAAAAGAACAACACTTGGGAACTGGTTGATCTTCCCCCAGGGAGGAAGCTAGTTCAATGTAAGTGGGTTTTCAAGACAAAGTTTGCTGCTGATGGTTCATATTTGAAATATAAGGAAATATTGGTAGCCAAGGGCTACTCACAGGTATATGGTATTGACTACAATGAAACCTTTTCACCAGTGGAAAAGATGGACTCCATAAGGCTAGCCTTAGCCATTGCAGCTTCGAAGCAGTGGGAGGTACATCACATGGATGTGAAGTGTGATTTCCTAAATGGAGATATTACTGAAGAGATTTACATGCAACAATCTCAAGGGTTTGTTTCTAATCCATCTTTTGTGTGCAGGCTAAAGAAAACATTGTATGTGCTCAAGCAATCCCCCAAGGCTTGGTATGCCAAGATTGATGGCTTTCTACTGTCGTTGAGTTTTATTCGATGCAAGTCTGATCCTAATTTTTATTTGAAGCTGATTCATGGTTCTTTGATGATTATTTTCTTGTATGTGGATGACCTTCTGATTACAGGAAGTTCAAAGAAAGAGATTGCCTCCTTGAAGGATGCAATGAACCATGCATTTTCTATGACTGATATGGGGTTGTTGAGCCAATTTTTGGGTCTCAAGATTGCTCAATCCCAACATGGAATCAAAGTACATCACTCCAATTATGCCTTAGATTTTCTGAACAAGTTCAACATGAAATATTGCAAGCCAAGCAAGACTCCCTTCCTTTCAGGAGTTAATCTTGAAGAAGCAGGTTCTTCTCCTATGGTAAATAATACACTGTATAGGCAGTTGATTGGGTGTTTGCTTTACCTTACACACACTGGACCTGATATTTCTTATGCAATAAGTGTGGCTTCAAGATACATGGATCAGCCTCATGAGATCCATTGGAGAGCAGCCAAAAGGATCCTTAACTTTGTTCAAGGAACAAGAACTCATGGGATCTCTTACAAAGCTAAATCTAATCTTGATTTGATTGGGTTTACTGACAGTGATTTAGTAGGTGACAACACAAATTGAAATTCAACATCAGGATATGCGTTCATGCTTACTGAAGGAGCAATCAGCTGGTCAAGAAAGAAATAGAGTGCCATAGCACTCTCATCTATAGAAGCATAGTACAGAGGAGTTGTAAATGTAGCAACTCAATGTTTATGGTTGTAGCGAATACTTGGTGAGTGTGGCTTCGAATCAGAGTTTTCAACTATTATCTATTGTGATAATCAGAGCACCATTCAAATCTGCAATGATCCAGTTCAAAGACAGAGAACCAAACACATTGAGATCCATATGCACTACATCAGACAGCTTGTGCATGATGGCACCATTCACCTACTCTTCTGTGCATATTCAGAACAAGTAGTAGACATCTTCACCAAAGTTTTTTGTGAGAAGACATTCAGAAATATCAAATCACTGCTGGGGATTTCTGATCATGCTATGAAGCATGATTGATGACAATATTTTCAAATTTTGTTTTACTGTCCATGTTTAAGGGAGGATTTTCCCACTGGGTTTTTGCCTCTTTCCTTGGTTAAATGGACATGCAGTATGTAAAGGCTGACTAAGACTTGTTTCTAGGCCCTATAGTTTTTTTTATATTTACTCATAAATTCAAGATTAAGGGGGGGTATTAGAATAATCAATCCATAGTTACCTACCTTAGACATTAATTAATCCCTTTTTGTCTTATTTGCCTAGTTTGCTATATTCCACTCTATGCAAGTTGTCTTCCACATGTCATGGAAGTCAAACTTGCTAAAACTGAGAAATGGAGTGATTGGGAAACCTCCTGGAAATCATATTTAGTATTTCTACTTTATTCTAGATCCTCCAAAGTGCATATCTGCTTTTTCTGCTAAGTTGTCTATTTTATTGAGAAATAAGGCAAAAGGGAAAGTAAACTAGGTGTAGTTGACTTGTTTTTTTCCCTCATAAACCTCCATCCTTTTATCCTAATAAAAGCATGTATGAGTTTTATTTCCATCCCTTATTATTTTTCCTACTTGACTTTTTCAATTCATGAGCCTCTAGGTGGATTTGGAAACTGCTTTATGCACCTATGGGGGATTTGACTAGATTTAGTAAGCCTACTTTTTTACTATTTCGAATGGAATCCTTATGCATTCGAATATATAATTTAATTATATATTTCAGCAGCCTATGACTTCATAAGGTTGTCTATTGTACACTTATTCAATACAGATTAGTTTTATGCTCCAATTAAGTCTCCTTTGTTGGTAAATTTGCATGTTTGCTTAGCAATTTTGTGAGTGTAATTGTTCTATTACTTGGGTTCAATTTCCAAATTTTTGAGTGAGCCTGGAATAGGATTTCTCTCCTCATCAAAATACAATTTTAGAGACCTGGGTCGATACTTTTGGTTGGGTGAAACTCTGGGAAAATCAAACCCTAGTTTGACCCCGAGCCGAAAAAACCCTAAAATACTAAAAATGATAAGTTTTGGTAAATTCACTATATATCGATATTGGAGAAGGATCAGGAACTGAAACTTTCATGGGACAAATATAAACTCCTTATTTACACTGTGTCCAAAATTTCTCCTTATATTCGCTATATTCTAGGAGATACGATCCCTCCAAGTTAGGGTTCCAGCCTCTCCCAGGATTCATCCCCAAACAGGACACCTAGGGAGAATTGCTATATCTCGAGATACAAAGGTCTAAATGAAATTTCTGAATATGTTCCAAAACTTTCATGTAATTTAATTCCTATGATCCAATTTTCAGACCTAGAAGATAAAATAGTGACACATGGAAGTCCGTACAACTTCGCTATGCTGAAAAGTCCTGAAACAGGTCACCTTGGGAAAACGATCATAAGTTCAAATTGGTGAAACCAATTCTGATGAAACCTATGGTGTTGGAATAGGGACAGGAGAGGCTACCTTAGGGATAATTTTTAGACATATAGGAGTAGTATATTTAGAGATACCACAGAAACAGTATCAGGAACTTCTGTAGAAGAAATTGGAAAACTAGCACTTCCTGTTCTGGGAGTTTCCCTCCATTGTTTTTAGAAAAGGAGTACATTGGACAGCTCACCTTGAAGAGATATATCTTTCTATCCAATTAGATCTTAAATATTCCAATTTTTTAAAATTATGATTTCTTTGACAAACCCTAGATCAGCCAGCTCCGGAACCAGGATGAACACCTCAAATCGATAAGATCTAATCTTTTGATATTTTCATTTGAGGTTCTCATTTCAAAGTGATTTATCACATCATCTTGATGATAAGCTTGGTGAATTTGACAACTTCCAAGCATGCAAGTATAGGATCTCACTAGTTCTTGAAGGAAATGAATTGGAAATCCACATAAGTAGAGAGGTTCCAATTTCAGAGGGAGCTGAGGCTAAAGCCTTACTCAAGAAGAACTTGGTCAAGGCCAATAAGATCATTACTGATTCAATAGAGGATCATCTTATACCACAAGTGTCTTCCCTAAAGACACCGAAAGAGATCCTTGAACAAGCTATTTGAAGGGAAGAACATAAATCAGAATATGACTTTGAGAAAGAAGTTGAAGAATGTGAAGATCCAAAATGTAGAGACCATACAGTCATACTTTACGAGGGTCTCTCAAATCAAACAACAACTTGTAGTAGTAGAAGAAGTGGAGAATGCAGAACTGGTGATAGCCACCTTGAATGGCCTCCCAGGATCATGGGATTCATTCATGCAAGGAATGTGTGCCAGAAGGAAGTGATTACTTTCAACAGACTCTGGGAAAAAGAAGAAGCTCGACTCATAATAAGAGAAGAGAAGATGGGAGCAACTGAAGATCAAGCTCTCACCATCCGAAGAAGATACCTCAAACAATGAGGAATATGAAGATCTCAACTCTTGAAGAACCTCTTATCCATCTAATCATTTGGATAATAAATGATGCTATTATGAATGGAGAAGACGATGAAGCTGAAGGCTCAAGAAGGAGTCTACCCACGAAACAAATAAAGATAAGTATTCAATTGTCATTTCATGATATTGTTTTGTTATGCATTTGTTTATATTTAGTTAATGTATTATGCATGATAGAATGTTTACATTAATGACAGTATACTACTAATATGCATGTCATGGGTAAGTAGCTCATGGTGCTATACAACTCTCCATTGTTGCTTATCTAGAATGAAACCTCTTTGCTGACATATTGGATTAGTGCACAATCTCAATGTTGTCCTGGTAGAGATGGAAGGCATCTAGAAAGTTTCCGTGAGATATGGATGAATGTTGTATTGGCTAAAATAGTTGCATGATCGTATATTTATGCATAAGAAATTGCCATTATGAATATCCCTTATGAAATGTTTCTAACCATACAAATGCATTTGACTTGTAGGAAAGATCGCATACATAATCACCTATAAGAAAAGAAGGATGAGACTTGTTCCAAAGAACAAGTGATGCAGATGAAGAATAATATGACGAATGCAGCGACATCATTGATGCAGAACCTTCCAGCCATGAAGAAGTAACCAAGAAGAAAGGGAAGACCAGTTCAATAAGAATGATGTCTAGGATGCAGTATCGATACATGAAGGGAAGTTCGTAGTTCCATCATCCAGTAGATGGAAACATCGTGGGATACAAGGAAAGATTCGTAGCACGAGGCTTCTCACGAAAAGAAGGCATAGACTACGAAGAGACATTTGCATCCAGTGGGAGTTGAAACACATTCATGATGAGCTTGATGAAGATCTTAACCTTTGCTACAAGGTTGAAGATGAAAGTCTATACACTAGATGGATGCATAGAATATTAGCAGCATAGGAAGCTACTTATCACTTTGGTACAGAATGTTTTAGTGCATAGAGTACGGAAGACAGAGGGAGTATGATGCTCCGCTTCAAAGGGAGTGACTACAGAATATCCTAAGGTTCGACATGGTACAGCAATATGGACAGATTACTGGATTTACTGGGAGTAAATAGGATTCCAAACTTTTCTTTCAAGGTTGAAGGTGGAAGACCAGTGATGCTCCTATTATATGTCGATGACTTGTTCCTGACAGAAAAGAGGAACTCATTAAATTTGCAAGAAGAAGACTTGCTAACAAGTTCGAGATAAAGGACTTGGGGATGATGCACTACGTTCTAGGCATGGAGGTGTGGACAAGGGAAGTATGCAGTAGAGATCCTGAATAGGTTCAGGATGATGGACTGCAAGGCCATGACCACACCTATGGAATCGAACCTGAAGCGATTGAGTGTTGCTTCATTAGAGTCGGTTGATGCCACAATGTATCGTCAGATGATTTATTCCTTGATGTATCTGACAAATACGAGACCATATATTTGCTTTGTTGTGAACACATTGAGACATGTTCACTCGATGCTTACAAAGCATGCATTGAGGTACCTGAAGGGTACAGTTGATTATGGGCTCAAGTATGAGGCGAATCAGAAGATTAACCTGGAGGGTTATGAGGATTCGTATTGGGCAGTAGTGCCATTGATAGGAAGATCACTTCAAGGTGCTACTTCAGTATGGGATCAAGAGTGATCTCTTGGTTTGGAAAGATGGAGACCTGCATGGCATTGAGTACAACTGAGGCAAAAGATGTTGTCACTTGCTATTTGGGAGGTAGTATGTTTCTTTTGAAAACTACTATTTGAATTGCTTGATCTTACTTGCATTTTTGTATGATGCAGAGAGGAGCAGTGAAGCTCCAGTATGTGATCCAGATCAATATCTCTCGAAAGAGGGAGTTCTAGCATAGTCGTTAAGACAGGTTGTCTGAGCATAAATCCTAGCGAAGCTCGCAGGTTGCTCAGATGTAAACAGACCTGTAGGTTGTCCTCGGATGTAATTCATCCTGGCGAAGCTCACAGGTTATCCTTGAATGTAATCAACCCTGATGTGATTCTATGCTAGAAATGGCCAAAGTGAAGTTTGAGTACTTCAAGGAGAAGCTTGGTGTTCTCCAGATCGAGGTCCCCTCCAAGGGGAAATGATGAGACCCAGAGCCATTCTGACATGGTGAGAGGATTAGGTTCCTTCCATGTTCAAATGTAACGGCTGAGCCATTCTATCATGGTGAGAGGATTGTTTCCTTCCATGTCATATGTGAGTGCTGAGCCATTCTAATGTGACTATAGGATTGGTTCCTACATGATCAGATATAAGGCCTATTTCCATTCTCTGAATGGAGGTACCTAGTCAGTTACCATGAATACTCAATCTAGGACTGAGGGCCACTTTGATATGACTATGGGATCTAGTCTCACATGATCAAATATAAGTGCAGGGCCATTCTGATGTGATTAAGGAATATATTCCCACTTGATCAGATATAAGGGTTGTTTCCATTCTCTGAATGGAGGCACCTGGTCAATTACCAGGAACCCTTAGTCTAGTATTGAGAGCCTTTATGATGAGTCAAGGTCAGATGTAAGTGCAATGCCTTTCCACAGATGGTAGTAGGTGTGTCCTACCAGGCTGGTGGATGTGAGTGTTGTGCCTTTTCACAGATGATAGTAGTTATGTTCTATCATGCTAGTGAATGTAAGTGATGTGCCTTTCTGACGAGTCAAGGTCAGATGTAAGTGCAGTGCCTTTCCATAGATGATAGTAGTTGTTTCCTATCATGATGGTGGATGTGAGTGATGTTCCTTTTCACAGATGATAGTAGTTGTGTCCTATCATGTTGGTGAATGTAAGTGTTGTGCCTTTCTGACATGGTGTTGGATGTGTTCCTCTCATGGTCAGATGTGAGTGCTGGCCATTCTGACTTAGGGTCAGATATAAGCGCTCAAAAAGACCTACATGGAGGCTAGGCCTACAACCAGCATGAAAAAGGGTTGGCTCTGTAGAACTTCCTGTGATGAGAAGAATCATGAGATAGCACCAGTGATGTTGACCTAGTGATGATCCAGATCGAGTGATGATCCAGATCCAATGATGATGATCCAGCAATGATGATCCAGATCGAGTGATGATATAGATCCAGTGATGATGATCCAACAATGATGATCCATATCCAGTGATGATGATCCAACAATGATGATCTAGATCTAGTGATGATGATCTAGCAATGATGATCTAGACTGAGTGATGATCCAGATCCAGTGATGATGATCCAGATCAAGTGATGATCCAGATCCAGTGATGTTGATCCAACAGAGATGATCCAGATCAAGTGATGATCCAGATCCAGTGATGTTGATCCAGCAGAGATGATCCAGATTAAGTGATGATCCAGATCCGGTGATGATGACCCACATCCAGTGATGATCTAGATCCAGATGAATATGACTTGAAGATGATGAGAACTCGATGATGATCCAGATGATACAGAGAAGAAGACTTGTGTTGATAAATTGTGTCGAGAGAATACCTTCCTAGTTAAGATGGAGTGTTGATGTAATTGTAACTTCGGAATGTATTCACTCATATATCTTACGTATTGTACCCCGATGTTTATTCTGGGAAGTGTCTGTAATGTAATTAATTCATATCATGCCCCGATGTTCCGATCGAGAGTTTCTATAATGTGAACAAGTCATGTCAAGTTATTGTGGGTAACCCTCCTATTGATCAAGGGTTTAAGTCCCCACAGTTGTGGGGCCCTAGGGTTATTAGACTATCCTAGAGAAGTCAACCCTAGGTGAGTTACTGTAAGTCGGGGCAATAGTCCCCACCATTGTGTTAAGGATAACCCTCCTTGTTGGTCGGAGGGGCAAATTCCCCACAAGTTGTAGGGCACTAGGGTTATTAGACTCTCCTAGAGATGTCAGCTCTAGTAAGTAATTGTTAAGTGAGGCTAACATGTTGGAGTGGACATCAAGTGAACGAAAGAATATAAATAGAGAGTGAGACTCTTTATTTATCACACGCACACTCACTCATTAGGGTGCATGAGTGAGAGAGAGAAGTTGTTGGTACAAGAGAGAGACTACTGCTGTCGGGAGATCATCTTTATGTTTTCGGGTTTTACTTTTGGTGCTGATTCTATCTCTGAGGAAGTTGCGGGGTTTTCTCCTTTATGGTTTCCTGGAGGAAAATTGTTTGTGTCTCTTGTCTCTTGTGTTTATTGTTGTGCATGTTATTCTCTCGGTTAAATATCCTAAGATCATAATGCTAGCTTGAATGATAAAAATCGAACAATAATCATCTTCAAAAGAAGCATTCTGGATAGTGCAATTTGGTAAAATAAGTTGTGGTTCAGCCACCATGAGAAGCCTGATTGAAGCCTAGGAAGAGCAGCATCAGTTGAATGCTGCTATGTTGCAGAGTTTGACAGACTTGTAAAGGAAGATGGACTCTGGGCATGGAACAGTAAATCCAGGAGGTAGGAGGAGCAGTACTAGAAGAAGAAGAAGGACATCTAGTGGGTCATCTAACTCAAAGGAATCTAGTGGGGATTCAAGATCTTCTTCTCACAAGAGCAATAAAAAAATACGTTATAGAAACAACTCATGGGATGAATTCAAGAAGGCTAAGCATCCCACATTTGATGGTGAGGTAAAGACTAGACAAGAAGCTAAAGCTTGGATTCTTGGGATAAATAAGTATTTCCAAGTTCAGGATTATTCGGGAAACATGAAAGCAAGAGTTGCCATATTCAATCTAAATGGAAGGGAATCCATTTGTTGGGAGCACCTCAGACAAGTAAAAAGGATTAAGTGGAAACAGTTCAAGAAGTATTTCAAGCAGAAATACCTCTCTGACAGGTATTATGATAACAAGATTAAGGAGTCCCATGATCTTATATTGGGGCTGTAAACCATGGAAGAGTGTGCCAACAAGTTCTTGGAATTGTTGAGGTATGACAGGTACATCGGGGATGAAAAGGTAAAGATCTTGTGTTTCCTGAGTGGATTGCCTCAGTCTTACAAAGACCAGATTGAGTTCTATGAGCCAAGAACTCTAGAAGAGGCCATAAGAAAAGCTAAGTATTGCTATGATCAAAGCTTGATTGTTACAACAAGACTTTTACATGCTTGGATGAAGAAGGAAACCTAAGGGTTGTGAAAGGCTTTCCAAATGTGATCTCCAGAAGGAAGTCTTCAGCAATGCAGCTGAAGAAGTTCTACCGGGAAAAGTTGCAGAGTGTATGCAACTCATGTTTTGGAGGCAGCAATTAATGATCCTCCTAGATTGGAGGGCTGCCATTTGGTACAGGGACTCAAAATTGTTAGAGCTGATGATGCAGCCACAAGAGTTGTGGAAAAATAAGTATGCCAATTCCAGTGTGTCCTAGTGAGGAGCACCAGTTTGGTTTATAGGCATTTGAACAAGTTAACTGCAAGGAAAAAGTATCCTTTACTTAGGATTGATGACCTCCTTGATCAAGTATGTGGATCAAAGGTATTCTCCAAGCTTGACTTAAGGTCTGGTGACCATCAGGTGAGAGTCAAGGGTGAAATGTTCATAAAACAACCTTTAGAGAAAGGTATGTATCTTATGACGCCTCATAAATAATGTTTCAGTAAGTATCTGAACAAATTTGTTTTGTTCTCCTTGATAGCATTCTTATTTTTTCTAAGAATGAGGATGAACATGTAAAACCTTTGAGGCTGACATTGAAATTTCTTAGGAAGCATAAGTTGCATGCAGGTTTGAGCAAATGTGACTTTTATGAAGTTAGAATTCATTATTTGGGTCACATTATATCAGATAGAGGAATATCTAGAGACCCTGAAAAGATTGAGGCTGTGATGAGTCAACCTGCTTCAAGAAAGCTAATAGATGTAATATATTTTGTGGGACTCGCAGGATATTGCAGGAAGTTCACTGAAGGATCTCCTGGGGGTAAGTGGATCCTATGTATAGGCCGAGGAGGCCTTCATGTGAGATTTTAATTCCATGAGGGAATGACCCTTGTGTGTATGGGAATACATATGAGGACTTCTAAAATACTCAGGTAGAATGACCTGAGCATCGCAGTATGGTTGTGCCCAATGGAATCTAGGGCAGGAAGCTACCATGTGCGCTGAGAAGGATCTCATGACTGAGAACATGTTTTGAAACTTCAAATTGCAATTTTTTTGTTTATAGGAGACTATGATATGCTATGATGGTTTTGAATTATGCTAACCATGGATATGCTTGTGTTGCATTGTTTAATGACTGAAGTTCCCGTTGCTAACTGTGATTGTTTGGCTGATTTAAAATTGTGTCAAGATGGCATGTTGTACGTAGATGTCCAGGTTATGGGAAGCATGTGTAAGTAAGGGATAAGTACTCCCACTTGCAAAAGCCAAACAATATGAGGATGGCCTCATGGTTGCAAAAATATGATTTTATGTAGGAAGTCCGAAGAAGGATTGGGAACTCAGATTTTTATTTGGCTATCAATGTTATTGATTGTTTGATATTGGGAAATCATGTATGCATGAAATAGATTTGAAAATATATGATTAAATTTTATGATGTCATCTCATGTGAACTACATGCTTGTATGTAACACAGGTGAGATGATGAAAGTATTCCCTTGGAGTACAAATCTTCTCGGAAGGATGTGTATGGGATATATAGCTCCTCGAAAGGATGGACTGGGTGTACATGGCTCCTTAGAAGGATGTACTGAGTCTACATAGCTTCTCAGAGGAATTTTTTGGAATAGGTTTGGAAAACTATGATTGCAATTATTTTTATAATGACATCTGATGAAAACTACATGTCTATATGTAACCTAGGTGAGATGATGCAAACATGTACAGGGAGTACATTGCTCCTATGGAAGGATGTACTTGGGTACATATCTTCTCCCCCCTGCCGTCTAGGCATCGATATGCATCATTGGGGACGCCCAGGGTGTAATACATCTAGTTAGACTTCTTTGCATACACATTCAAGCCGTAAGGGGACTATCACAAGAGTGGGGGCTCCGTGAAGAGAATAACCCCTAGGTATTATGGTGTTCGGAAAGGAAGCGCCTGAGCATTGGTAAGCACTTGGAGGAGGTGTTGGGCCCTTAATCTAGAGCTGTTATTAAGCACCCAGGAAGGTGTTAGGATCTGAATCGGGGCTGATAGGATCTCGGTTGAGAGATGATATACAGATAAGTATTGGATTACTTGGAAATTCTTGATTGACTTTCTGTAGTTACACATGTGCATAATGATTCAGCTATGATTTTTGAAAATGTTGTTAAGAAATAAATCCTACAAAAATGAATCTTACATGTGAATTAATCTGTTATGGTACTTAGAAAAGAAGCGCCTGAACATTGGTGAGCACTAGAGGAGGTGTAGACTCTTGAACAAAACTTCTATTGAAGCACCCGAAGAGGTGTTGGGCTCAATAATGGAACTGTTAGACCTCAGTTGAGAGGTATTTGCTGGTGATCTGAGGCTTGCAGAAATTTGGCTACCTTTTAATGCACACCCTGGAAAGCACTGGAAGGGTGGGTACACTCGAGGGCTGTATTGCAGAGAAGAGGTACCATCCTTGTGTGGGGTGGGCAGGTTTTTTCGTGCCATGAAGCCAAGCTGAATACCTATGGAACCCAAGAAGATACTTACACATATAAGTATTTGGTTCACTTGACAACTTCCTGTCAATTTTATGTCAATATACATGTGCATGTGATCTATCCATAATTTTTGGGAAAATATTATGAATACTAACATGGTAATTGACTCATTGCTTGGGGCTTAACCATAGGTATTTCTAGTTTCCAAAGACATTGGGAATGTTCCAAGCTGAGGAGAAGGATTCTCCGGGACCAGGAAAAAGATCTTGTGGTGTGCGTCGATGCACGCAAGCAAAGACTTGGACGAGTTCCAGATTGTTCTAGTGGACAGATAAAGGTGCAGAGGAAGCACTACGGTCCTAAAAAGGGCTACATGGGAGATGAAGGATTCCATGCAAGTGGTACATCTATTTTGTTCAAAATTGTAAATCACTAAGGACAGTGCTATTGAAGGGGGAGGGGAATGTAACACCCCAGTTTTGACCTCATTTGCATTTAAATAAAATGATGTAAATAATCATGGTGTGGAGCTAGGAAAAATCCCCACCATCGATTTAGTATTTATGTTTCCGCGATTAAGGTTCGGCCGGTGGTATTTTGTGCTAGTCAACACAATATTATTTTGGACAACATGATAAATTTGCAATTTAATAATTAAAAACCTACAGCCAACTATGTCAACACAACTAAATGAGATGGGGGCATGATTTTCCTAAGGATAAGGGAGTGGGGAATTGGAAGAGTGGGAAAAAATTCGAAATGGGTAAAGCACCACTTCTGGAAAAACGTTTTTAAATTTTCTTGGGCAAAGAAAACACAAAAAACGCCTACTTCTCCCTCACGCATGGGATTTTCACCTTCCCCTCAAGATTTTGACTGTGTGTAATGTTTTTGGATCCCAATCTTCATTCAAGCAGGAAGCAAAACCACTATGAGTCTGGACCCTGGGGGATTCTCTCCTTGTTTGGAAATTTGTCTTCATTTCACGAATTCCTGTTGTTTGGCAATTTGTTTCCTTTTCACGATTGTTCCTATCTGCTGGTCATTTTTCCTAAACACGATTTGTGTCTTGATTTGATTAATCAATGAAATTTTTCATTTTTTGTTTTCATCTACGTTTCCCCCTGTTTGGCGGTTCTTTTCCTTCCCACGATTTTCCTAGTTGCTAGTCGTTTTCTGTATACGATTTCCCAGCAGCTGATTTGGTGTTTTTGATTGAATTGACTAGCAAACGATTTGGTTTTGGTAATGGTAGCAGTCGTTTTGGATCTGGCAATGTTCAAAAATACTTGATCACTGTGTGTATGTAATCCCTAGCGTCTAGTACATTTTGTTAATTCCGGTACGGAGAGAACTGTGTGCACGTCCTTTCTTTTGCATCTACATTGATTGAAGGAATGGAAATGGAGTCTAGACTTGCTTGATAAACCTACTATGTGAAAGAACCTCACAGACCAATCTAGAAGGATGGTTTTCTTCTTTGCATTCCCTGAATAGCACTGGAAGGGAAGGTATGGCCTGAGGGACTGTGTAGCAGAGAAGGGAATGCTTCCTTGTGTTGGGTGTCTAATGGTTTATAAATTAGGCTAGATCCAGTGTGGGTGTTCATAGCTCTGGGGATGAGCTCACTATATTAGCAGTCAGTTTTTCCACTTCCTTGGTAGCCTGATAAACCCATTTCTTGGGCTTGGCTGTGTCTCATGTGATTTTTGGCTAAGTGTAAACCACTGCATGTGTAAGTCTTATAAACCCAACTGTGTTGGCTTGACTGAATTTTATCATATCCTTGGCTATGGGTGAAGTCTGCTAGTGTTCCTTATTCCTTGGGAAATCATGCCCAGCTCAGAGGTGGCAGTGCTGCTGAGAGATTAAAGAGCACACTGGCCTATGGTTGGGTGGAAGGTTGCAGCGACATTGCTAGTTGTGGGACATGCTTCTTTCAAAGATAAGTATTATTGTTTATTTAAGTTTTGCAACTGTATTTGCTTATGAATTATTATTATGAATTTATCATGAACATGTTGAATCGATGAATGTCTTGAATGAATGATTTGCTTCCGTTGTATATAGCATGTACATTTCATTATATGTTTTATTTAAAATGCATTATTACATTATGTTCATGGGGGATTATAGTTCCCGGTTTGATAGATGTTACCGCGTCCTCTCCGCCGAGTAAGGGTTGGGGACGTGATAGACATCTTAATAATTTTAGTAATCCACAGTTACAAAAGGCATCAATGATGCTCGAATCACTTAATTTTTCATTATCATTGGTTTCATGAGCTCCTTCCTTCTATCCAATCATTTTGAATCACCTGCAAAACATCATCATTAAAATTCATTAAGACATCTTGTGAAATTTCAGGAAAAAACTGAGTGTTTGGTCTTATTTTTCCTTTTTTTCTTTCCCAGTGATGCCTATTTTAAGGATTGTTTCAACCAACCATAGTTTTTTTCCCCTTAGGCATAAATACAAGAAGCACGACCAAGAAAACAAAAATTTGGTGGGGTGTTCCCATTAGGAAAAAATCATAGGAATTCACAAGAAGTGAGTGGAAAAGAAAGAAAATGAAGTCGATAGTTACACGGTAGTGACAAATTGGTAGTTCATTGACCATTTCTCCACCAATCCATGATTGAATATTTTGAAGTGTAACTGATTTTCTCCACACAAGATAAAATCCCAAAGTAAAAATAATAAAAACAAGTCTAGAACTTACTATTTGAACCTCTTTTTTCACGATTTCCCATACCGGATGGTATATATTTTGGGTAAAAACATTACACAAATTCCTTTGTTTTTTCATTTTTTGATTCTAGGATGTAATTTGGTCACATTTTCTAATCATCATACATTATCATGTTTGACTATTACTATGAGACTAACACCACACAGGCAGTTCTACATATTGTCCCAAGGTGAATATTTTTCAACCAGCATGTAGTGATCGATGCACCTTACATTTTTCATTTATTAACTGATATCCAATTGATATTTATTCCTTAGGTCCAATCCTATCATGTTGTGGAATTTTCCCATCTATACCCATTTCCATCATTGTCATATGTTCGATAGAGATTGCCTACCATGGACCACTATACATAAGCACTTGATTTTCCTTTCGGTGCCCATGTTGAGTTTTGAGCAGGCTCAGGAGCCCTCTTTTTAGTCCCTCCATGACTTTATTTTGGAATCCTCATGTTTTTATCTTATCATTTTTTGGTCATTACCTATAGAGATCCCACCTGGTTATTAGTTCTTTTCATTATGCATTTATTTACATACATGTTTATGCATATGTGTATATTGCATCACTACTTGTTGGTTACTTTTCCCTAGAGGAAATATTCTTATGAGTGTACAAAACTAGCCCAATACCTTTTTTGCAACTTCTTTTCGTATATATGTTATTCATTCTCATGGAATGTAGAAGCACTCCCATGATATACTTGTGCCCTCCATTGTACCATAGCATTTTTTATTATTTTTCAAGCTTGCATAAACATGAAAAACAACAAAACATAAAGAAATATAAAAATACAAAAGGGTGATGGGGGGAGGGGGGGAAAATACATTACATCACAAAGTTGAGATGGAAACAATCAGTCATTGTCACCCTTGAATGCAACACTTTTTTGTGTCAATCACATTAATTTGGTTTTATAGCATTTATCTTACGACATTGTACCATGGTTATGAGTTAAAATCCTTTGATTTGTTATCCTTCTAGCCACTATGGAACATTCATCAAATCATCGGGCTTTGATGGATATCTGTTGGTCTACTATTTCTTAATTCATGTGTTGCATGGGACCATTGTGTGCCATGTCGTATGTTCAAGTGGATTTTGTTACAAAACCTGTCTCGACCATTCATCAAATATCCTTTGACCAATCATCTTGGTCTTCCTTGTGTCAATATTCAGTGGTTGATAATCTGAAATCTATTCCTAGCAAATGAAATCAAAATATTAATCTGTGTCTGATGTCAGTTGATGTGGAATTCCTTAATGCCATCCTTGTAATGAACATATTCCTATCGACACCAAATAATTTTCTAGGAAGATGGTCTAGGAACCCTTATAGTACCTTGAAACTTGTGGTCATTAGTGGTAGGTTTCCTTGCAATCAAAAGCTGGTATATATCAAAGACCTCTTCTCAGTTGATTCTACAAGTGTTCGACATTAGTTAATTTATTAAAACTTGTTATCTTGTATTGTGTACTTTGAGATCCTTTTTCATTAATCAATGAGTTTCCTCATGTTTGTCAACAATATACATGAAAAATTAGTGATCAAACAGTGTTCTACCATGCTCAAATTCATATCATATATTCACATGATGTAGACTCGTACTATTGTAGAGTTTTGGATTAAATACCTTGGGAACAACAGTAGCATCCCTCTTCAGTGCTAACTTCCTGAGTTGCACAAGATCGTATCACCATGTTCCAATAACTTTGAAGACTATAAAGTTTTGCATTCCTCATAGTGTCAGTTTTCATTGTTGTTGTACCTTTTGACATGGATCCACTTTGTATTATTTGTGGCCATGCTTGTTTACTATTTACCATGGGTATGTGTGCCTCAGGAAAGCATTGTATATCTGATATCTTGGTTTCTTCATAGGTACTTTTTGAGTCCTTATTTTGTGGTTCTCCTCCTCTTGGTTTCTTCATAGGTACTTTTTGAGTCCTTAGTTTGTGGTTCTCCGCCTTAGCCCATGAGACATGGTTCTGGATTATTTGATTTAATGTATTTTGTCCATTGATTCCATTTATAATGTCACATATTAGGGTGCATACGTTATAATGATATTTAACACCTTTGATGAACAAGGCTCAAAGTGGACATCAAGACACCTTCTATACCGAAAATTGACCTTAAAACAATGAGATTTGCAGTTGATTCGAACCTGGTTACTACTTTCCCCAAGGAGAAGGGTGAGTGATTCTGACATTGATCCCTAAATGTGCAACCACGTCTATTTGGTCACTACATTGATCCCATAAATCATGACAAAGGTTTCATATTGGATAAAAACAACACTGAAACTGTGCAGTCAAGTAAAAAGAGGCTCATTTTCACATGGAAGGGACTTGTAGTGCATGTAAATCATGCACTTTATAATCATCACCCAAATTATACCTAATTTAAAGTTATAAAAGAGACCTATGGAGTTAATATATGGATGTTGGAAAAGAGGTTGAAGAGCATTAATATATCAAAGAGCATAACACTTCCATTTTTCAAGTGAGCCTAAGGGAAAGGGAGGAAACTCAAATCTGGACATGGGAGTACGACAAGCATGATCAAGGATTGTAAGTACTATATTATTCTCAGTAATCAATACAAAACAATTTCCTTACCCCCCTCCCAATATATATATATATTATGTGCTTTGGATAAGAGATGAATAGATTAGCTTATTTATTTGTGTTTTTTATTAATTTGCTGAAAGAATGAGGAAAGTGTGTTGTTTCTTTATGTGTAGGATTGTTTGTGTGGATTAGGAGTGGGAATCAGAATACAAGGGTTCAACTCAACAAACTCCTAGACAAACTAAAATAATAAGGTGTGTGTCTTTTTCTTCTCAAAACTCTTTTTCTTAGCATGTATGAATCTAGGGAAATGTAAAAGTAATTTTTTTGTTTATATGTCAGTTATGCTAACCCACTAACTAGGGAAAGCACTTAATTTGTTAGATCTGTGATGTTTTCCCTTACAATAGATATGATAAGGTTAACCTTAGAATCAAATTTAGGAATAAGTGTTGATCCCTAGGAGATAAGGTGTTTTTATTTGACTTTATTATTCTTAATAGGTGTAATTGAATTTATGATATAGGTTCATGCATGTTGCATGTTGGCTACTCTAACTCAAGGCTTCATAGATTATGATTTTCTTATTTAGGTAAAGTGAATGCAAGGCAAGGAAAAAATATATAGGAGGATGCATACTTGTATTATTTATATCATCTCCATTTGAGGAATTGTTGTGCATTTGTCTAGATTCATTAAACCTACCCTTAATTTTAGTCTATAAATAAGAAG
Source organism: Pseudotsuga menziesii (assembly GCA_001517045.1). NCBI lineage: Eukaryota > Viridiplantae > Streptophyta > Pinopsida > Pinales > Pinaceae > Pseudotsuga > Pseudotsuga menziesii. Next base: position 572,430 of record LPNX010805222.1, read on the forward strand.
GAAAGGGTATAGGTTTAATTCATTATATGTAACGGTGATCAATGAATTAGCTTCTTGTATTTTTCTCAAATTAGATTAGTTTAGAATTAATGAGATCACAGTTATAGGTTTTGATAGTTCATTTATTGAGTTTATGTTTTAATTTTCAAAATGATTTAGCAAGTACATTGTGACTTAGTTTTTATACTTAATAACATCAATGTGCTTTAGTATCTAACATATGAGTTTTAATTGTAATTTGATGCAATGTGTCTTTGTAGATTGTATCGTTATTAAAAAAAACTCTTTTGAGTGGCTTCCAGGTTTTATATAACCTATAGTTTATGAATTGTTTTAGTGCAAAGTATGCTTATCATGGTTTAGAAAATATAGCATGGCTTTAGAGCAAGGTTTCTAAAATATTCCAAATTTCATGTATAGAGAGGCAATTTGTCATGAGTAGATATGTGTATGAGAGTTCCAATGGGTAGTATGTCTAGGCTTCATTGATTGTTGAAGATCTATTCCAATGATGAGAACATGGATTTGAGAAGGCTTGTGGGGTGTGAAACCCTAGTTGATCCAATGAGTGGATATTGAAAATTTATTACAAGAGCTACAATAATGGTCATTCCCAGTGTGCAAGAGAGACATTTTGGATGGCACCTCTAACTTTGTGCCTTTGAAGTTAAGATTGCAAAACCTCCTAGAAATGGGAAACTTATGGCACCTTGTGGAGAAGGTGCTTGTATCATCTATAAATATCAAATATTTTGAAGAACATAACAATAAAGCAATGGGTGTGAAGTGAATCCTATTGTATTCAATGAAATATCATATGATCTCTCATATTGCATGGAAAAAATTATCAAAGATATGCATGATTCCCTATGAACTAGAGTGTAAACCTATATAATAATATGATCCTAAATAATAAGCTCGCCTCCACCCACATGATTACAAATACATCAGTGAGATATCACATGAATATAGTAGAGCTGAGAGATTAGATTGTTGTAGTTGGGGACACGAGTTAAAGATTCTCTAAATGGATTTAGTCCACCAGGGAAAAACTTTTTCCAAGTTATCTATGGTTGGCATGCCTTAATTCCCTCCTTCCAATGCTAATATCTAAAATACACTTAATATCATTTGGTGACCATGGTTAGTAATACATCACATAACATTTATGCTTCAACATGCAAAACATTTCACCTCTATAACTTGAGTCCCACCCCATGGGTACCTACTATAACTAGAGGTCCACAAGAGAATAAATTACCTCTATAACTATAGGTCCACATCATAGGTACCTACTATAACTAGAGGTCCTTATGAGAATCGTGACTTGATACACATACAAGTATTGAGCCTTGTACTACAAGACTTTAAAACATCATCCCTTTGATAAAACAAAACATTCACCTCAACACACGAGGAATAACCTTTATAATTGAAGGCTTAGTCATCCTTAGGTCCAACCTAAGAATGTATTCCAAGTTACTAAGTCCAACTCAGTATCTCTACCTCAACACATGAGGCCCAATCCTAGCTGCACAATATTGGCTTGGAGAATGACTCATGATGTTGTAAATTTAACACTCCATCTCAGTGAGTGAGGCATTCTCTTCCATACCAAGATTGTCTCAGAAGTACCTGAACTTCGTCACTAATAGAGGCTTTGTAAAACACATCCACAATATGCTCATTAGTAGCAATTTATTGAAGTTTCACTATACCTTTCTGGACCATGTCTCAAATGAAGTGATAGTTCATTTCAATGTTCTTTGAATTATCATGAAACAACAAGTTTTTAGAAAGTTTGATGTAGCTTTGATTATCACACCTAATAACTATAGGAACAATTCTTCCATCAAACAAACCTACAAGTATCTTTTTCAACCACATTGGTTTTCTACAAGAAGCACTAGCAGCAATGTACTCTATCTTTGTAGTGCTCTGGGAAACTGAGATCTGCTTCCTCCTGGACCAAGAGATCATAGCAGAACCCAAGATATAATATTATATGGATGTACTCTTGTAGTCCATAATTCTACCACCCCAATCGAAGTAAATATAACCAAGTGATAACACCCCTCCACTAGAGGCATACCTGATCCCATAAGAAATCGTGCCTCGCAAGTACCTCAACTCATGTTTATTAGAAACCTAGTGTTTGTGTGTCATATTAGACATAAACTGACTCTAGATGCTAACATCATCACAAATATCTGGACTCGATTGTATCAAGTACATCAGCGAGCCAATAATCTATCAATACAAAATGGAGTCTACTAGTTCCGATCCAATATCAAACTCGTGATGTTTCCTCAAATTGGAAACCATCAAAGTACTCATGGATTTACAAACCAACATGCCAAACCTGCACAATATGTTAACAGTTTACTTCCTATGGGATAAAAATATATCATCATTTCTCTGACAAATCTCAAGGCCTAGAAAGTAGTGCATCGTACCTAAGTCCTTCATCACGAACTTGGATGTGATATCCCTCTTGCACCAAGAAATCAATTTTTCCTCTCTAGTGAGGAATAAACCAGCCTATATCCAAATCCTAGGATCTATCAAGTGCCGAGAGGGATCAACTCTTTGGAGGTGCAAACCTCTTCTTAGGTATTGGACTCAATGAACTATCAACTTTGGTGTGTCCTATATATAGCCATTGATTTGATTCAAACCAAAAGACACATATTTTTATTTAAGGTCAACATATAATACATTTATTATTAATATTTAATATTATTTATGGCCGACATATAATAGTTATTATTTTTTTATTTTGTTAGGACCCAACATTACAACATCTCCCCATACATGGTTTTAAAACCATATGCAAGGCCCTCCTAAAACCATGGGTTGTTTAGGAGGCCTTGCACATGGTCTTAAAACCATTTGCAAGGCCCTCCTAAACCATCTACAATAAAACCATGGGTTGTTTAGGAGGCCTTGCACATATTTTTAAAACCATGTGTAAGGCCCTCCTAAACTATGTACAATAAAACCATGGGTTGTTTAGAAGGCCTTGCACAACCATGTGCAAGGCCCACATTTTTTTGCGAATAATTCAATTTTTTATTTTTTATTATTTTGTTAGATAGGAACATTACAACATCTCCTCATATTGTGTTTTTTTTCTAACCCACATTTTTTTTGCAGATAATTAAATTTTTACCTTTTTATTGTTTTGTTAGGTAGGAACATTACAACATATCCCCCATAGTAGGTTGTTTTTCTCGCATACATTTATTTTGGCCGATAATTAAAAATTTTATTTTTTATTATTTTGTTAGGAACAAATGTTACAAGATCTCCCTCATATTAGGTTTTTTTTTTCCGACATTTGTTTTAGTGGATCATTCAAATTTTTATTTTTTATTATTTTTTTAGTAACAAACGTTACAAGTTCTCCCTCATATTAGGTTGTTTTTTTGGCCGACATTTATTTTGGTCGGTAATTAAATTATTTATTTTTTACTATTCTGTTAGTCTTGTAATGTTACAACATAAGACATTTTTATTATTATTTATAGCCGGCATTTACAAGAGGAACGTTACATAACATTATGTAACGTTACAAGATCTCCCGCATACTGGGATGTAGAGCACCTCTCAGCGCAATCATCAACATATAGAACCAATATCAATAGTTGGTTCTTCACTAATTTGAAGTATAAATTTGGATCAGGTTCACTTTTAGAGAATCTCAGTCCCTTAATATAGTTGTATATTCTAAAATACTAAGCTCGAGGAGCTTTCTTAGTCCCATATAAGGATTTGTTCAACTTGCACAGATGGAAATTATTCCCATGAATAAAAAATCCATCAGGTTGTTGAATATAAACCTCTTCCTCAACCTTGCAATTGAGAAAGGTTTTCTTGACATCCATCTGGTGAAGTTTCCATCCTAGAACAGATGCAAGTGAGACCACATATTGAATTGTGGTGTACCTCGACACAGGAGCAAATTTCTCCTCATAATGTATGGCCTCCTTCTTATAGAAACCTTGAGAAACAAATATATATTTATACTTATCAACACTACCATATGCAACACGCTTGATCTTGTAAATCCATTTGGAAGTAACTATGGACTTCCCCTCATGTTGAGGAACAACCTCCCAAACATCATTCTTGAACATAGATTGGTCCTCCTCTACCACTGCATCTTTCCAAACTTGTTTCTTTGCAGCTTCTTCATAGGAGTAAGGCTCTAAGTCATCGATGTGACTCATATGTGCAACATACCTTGAATATATATTAGGTTGTTTTATCTCTTTGTAAAACACCACTAGTGCTCCATTCCTCTCAGCATCTTAAAGTACATCTCGACACCATGCAGATCTCCTCTTAAAAGGAGGTTCGCAAACCAGTTCAACTAGTTCCTCAAGGACTAGGGAATATGATAGTTATGTTGGACTCTACCTCTGAACACCTGGATGGGGAGAATCACTAACTGGTTCCTCTGGAATAGGAGTCGTGTGCTCCTCTATGTCTATATCATACTGGAGATATTTTGATCGCTTGACTATAGCCTCTCCATGGAAGCTCACATCTCGATTGACCTCAATGTGTCTCTAATTTGGCACATATATCATGTAGGATTTGGATGACACACTATAACCCAAAAATGTTACCTTCTTTCCTAAATTTCCCATATTAGTCCTCTTTTCTTTTGATGTATGGATGTATATAGGAATCCCAAATATCCTCAGGTGTGAAATGTTTGGTTTCTCACTAGTGAACACCTCTTCTGTTGTCTTCTCATCCATAATGGAATGCAGATGTCTATTTCGGATATACATTGTTTTAGTGGTGGGTTCTTCCCATATTGAGGTAGACTAATCTTGATCATGTAATATGGATTTTGTAGCCTCACATATAATTCTATTCTTTCTCTCAGAAACCCCATTTTTCCAAGGGTTGTATGGAACTATCAATTGTCTACAAATGCCTCCATCAATACAAAACTCATTAAATTCATGTGAATCAAATTCACCTCCATTGTCAGACCTCAAGGCATGGATGTGCCTTCATTTATTATTCTCTACTAAGGCTCTAAATTCCTAAAACTTGCCAAAAACAATTCTCTTAGCCCTAAGAAAAATCCATGACTTTCTAGAGAAGTCATCAATAAACAGTACATAATATAAGTAGTCACTCAGGGAAGTGGATGACATGGGACCACATACATCAGAGTGTAATAAATCTAAAATCCCTTTATATCTAGTATGACTACTACATAAAATAATTTTAAAATTCTTCCCAAGTTCACAACGCCAACATACACTATCATGCTCAAAATCAAATTTTGGGATACCTTTTACCATTCGTTGTAAACCTAGTAGTGATTTGTAGTAGAGGTGACCGATCCTCCTATGCCATCACTCGCACTAACTAATAGTGGGATGAATCATAGCTTGAATGTACTTAATGGGTACCTTGTATAGTCCTCCCTCTTGAACTCCAATAACAGCAGCAATATCAATACTTTTGTTCTTCGACCATAGTAGAGCTTGATTATCCATGAAGATAACTCGAAATCCCATATCTTCAAGAACCTAAATTGATAGAAGGTTCTTCTTCAATCCTGGGACATAAATAATTCCATCCACATGTTCTCAAAATCAGTTGGAAGGAGGTGGATCAAATAGGTTGATATTTCCCTGAACTCTACCATGCATGTGAACTTTTTCTCCTTTAAGTGAGATATGGCACTCTTATAGCCTAACTTATGTTTGGATGCACCACTATCAATCAACCACGTGTATTTACTTATGATAATAGATACGAAAAATGTCAATATAAGTTAATACTCCATCCTTGTCTCCTTTTCTTGAGGTGCATTCTTCTGAGGAGTTTCATCTTCTACTGCGGTAGAAGCATGAAACCTTCCTTCATCAGTTTTTTTTCTCTGCACTCCCTTGCATAATTACCCTTATTTTGAAAATTTTAGCACCGAAACTTTGACTTGTCGAATTCCTTCTTGAATACCATCTTCTTTGAATGAGATAACTTCTTTGGAGCAAATGGTTTCCTCTTTTTATTCATTCTTATCGTGATGGCAATATTTTATTCTTTGGTGCACACTGACTTGCTCTGAATTCACCCCTCCTCTTGGAGGCATTCGTGCCACAACCTCTCAAAGTTAGTTTGTACCTCTTTTCCATTTATTCTTTAGAGCCCTCTTTTGTCTCGGGTCCTTCTTCTTATATAGGTTCATCAATGTATCAAAACACTCCTTAGTAGTTTGTACCTCTTTTCCATTTATTCTTTAGAGCCCTCTTTTGTCTCGGGTCCTTCTTCTTATATAGGTTCATCAATGTATCAAAACACTCCTTAGCAGTCTTCAACAGAGTGATCACGGACATCAAATTGTCTTTAACTGAATCATAGATGATCCATTTGGCATTAGCTTAGTTCTTATTAAAGTTGATGTTCCCTGCATTAGTTGTAGGCTCCTCCACCACTGTAAATACATATCCATCTATGTCATGTTCCTTCAATATGCTCAACACCCTCACCTTCCAAGTGTTGAAATTGGAATTGCGGTCAATATGGCCTTCAAGTTTAATAGATATCGATCTACGTAGGATTCTAGTTTGCTTTCAAAATTCAGCTCCTCCACGCCCTAATCTCCAATTTGTAGAAATATTGAACACTATAATCAACATAACATTCGATCACATAAATCACTTAGCCACAACACAACATGTACCTTGGGAAAACCCTCAAAATAATGAGGATGAAAAACACAGCAATTCTTCATACTATAATAATGATAGATCGGAGAGAATAACTTTTACACAATAGTATATTGTCTTTGGAACCCTAGGTGCTAGATAAGATAGAATACTGAGAAATAGATAATATGAATCAAGTGTATCAAATTTCCATGTTCCGAACACATTAATAACAAGCTACAAACACTGCCATGAAAACAATAGTGAATGGTTGCATGAGAATAGTGCACTAATTACCCCAAAAATGTGAATTGTCTTCATGGATAATAATTATGGTGCATTGGAATCTACATCATGCATAATGATCTGAAATTTCAAGATCTTCTTAACCATAAAAATTGCATGTGAAATTTGTATGTTAAAAACTCACAAAAAGGCATAAAATTGAAATTTTAAATGCTTAAAACACACATATAAGCAAATAAACAATATGAAAACCATAAAATTCATAGACAGTAGATGATAACGAAGTTCACCCCTCCTGGGATACGTCTTCGGGCCACTTCCAATGGAAAGGTCGATCTTATTTGGTCTTCAAATCTTACATACATGGGTTTCTGGAACCACTTATGTTTTATGTTATTGAACAACAAAAACAAATAGCAAAATTGCAACCCTCTAAAAATTTGAAGAAAAATCAGTATAAAGTTGACTATGCTCTTCTGATGGCCTCCTCTAGCATGCATTTCAAGAACACTATCTACCTGTAATTGTACGGACTTTATGGATTCCCACTTTGGGAATCATTCCCATTAATGGTTGTACCTTCCTTGGGATCTATGCCTGTACTTCACCTCAGGATATGTTCCTGCGCTTTTCATATTGTGGTCTCTAAACTACACTTCATGGCTCCGAAGGGGGTTTAAAAAGTGCTTTTGGGTGTGCGAGGAGGAGCCACACACCTCTTTTTGGCCTGATCATCCACCGTTCAAATTCTAAAAGTTTATCTATGAAATATGATCAATGGAATAGGAAGTGGTCTATTGGAAACACGTCGTAATGGGGGAACAAAGGTCCTGGGGTTAAGCCCGTGAGCCTCATGATCCCCCCCCTTTATCATGATTTAGATATCATATTTGATATAAACTATTGGATATTGTTACGACTTTGATGTTGGGCCTAGCATGTTGGAAAATGATGCAGCTAGTTTCGTTGATATTTGGTTAATGTGTAGCCCATTGATTCTATGTTATGAATTCCACGTTGTTCTGACGATTCATATCATTAGTTCCACTGCATAAGATATCACAGCCTCTGTGTTGGCCAAGGGGTTGAGGGTTAATCCCTTGACCTCGCTTATTTTTCAAATGAAACATTCCAGAAAGTTTAAATATAACCCACCCCCTATAGGGGTAAGAACCACTTATGGGAAACATGGTTAGGCGAGCAGGATGGAGGCCTTAAAGGAGTTCATGATTGTGGGTTTGATCCCCACGACCGTTATATATTTTTGATACATAGTGCCAATAGGGTTTCCATGTGGCAGACCCTGATTGGCCCACATCAATGTTGCTCTACCAAGTCATATCCACGTGTCTGTCTGTCAAGATGCCACATCATTGATCCTCTCCACGTGGAATCCTATGGTGCTACCACATGGAATCCATCCTTGTGGGTGTGCCATGTGGCCCCCTTTTTTCCATTTTTACCATCAAATTTAACATTTTTGTTGAAATTTCAAAACCCAATAAGTTTTACATCCAGAGGTCGTTTCGCATGAAATGAACGTTTCCAGAAAGATATTAACGAGCTATTTACATATGTAAGATTCAATTCACTATTTTAATACTTTCATTCTGATCAAACATTGAGATCCTCCTAGATAAAGCCTTCCCACTGGGAAGCTTTTGGGCCACCAAAAGCATGAAATCATTCAGAACATAGGTGAGGGTACAGCTCCCTCACTTTATGGTATCTATTCACCATGCTTTGCTGGGATGTATTTCTTTCATCCCCACATGAATAAATTCCATGTCACCTCTTCGTGAAGGTATATTCTTCTTATCAAGTATTAGATCTTCCTGAATTTCGTTGATATATTCGTGAGAAAACTCATCAACAAAAGGTACTTAAACCTGTACATCTTGGTATACAATGTTCATAGGAGGCTCATACAGTTTCAATTTTTCCACATTGAAAATGGAATACATTTTCATATGATGCAATTCTAACTGAAAAGCATTATTACCGACTTTATCCAAAATTGTAAAAGGTCCATACCTGATAGGTTTCAACTTTATACCTTCACCTTGGAGTCGATCTTTGCTGATATGAAGCCATACTCGATCATCAATTTGGAAATTATGATCTACGCTATGATTTTTGTGTCATTCTTTATACTTGGACTGACTTGATTCCAACAGTTTCTACATTGTTTGGTGAATCAACTGGTGTTGAATAAACTTCTAAGCTTTATCCGCATCAATTTGTCCATAGTCCACTGTATATTTCCCAAAAACAAATTCTAAGGGAGACTTTGGAAAATACCCAAGACATGTCTCAAATGGATACTTATGTGTTGAAGAGTGTATGGCTTTGTTGTAGCAACGTTGAACATAATGCAATTGTTCATCGCAAAGCTTAGGATGCTTGCCACAATACCCTCGAAGAATATGTACAATGGTTTGGTTCACCACTTTAGTTTTTCCGTTTGTTTGTGGATGAAATGTTGTGCCTTTCTTTAGCTTTGTGTCCATAAGTTCCCATAAATATGGCCAAAATTTTCCAAGAAAGCGGGAATCTCGATTAGATATAATAGAAGTACGAAGTCCAAAATGAACCCATACATTTTGAAACAACAAATGAGCATTCATATGAGTTGTGATATGCTTTTAACAAGGCATTAGTATGCACATTTTACTGAATATATCCATAACAACATATAGAGAATCATGTCCTTTTTTAGACATTGGTAACCCTCCTACAAAATACATTGAAATACTTTCCCATGGACGAGAAGGAAATGTAAGAGGAGTGTACAAGCCTAACTTTATGTTACTCGGCTTACTTGTTTCACACATGACACATCCTTTTACATACTTGGAAACAGTATCATTCATTCGAGGCCAATAACAAAACTTTTGTAAATGTGATACAGTTTTTCCTCCTCCAAAATGTCCTGAAATGAGAGAAGTACAAGCTTCTCTTATCACATGCACTTTTTCACTTTGTGGAATATATATTTTTCCAAGATGATACAACAAATTGTCATGTATATGATAATTCAATTCTTCATTCTAATATCCATGCATTGGTGATTAATATACTTCTTTAAATTCTTCATCCTTAGCATATTGTTCAACATAACTTGAATGTACCAAATGACTTTGTTGAATCACAATAGAAGCATTTATTGGAGGCCTAGATAACATATATGCAACTTTATTCTAAATTCCTTTCTTATACTTGATAACAAAATGAATTTTTTGTAGAAAACCCATCCACCTGAAATGCCTTGACTGTTGTAGCGTAGTTTGTGATTGTAGATATTGTAGTGGTTGATGATAAGTATGTATGATTGTTTATTTACCCATTAGGTCATGTTTCCACTTTTTTACACTTTGTACTAATGCATACAACTCTTTGTCATAGGTAGGATAGTTAATTATTGTTTTAGAGAGGTTTCATAATGATATCATATTGGTTTCTTATGGTAAATTAAGACTTCTCCCATGGAATAACCACTAGCATCAGTTTCTATCTCAAATGGTTGTTGTAGATCCAACAATGCAAGTACCGAAGTTGTGCTAATCTTTATTTTCAGTGTATCGAAGGATTTTTGTTCCTTTCCTTCCCACTGAAATACTTTGTTCATGCTTGGCAAAGCATGTAAAGGAGAAGCTATGAAGGAGAATTTTGCAATGAACTTCATTCAGTATTGGGTTGCTCCCAAAGAGCTTCTTACTCCAGTTACATTATTTGGCTTAGGCCAATTTACAATGACATCCACTTTAGAGGGATTCATATTTAGTTCACCACTCCCTACAATGTAACCTAGATAAATTAAATATGTCTTTTCAAACTCACATTTGGACATATTTAAGTACATTTTTCCCTTACAAGTACATATAATACATGTTTTACATGCTTGACATGCTCTTCCCAAGTTCGACTAAAAATCAAAATATCATCTAAGTAGACTATGAGAAAGTCATCAATGAAGGGCCTAAACACATCATTCATCACCCTCATAAATGTTGTAGGTGTGTTACAAATCCCAAATGGAATTACCATCCATTCATACAATCTCTGTTTAGTTTTAAAAGCAGTCTTCCAAATATCATTGTCATGAATACGGATTTGATGATAGCCACTTATAAGTCTAACTTAGTGAAAAAGATTGCATTCTTAAGATGATCCAAAAGATCATCAATTCGAGGAAGAAGATACATGTTATTAATTGTGATTATTTACAGTGTCCTGTAATCAACATGCATATGCCATGTGCTTTTTTTTCTATGCACCAAAAAAATCGGTGAACCACACGGAGAGGAACTTGGCCGAATGTATCCACTTTCAAGCAATTCTTGAACTTGTTTCTTAGTATCTCTCCATTCTCAATTATGTAAGACCTGTACATACCGATATTAGGAAGAGGTGCATCCTATTGTAAATGAATTTCATGTTGAATTTCTCTTTTAGGAGGTAACCCTTTAAGTTCTTGAAACAAAATATCATAATCAGATACCACTTTAATCAAGTCATTTTTAAGTTTTGGATCACAACCTTTAAAAGATTCATTTTTTCAACATCTTTTCTTTTAGTTTCATAAAAGCAAAGTTCTTACTTTTATTTACCAACCTCTTCATTTTATTTGCAGAAACTAAAGAAATATTAGTTTTCATGCGACGTGCACAAACAATATATTCAATACCATCTTTAGTGAGTTGATACATGTTATATTCCCTGTAAAATATATCCCTCCTATCATAAAGATATGGACTACCCAGGACAATGCTACAGATATCCAACAGGACCACATCTAGATCTACTTCATCAACAAATCTAGAAGTAATTGAAACCCTAAGTCTACATTGTTTTGTAACTTGCAAATGTGAATTATCACATACCCATCCAAGTGGATATAGTTTAGGGTGTAACTTAGTTTCCATATGTAATTTCTTAACTATTTCTTCTAAAATGATATTTTCTTGTGATCCACTATCAAAAAGAGTATCAATTTTTGTATGTTTAGAGATTACTCTAATATGAAATAACTCACTCCTCTTTCTTTCATCAATGACAGGTTCATTCTTTGAAACATAAATGGAATGATTTTTTCCTTGAATGCTTGTAGCAAACACTTTAGTTTCATCCCCAGAATCAGATCCCAAATCATTTTGGATTGTTTCCGCGGTAGTATTTTTGTCTTCTTTATTCTGAAACTTTTCAAACTTGAGTTCCGGATGAAGTTTCCAACATTTGAAAGCATCATGACCTTTTTTTTACAATGAGCACATGTAGGATTCCTCCTTATTTATTCATAGTAGTTTTGTGTTTACCTTTTCCCTTACCTTTAAACTTGTTTCCATTTGGTTTGAAATGTTTTTTCAAAAATTTGTCCTTTTTATTCTTCCCCTTGGTCTCTATATGAATTGCTTGGACACATACCTCATCAATTTTAGTCGAATTAAAAATTAATATCGTATGGAATAAATAACTATGCAATCCTCCTATATACTTGAGAAGAGTTTCCTGAGTGTAGATAGGTATACCAAGTACCAATGCTCTTTTCCTAAATTTTTGTGTGTATTCCTGCACACTTTTTACCTTACCTTGCATCAAGTTATGTCAGTCCATCATAGCTTGCAGCATGTACCTCAATGGATAAAACTACTTTTTTAATGTTGATGTGAACTCATACAAAGAGGAGATGATTTTACCTTTTTTGGCAAGATCCTCTTGAGATCTACTCTCCCACCATATGAGAGTTGTCCCACGAAGTCGGAGAGAATCCAATTGAATTTTAATGTTATCTTCAGTAAAATTTTGAATCCTACAATAAAATTCAATTAGACGGATCCAATTGTCTAATTTATCAACATTAAGTTATCCCTTATACATAGGTAATTCAAACTTAATATATAGCTTTAATTGAGGAACATTAAAGTCAATTTTTGCTTTTTGCTTTTCAAATGGAGAATGTAAAGAACCATCAAGATAAGACGAAGATGGTGGAGTTATAGGAGGCTCCTCACCACCTCCTTCTTTTTACCTTCAGCATGAGATGGACCTCCTTATTCAATTTTCTTCCGATCTTGATAAAGCTCCTCTACCATTGTTTTCATTCTCGTAAAATCTTTAAGAAATTCACCTTCATATGGGATTGAAGAAGTTTCTTCCTCTCCTTTTGGTGAAGCCATTTTCCCTCTTCTTGAACCCATTTTTGGATCAAATTCTTCAAGTTCTCCTTCACTGTGATGTAGCATGGATATTGTAACATTCACAAACTCACAATGCAAATGTTAAGCTACTCTGATACTGAACTTGATCTGAAATTTCAGGATCTTTTTAACCATAAAATTTGTATGTGAAATTTGTATGTTAAAAACTCATAAAAAGGTTGTAAATTGAAATTGTAAATGCTTAAAACACATATATAAGAAAATAAACAATATGCAAACCATAAAATTTATAGACAGCAAATGATAATGAAGTTCACCCCTCCCGGGCTACATCTTCGGCCCACTTCCAATGGGAAGGTCGATCTTATTTAGTCTTCAAAGCTTACATACATGTGTTTCTGGAAGCACTTCTATTTTATAACATTCAACAGAAAAAACAGATAGCACCACTGTGATCCTCTCAAAAGTTCGAGAAAAATGAGTATAAACTCGGCTATGTTTGCATGAGGCCTCCTCTGGCATGCATTTCGAGAACACTCTCTACCTGCAACTATATGGACTGTACGGATTCCCACCTCAGGAATCGTTCCCATTAATTGTTGTACCTTCCTTGATATCTGTACATGTACTTAATTTCTGGATTTGTTCATGTGCTCTGCGTATCGTGGTCTCTGAACTGCGTTTCATGGCTCTGGAGGGGGTTTAAAATGTGCTTTTGGACATGAGTGGAGGAGCCACGTGCCCCTATTTTTGGCTCGATCCTCCACCGTTCAATTTATTAAAGTTTATCTACCACATCCGACCTATGAATTGGGCAATGGTATATTAGAAACACATTGTAATGGGGGAATGTAGGTCCCAGGGTCAAACCCGCGGGCCTCATGCTCCTCCCCCTTTACCGTGATTTTGATATCATATTTGATATAAACTATTGGATATTGTTACATCTTTGATGTTGGGATTGGTGTGTGTGTTGGAATATGATGCGGCTAGTTTCATTGATATTTGGCTAATGTGTTGTCTATTGACTCTATAGTATGGATTCCTCGTTGTTTCGATGGTTCAACTTCTTAGTTCCACCACATAGGATATCACGGCCTCATCGTCGGCCCTACTTATTTTTTAAATGAAACATTCCAAAAAGTTTAAATATAACCCATCCCCTATAGGGGTAAGAAGCACTTGTGTGAAACATGGTTAGGAAGGTGTGTTGGAGGCCTTGACTTAGGTTGATTTTTTGCGTTCAATCCCCGTGGCCACCGTATATTTTTTATACATAATTCCAACTAGATTGTTGCGTGGCAGACCCTGATTGGCCCACATCAACGCTGCTTTTCCAAGTCATATCCATGTGTCCATCTGTCAAGCTGCCACATCATTGATCATGTCCATGTGGCACCATATGGTGCTTCCACATGGAATATGTACGTTGATTGTACCTGCCACATGGAACCCTGTGGGTGTGCCACATGGCCCCCTTTTTGCCATTGTTACCATCAAATTTAACATTTTTGTCGAATTTTCAAAACCCAATAACTTTTACATTTGAAGGTTGTTTTGCGTGAAACGAACGTTGCTAGAAATTTCTTAACGAGAAATTTACAGATGTAAGATTTCATTCACTATTTGAATAATTTCATTCTAATAGAACTTTGAGATCCTCCTGGATCACATAACATGTGTGCCATGTCTTTCATATTTGATATTAACCGATGCTTAAATGACTTCGGAGTGAACTTAACATCTTACATGATGTATGATCACTTAGTTAGGATGCTAACTTAAGTGTCATTGTGCTTTAACTCAAGTGTCATGATGCAAACACTTTATTAATTGAAGTGTCATATTTTTATTAACTTAAGTGTCATATTTTAGTTTAACTAAAGTGTAAACACTTTAGTTAACTAGTCCATCTTCATAACACTTATTTAACTATTATTAATTGAATCATGCTGATTGATTTAATTTGGACTGCTCAATATGAGTTCCTTAATTAACTAAAGCACACCTTGTAGCTTTAACTGAAGCTTACAAATTTGAGTTCACTTAGTCATATCATAGGCAATTTGAATTATCTTTTTTCTCTATGCTTTTCTCTTTATCTTTTATCTATAATGCATGGTCTATATGTGTTAACATAAATTATCTATAATATCATATTATACTCAAAATAATTGTCACATGCTATGATCATATTATATTACTCTCGAATGATATAGTCATATGCTAAATTAATTCACTGTAGAGGTATCTAATCTCTAAAAGAGACTTAATTGAACTCAGTGACCATGGTTAGTAATACATCACATAACATTTATTCTTCAACATGCAAATCATTTCACCCCTATAACTCTAGACCAACCCCATGGGTACCTACTATAATTGAAGGTCCACATCAGAATCAATTACCTATATAACTGGAGTTCCACCTCATAGGTACCTACCATAACTATAGATCCTTGTTAAAATCATGACTTGATAGACACACAAGACATGGGCCTTGTACTACAAGAATTTACAAAATCATCACTTTGATAAATCAAAGCATTCACCTCAACACATGAGGAATAACCTTTATAACTAAAGGATTAGTCATCCTTAGGTCCAGCCTAAGATTCTACTCCAAGTTACTGATTCCAACTTGATCTCTCTACCTCAACACATGAGACCCAATCTTGGCTGCACAATATTTGCTTGGAGAATGACCAATGATGTTGTAGATTTAATCATTTATAGGCGTATATCCAATTGAGTAGGTATGATAGGAATCCATGATAGGGGAGTGTACCTCTATCCCTTAGAAAACAATTTTAGAACTAACTATAGAATTGGTGATAGGTTTCTTGATTACAAATGATAGGAATATGGAAGAGTACCAAGGTAAAGTTGTTATAGAAGGACTCTATCAATAGAGGGAGTTGAACTTAATGAGACTCTTGTTACCACCTTTCACACACCTGGGGGTTAAGCGCAGCAAAAATATTCAAGCTGCTAGGTGTGTCCTTGGGGGAAAGTCTCGAGTCAAGTACTGTCACTTGATCTTGACTCCTCTATTTTAAAAAAACTCCTAACAAAGCCAAGGGGTTGGTCCCTAAGAAAGAGTTGTCTAAAGATCTTTAAATTTTAATCATTATTGATGGAAGTAAGTTGTTTAGGAGTTTTTTGAAGTAAATTTTGAGACAATATTGTTTCCAAAATTAAGTAAATATTCAGCAACACAACATCAACACATAAAGAAAGAATGAAATAATTGCTAATCAAATCATTTCCAATGGAGTCAAAATGAAATAGTATTGTTGGAATAAAATGTTTTACAATGTATCTTGCTTAGTTTTAAATTATTAAAAGATGAGTTGAGTTATGGGAAGGGAATTCTCTATTTACTGGAAGTACTGAGAATGTGTCTGGAAGATTACTAAAGTGGTTCCTCACTCAGAAATTTGGGTTTAATTCGAGTCTCTAAAAAGGTGTCCAACACTACACCAACAAGTATGTAGCCTGACTGTATCTCGAGGTCACTACTCAACTGTTCCCACTTGCTTTGAGAAATATTCTCACGATTTTCAACTATTGTACACTGTATTTTCATAATGTTTCTAAGGGGGGTTGATTTTATTAATGAATTATTATATTAATGTGAAGAAATTAGAAAGTGTCGAAAACCGCTTTTGATTTTGAAACGACCAGGAAAAGCTCGCAGAGGGAAAGAGCATACACGAGTTGATGACAAAATGTTTATTCCAATTTTATACAGCAAATAATTTTGTAAAATCAAAGATTTAACGACAAATTAGAATTGCAACTATGTCTCGTTTTATGATCATCCACCAATAATCAGCAAAGCCTTTAGTTGGTGGCGAGAGCATACTTCATGGCAATGAGTTGGGTAAGAAAGTAAAACTTAATATGAAATGAAATAAAATAAAATAAACTAATTTACACAACCTTTCAAGAATGCGGATTGTGTGAAAGTGTTGATTAGTAAGATGCAAACCATGAAAAAGACTGTGAATCCCCCCAGGGGGGATGGAGTGTGGGCGTTGTGTGAGACTTGCTTTATTAATTGATGGACTTTACAAAATGATGAAATCAGAAAATAAAATACGATTTGACCCTTTAAAATGGATCAAAAGGCTTACACACTCTTTGGAAGAAAGAGGAATGATGAAATACCACTTCTGTAAAATACCATTTCGAGCGCTCTGGATGATGAAACGTTTGATTTTCGGCGGAGTTTCCTTATCCTTTTTCTCAGACATGCTAAAAAATAGTGAGCGATTTATTTTAAAATCCCATGAATTTATCAAATAAAAGTACAAGAACTTATACTACTCAAGAAGTTGAAAAATTGTGAATTTTTTTATGAAAACAAGCACGTTAAGTGTGAATCTAGATCTAGTTTGATGTGATAATTTAAACAACTTCTAGATCTGGTGTGTGTGTGCTTAACAAAATCATATTTTGATATCAAAATTTTCAGATCTAAAATTTGTCAAACACAAAGAACCAGTAACCGAGAAAGATTTGAATTTTAGAGAGAGAAGAGAGAGGTCCTCAAGCCCAGAGCTTAAAGAATGTGAAAGAGAAGAAGCATATGTGGGGAAAAACACATTATACTGCAGTTGATATGATGTAATGGAAAATAAGGTGGATGCAACTGAGATCCAAAATCCTTTCAACTAAATCAACCTGCAAAAACTAGAAAATCCATCAAACAAGCATGTTTAATCTAGTACATTTCATCATAAAAGACAAGGAGAATATTAGTACAACCGAATATAATATATTACTCCTGGAATATTATACAAATAAAACATAAATTATCAAATTGACAACATGACATAAAAAAGAAAGCCTAAATTAGTCGAATATCACCTCAGAAATTATGCAATTTGAATAACCATGAGACAATGCCACCATGAGCCTCCAAATCCTTCAATATTTTTAATAAAAATGAAATAACAGCAATACATTGAGAAGAGGTTCAATACATCATCGTGATTGAAGAGCAAAACCTTGCTTTTATAGCAAAAAAGAAGCTCAAACCCCAAGGGATCGAATTTTCCAAGTGTGAGGTGGTTTTTGGGGTTGAGATAATGGTAGGAGGAGGTTTGAATTCGTGGGGTGGAAGTATTCCACCCATATTTAGGTATCCCACTTGTTTTGGGAATCCTTTACCTCCTCTAACCATTTCATCCAAGTGGCAAAACCACCCTCCATAAGAAAATTTTCCCCCCTTTTGTGGAAGTGAGTTGGAGCCCCTCACTTGATGGTTGAAGATGCTCCTCTATGCTCATAAATGTCTCAGAAAATATCCTCAACAACTTTGACACCTCGGAGACAAGTCCTGGACAAGCTGCATTTGATTTAGGACTTGGATTTTCTCCAATTTTCCCATTTATTTTACCCTCTTAGTCATTTTGGAGAGAAAATCAAAATTAATATTTGAAAATTACTAAATTGACTCTAAAAAGTGTTTTTAGGGGTTTCGTGGGGGTTATGGGTCCAAAAACAAGCATCTTCATGTCCAAATTGGTTCCTCGGGCCCAATTTTATGACCTTTTGAACTTTTGCAATTAAAATACATCTTATCGATGATTTTATTAAAAATCTAAAAATTAAAAAATCCTATCAAAGACTTAACGCATGTCCACTAAACTTTAGGAATATTACTAGCATGTTATAATACATAGACCATAGGCTTTAATAACCTTTTAAGACACAATCACCAATTTCACCATCCCGGCTTTGGAGGATTTTGAGTGAAAAACTCGAAAATTATATGTCGCTTAGTTGAAAGTGTCACATAATTGACAATGAAAAAAACACTCGAGGATGTTGACCTTAATGACCAAGTCCTAAGAAGGCCAAGCCCTAAGAAGGCCAAGCCTTTTACAAAACGAAACCATTATTCTATGTCATTTATTACAATTCCCATGAGGGGGTGTGAACATTTGAAACAAGCGACCACAACTGGCCCTAATGAAACCATGGAACTTCCTTAAGCTCTGAGTAAGAACATTGATGTGTTCTGATCCTTGGTGGCTCACTTAAAAGATCCCCTAAGTGCAACTTAGTGGATAACATCTGGCCCCAACTGTGGGATGTGCACTCAACTGATCTTCAATCAAAGAGAGTGTGTGAGGACCTTAGAATGTCCATTTCCTGCAAGAAACTAAAGTGCATCAGTCCCATATACATGTAAATTAATGCCAAAATGAAATGCAAGTTGCAGCATAATATACAAAAACTATGGTACATAAAACTATGATACAAAACTATGGTACATAAATAATATACAACAATAAGCAATGATACAAAAATAAATATGATACATAAATTATAATACAAAGAAAAAGGTTTAGAAAAAGTCCTGATAATGCCCCCTTGGGCATTAGATAGGATCATTGAAGAACAATTTCAATTGTTTCCAATTCACTGGTAAGGGGAACCTTTATCCTTCCATAGTGTTGAGAAGGAATGAATTGGTGCCAGCTACGTCATAGATGATAAATGGCCCCATCCAGAGGTTATCGAACTTCCCATGTTTTCCTATATTTTCCCTTCGTTTGTCCCACAACAACACTGTATCTCCAATATGAAAAGACCTTGGTTTTGTAGACATGTCAAATGTTCTTTTAGCCTTCTCTTGGTTTCTGATACTTTTGTCAAGAGCATTCCTTCGAATTTCATCTAATTCAATTAACTGATTGATTCTATTTGGCATGGCATCTTCTTCTAAGCCATATTCTTGAAGCATCTAATACACTGGAAACTGAAGATAGATAGGTAAATAAATAGTTGAACCATATACCAACTCGAAAGGAGTCTTTCCTGTTGCACTTTTCTTAGTTATTATGTCATCCCAAAGTGCATATTTTAATTTACTATCCCAAGACTTCTTGTTACTTCTAACTATTTTCTTAAGGATGGTCATTAAGTTTTTATTTCTTGACTCTGCAAGACCATTGCCCTAGGGACAGTATTTGGATGAGTGGGATAGGATAATTCCATATTTGAAGCAGAATGATGTGAGATCTGCTGAACTTTAAGCTTTGGAATTGTCGGTTTTTATTTTGGAAGGAACCTCAAATCTTGTGATAATATTGTCCTCAAGGAATTCCACAATAACTTTATCAGTAGCCTTTTTGGTGGGTATTGCTTCTACCCACTTGGTGAAATAGTCAGTTTCTGTGAGGATCCAAGAAAACCCATTTCTTGAATTATCTTTGAATTGCCCAATGAAATCAAGCCCCCACTGTTGGAAAGGGGCTAACACCACAACTGGTTGCAAAGGAAAGGCTGCTAACCTTTGCTTCCCCATGAATGACTAGCATTGAGGACAAATTCTTACAAACTTGTGTACATATACGAATAAGGAGGGTCAGTAATAACCTACTCTAAGGATTTTATGGGTTATTGTGTCTGTTGCATAATGGCCCCCACAAAATCCTGCATCAAACTCAGTTAAGAGTTTTTTAGATTATTGTTCATTTACACATCTAAGTATTATTCTGTCAGGGTTTATCCAACCAAGTCCCTCTTAAGTGATGCAATAATTGATGGATTTAAGCCTTAGAGATATTCTTTTGTTACCCTTAAGGTGATCAAGACATGTAATATTCAAGAGAAAGAATATTATATCTGTATACCACGGATCCTGCTCTAACTATTGAAGTCATACTAAATTTACTTGCTTTAGATCATTGTTATGACACACCATCCCTAAATCCTCCTCATTCCCTTGAGCTTACATATTGGCTAGACCTTTACCTTTGATTAACTTTGTGGACCTAATTTCTAGATCATATTCTTGGATTTTAGAGACCCATTTACCCCTTATGCCCAAACAATATTGTTGATACAATATATCTTTTACATCTGCAAGAGGCACATAACCAATAATTTTTTAGTAGCCAATGTATGTTCTGAAATGTTTTAATGGATTTATTAAGGCATAAACCTTATTTTCCATGATTGTATATTTGAATTTTGAATACTGTAAATCTCGAATCGTGAAAGTGATGGGTTGCTCATATCCTTCATTTTTTTTCTGGAGCAAGACCCCTGTGATAGTACTTTCAGAAGCAAAGGAGAAAATTAAGAAATATTTAGAATAATTAGGGCTAACCAAAACTAGAAATGATATGTCCTAACAGTTTCCCTTCTTCAATACCTAGGACATACTTTGTTGGATTCAAAGATATACCATATTTCCTACATCTTTTGAATACTTGCTTGAGGTGACTTACATGACTTGTTCTTTGTTTTGAAAAAACTGTTAAGTCATCCTGATAAATTTCTATGATATTTATAATTAATTCCTTGGATTCATAATCCATGGCCCTTTCGAAAGTGGCCCCTGCATTCAACAAACCAAAAGGCATCTGTAAATATTTGAAGGTACCCCATGGGGTTGTGAAAGTAGTCTTATGTTTTTCCTCCTTTTGGATCACCACCTGATTATAACCTAAATATCCATCTAACATAGACATCATTTCAAAACCTATCACCTTTTAAAGAAGAGTTTCCATATTCAGCAACGGATAGTTGTGCTTTTGACAAGAAATGTTTAGATTCTGGAAATTTATACATATTCTTATGATCCCGTTCTTTCTTCTCATGACCACCAAGTTGGAGCAACAATATGAATGTTGTTTTGGTGCAATGATCCTAGTAGCCAACATTTTCTCAAGCTCCTTTTTAACTATTGGTGCAAGCTTGGGGTTCATTTGTATCAGTTTTTGTCGAAAATGTTTAACTTCTTTAATGTATGTTTGAGAGGTATAGTCTATTGGAACACATCCTCCTGATAAGCTTTGAGCTCATCATAAGTGAAATCGAATACATCTCTATACTCTTTGACAATATTTACTAAGTCATTCCTTTCCTTTTCAGAAGTACTTTTTCCAATTTTTATCATTTTTGAAGTTCATTATTTGTTCCATTGTTGATCTCAATGTAATCCCTAGGCTTCATTGAGTCTATGTTATTTTTCCTTCTATCATGCCTATCAAATATATGCTCAAGTGAAACTAGACCGTGAGGTACAGGATTGTCAAATTGATCACCTCTACCCTGATACTCTTTACCCTCCTCCTGAAAACTCACATTGAAGTTTGAAAATTCCTCTATGTTATGGATAAATTTCAAAATTTGTTCATCATCATGAAATACCTTCCAATTCTCCATGTTATCTAGGAATGATGGTCTAAATTTAATCTATAATTTACCATCACCATTTAGTATTTCTTCTGAAGGTTGAATAGTTGAATATTCTACAGCTAGCTTATTTGCTAAGCTATTTTGATCTCTATGGATGCTACAGATTTAAGGCATCGAAGAATTCCATTGCATTCCTATACTTCTTTAACCTTTTACATTTGCATGAAAAATGGTTCTTAACTTCTGTTAACACTCTATTTGCAACAGTCGATTTATGGGCCTGACAAAGCTCGAGGAGGTTTCCATTCATTTGAACATTATGTGAACACCCTTCAAGTTATCATAGGTGCATTTTCCATGTTTTAAGACTGTCAGATGATGAAGAGAGGTCAATCTACGGTGGTAGACTCTTCCGGAGGTGAAGACTTGCAGCAGCATGGATGATAGAGATAAGCGTCATATCCCAATGGTCCGGGATCACAAGGAATAAGAGCGATGATAAATCATGGTTTTGGCCCAAGACACGGGAGAACGGTCAAAGTTTGGCTTTCATAGAGTCCGCTAAAATGCAGGGAAAAAAACGAAAGGAAAAGGTCAAGGCGAAGCCCGATCGACGGCCCGAAACAGTTTCGCTAAGCAAACATGCTTGATAGAAGAAAATTTCCCAAATCATGAAATGGGTTAAAGGGCAGAAGCATCTAAAGGCGGAGATGAAAGCAGAAGTAGATATACGGTCCTAGCTAGTTTCGCAAGCCAGATTTGTGCAGATAAAGTCATGATTCCAAATTGTGAAAAGTGGTACCGGTTGCAAGAATCAATGGTCATGATAAAGAAGGGAATAGATCTACGGCTATGGTTATTTTCATGATATGAACTAGCACAGAAAATGTCAGGGTCCCAATTCACAAAGAGGTGGTAGGAACCACTCGAATCAATAGTTGCATGGAGAGGTCGACCCCGATCGACGAGTAAGAACACACCATGATCTAAAGCTACCTGTTGTATGAAGAAAGGAGAAATTGGTGGCAGAAGTAAAGAAACGTGGACGATGGATGTGAAAGGTTCCCCAAATTGGAGGGCCGAAGAGGCCTCAAGTATGCAAGTTTCACATCCAGTGCGGAGATGATAGTGGAAGGGACGTTCATACGCGTAATCCGCCTCACGGAAGGTGGGATAATTTCCTCGAAGCCATTTGTAGCATGTGTACAAGTGAAATCATCCCGGTGGCAGAGTCGTATTGCATAAAGACAGGCGGCTTCTATGTGAATTGGCCTGCGGAAGAAAGGAAAATAACCGATGAATCTGCTACTCACACAGGACAAGGCCAGCACGAAAGGGGAGACCATTCCGTTTCCTACATCATGAGAGCGAGGAAGCGTGGGAGCATCCACTTCATGTGCTTTGCAGCATGGATCAACTATACAAAGTGGCATCCAAAAATACTGCCCTCAGCAAATGATAAGGTGACGCAGCTAATGAAGCGACGTGACTAGATCCCTAGCAGGTAAAGGACCACTCTGCTTGTGCCCTCACACATGTTGATGCCAAAAACACTTGATGAAAGAATGTGCGAGAATGATGACCAGTCATTGCAAAGGTCAATCTCAAAACCTTATATATATTTCTTTTGAAACGTCGGGGATGAGCTAACATATTTCCAAATCCCAAGTTTTCGTTTCGTTGTGAGTCCATAGAATTTCGAAGGGTTCGGCGATGGAAGTCTGTTTCAAAAAGCTAGTCCATTTGGGTGTGTTGATGATTGGTGAGAAAATTTCCACACTCACCCATCACCTTGGTGTTCCCTACCAAGGATGACACCAGACATTAGGGCCTAGACGTGAAGAATTTTGAGAGATACACCCGCATTCAGATACCCTCACCTCCAGTGACGCATTGCCTGGACACTCACTCCCTATTGGTGTTTTTTCAGGGACCCCTAATACCATCGCTTCCCCCAAATCCTCCACAGAAGGAGACAGTCCCAAACTGCTCTCTGTAGGAGCATTTGTTCGGATGGGAGCATCAGGGGTCTAATATCTGTACAACCCGGTTTGTGAATTCCACTTTCCAAGGGTGATGGGGCTGGTGGAGGCATGCAACACCTTATTTCTTGTGGGAGATCCCACCTCACTGGGGGTGAAGAGTACAAGAATTAAAAGCCACCGAAAAGGATTTCCTTGGCTAGGAGCAATATGGCCCCTCTTCCAGACCTCGCGCCCAACAGTGTTACCCAGAGAAGAAGGAGGTGGCGGATGAGGTTGAGCAGGGAAAAGTTGCAAATTGCCCTACCACTGTGTGCCCATGCAGAAAGCCACATTTGAACACAATGAAAAAAAATAGAAAAAGGGGCATTATGCTGACTCATTAGGCCAGCTAAAGGGTCCAAAACCCAGTAGATGGTGACTCACCTAAAAGCAAATGGAAAGGGCGTCATACTCAAAATCCATAACAGTAGTCGAGCACATCAAGCTGTCACTTGGGCATAACCATGCACTACATCTCCGTAATGTTTATTCATATTTGTAAATCGTGGAAATAGTTCCACTCTCTAGACTGTTAACATATGATTATGACTGGAAACAGTTTTTAGGTTTGTTTTGGAGAATAATCTCAGCACTGAAGTAGTATAAATGCACTCCCAATAGGGGGAGATAGGAGTTAGATGGTGGGTTGGGAAACCTTCAAGGGCTGAGGCTCTCCATTGTAAATAAGATCTGATATACGTGCTATGAATAAAATTACAGAGGAAGAATTGTTTCTCAAAACAGAGATTCCTGTGTCGTTGCTTCTTTCAATATGTACTTTCTTTACGTGAAATGTTCATCCTATTTTCATTCCAGTTTGTTAATTTCTTTCATGTCTGAACTTAGTGTATAACAGTTTGGAATTCATACGTGATATGCTCCACCTGTTGTTTCATACATTCATTAATTTTTCTTCTAAAGTTACATAGAATTCATCTTGTTGGTGCTCTACGTGATGGGTTGTTCCTTCTCATCTACCAATCACCCGCTAAATATCTCCTAATTACAAGATTGATGGCTATCTTTCCTCCATTTGTAACTTCACGCCATTCTTTATCTCCTATAAGTGTTCCTTATTCAAACCTCTGACTCCGTTTCCAATGGTCCCTTACCCTGATAGTTCCACCTGCATCTCACCTTAACGCACTTCGTTCCATTCAAGAGTGTGGCCTCCTGACTGCTCTAGATCAAATATCCTATGTGAGGTAAACCTGAAAACAAGCAAGAGATCCCTCTCTGACTGCGAAGGGCCAGAGGTGCAGTCTAAAGCAGTTCTGTTGTTGCCCAGGAGAGAGCCCTTTTTTTCACCCAACCTATGGGCACGATCCCGATGCTAACAAACTGGCATCGTTGCCAGGGATGAGGTTGAAGATAATACCTGGGAAGAACGACATGGTTTTAGATCTGGTTATTGATGGTGAACAATGATCAGACATCAAGAAGGTTGAGCACTTTTCACCTAGCGACTCCACTCTTGAAGGGTTCATACTTCATCGACTCCGCTGGTGGTATGACCCAGAAATCAAATGCTCAAAAAAAACAAGCAGGCTCCATCGGGAAAAATGGACCCCTTGTAAGGCCCAAAAATGAATGGTGAAAGGTTAAGATACTCAAGTCTACGTTTCTTCCAAGATGTCATGTCTTGTCTTGTAACTTTATTCTTATCCTTTCGTAGATTTATCAAAACAACCTTCTATGGTTCAATTCGTTCGTAACATAGCTATGAATATATTCCTGTTTATCCTTCTTTACGAACCGAAAGCATTACATCATCTTGTACCTTTTGTTTTGACCCATATTTTTCTCCCGGAGCTCACGATGTTAAAGGTCACCCCTGTGAACCTCATGAAACCTCGGTCGATAGCGTATCTATTGCGTCTAACCTGGTCCCTCCCATTTTTCCAAGTCAGTACAAACCACTACATGAATTGCCTCCTCTCCTCCATGATTTTCCTGCGAAACATTACAAGTACCTCCCTAAATTTGATGGAGAATCCAAAGACTTCACTGCTGAGAAACATTTACAATCCTTTGAACATTTCTCTAACCTTTTTGAGATAGAACATGATGATGTTTACATGAGGACTTCTGCCCAGTCTTTGCAAGGGGATGCTAAATAATGGTTCAAACACTTGCAGCCTAAGTCCATCAATACCTGGGAAGATTTTTCTTGCACCTTTTTAGAGTTTTGGGGAAGGAGAAGGCCACCAGGTCAAATACTTTCAGAATTTTATTCCCTGAAGAGGCATGAGGGTGAGGCCATGTCCAGTTTTAACAGAAGATTTGCAAGATTTTATTATAACATTCCTAAAGAATTCCAACCTCTTTAGAATGCTGCTAAGATCTATTATGCGGCCACCTTTCCTCTTGAGCTGTCCTTGCTTATTTTGGAAAGAAAACCAACCACTCTATAGCATATGTTCTGATTGTTTGGAGGTTGAGGAAAACCTTAAAATTTCCAAAATATTGTCAGGGCAAGATAACAGTGGTGAAATAAAAGATACATTAAAATTGGTTGGGCCCTACAAGCAGAAAGGGAGAGTACTTGTTCAGCTAAATCTTTCTCTTGGTATACAAAAAGGTGATCAGCCTGATATAGGAGAATATCATTCTGCAGGCCTGTTTTCTGAAGATTGAAATCTACTCAGCACCAAGTCAGTTGGTGACGATTTTAAAAGGGATTTCGGTGTACCTGTGTACGATGAGTATGAGGAGGAGTTTCTGGAGGCTATACCTGAAGAGCCGGTTATAGAACCAAGGTCTGCTAATGGAGAAAATCAAGCTGCAATGCAAAGTCATAAGGTTGAGACAAGAAAGGATGGTAAATGTGCTAAAGGTGATAGCCTACCCTTGTGTTATTCCTCTTTTGAATTAATACAACACATGATTAAATCTTCTAAGCAGAAACAGAAGTTAGCGGGTATGGTGCATTCCATAAACTTATATGGAAAAGAAGAGGATAAAGAGGAATGGTCATGTAGCCCCTCTCCAGGTATTAATACGTCGGGATTTTGTAATCAGGATGTCGATTTATGAAGAGGGAGATGAAATTCCTCAAATAAATACATTTTTTATTTTCTACCTTCATGCATATCACCCCATGAAGGAGGAATGTGCTTACTTGGTCCTGTCGAAGAAAAAGAGGACATCCATCCTGAGGCATGTGAAGAAGGCGAAGCTCTAGTTGCAGGAATTTCGAGTGAAAGGGTGGATGTTTCATTGGAGAACAATTCTGCGGGCACTTTTCTAGGATCTTCCAAGTATCAGCCTGACAGATCACCAGAGGAAGGGAGTTCCGGACAACTTTCCCATGAACAGATGACAGAGTATACTGGAGGTTGCCATGTCTTCTATGAACCCATAGCAAAGTACATGGAAAGGCTGGGTAAGGATGATGAGTGGTCACATATCTATTGTAAATATCATTCTATTTGTCATTTCCCTCTCCCATTATCTATTTCATTTCTATCCATCAAGCACGAAAAAAGAACAAAACTATTAGGCAAGTTGCTTGATTGACTTCATTGGAAGTCCAATTTCACTTAACCAGACTCATGAACTAAATTAGGTAGGGTAGGTAGGAAAAAATAATCTCGGCAATCATCGAGCATTTCCTTCATTACTATTTTAGTTTGTTTTCATTTTCAGTTGTAAGCACAAGTTTGCAGTCGAGAGCATGGTTTACAAGAGTGACATAAATTCGCTGAAGTAGTAGCCCAGAGCGTAATGGAGGCTTAAAATAAAACATTGGGGACAGCCCAATGGGTTTGGCCCTTGGTCTATAGGGGTTCTTTGCTACCTAGCTGGGAGGATAACATCCCTCGTGGAGCCAGTTGTTAACACTCCATTTGCAACAGTCGATTTATGGGCCTGACAGAGCTCGAGGAGTGTCCATTCATTTGAACATTATGTGAACACCCTTCAGGTTATCAGAGGTGCATTTTCCATGTTTCAAGAGTGTCAGATGATGAAGAGAGGTCAATATATGGTGGTAGACTCTTCCGGAGGTGAAGACTTGCAGCAACATGGACGATAGAGATAAGAGTCATAGCCCAATGATCTGGTATCACAAGGAAGAAGAGCGACGATATATCGTGGTTTTGGCCCAAAACACGGGAGAACGGTCAAAGTTTGGCTTTTGCATAGTCCATTAAAATGGGAAAACAATGAAAGGCCAAGATCAAGGCAAAGCCCGATCGACGACTCGAAACAGTTTCACTGAGAAAACATGCTCGATAGAAGAAAATTTCCCAAATCGTGAAACGGGTTAAAGGGCAGAAGCATCTGACAGCGAAGATGAAAGCAGAAGCAGATCTACGGTCCCAGCTGCTTTCGCAAGCCAGACTTGTGTGGATAAATTCATGATTATAAATCGTGAAAAGTGGTACCAGCTGCAAGAATCAACGATCACGATAAAGAAGGGAATAGATCTACAGTTGTGGTTCTTTTCGCGATATGAACTAGCGCGGACAACGTCAGGGTCCCAATTCACAAAGAGGTGGTAGGACCCACTCGGATCAACGGTTACATGGAGAGGTCGATCCTGATCAACGAGTAAGAACACGCCATGATCTAAAGCTACCTATTGTATGAAGAAAGGAGAAATTGGCAACAGAAGTAAAGAAACGTGGCTTGTGGATGTGAAAGGTTCCCCAAATTGGAGGGCCGAGAGGCCTCAAGGATGCAAGTTTCACATCCAATGCGGAGATGACAGTGGAAGGGATGTTCATATGTGTAATCTGCCTCCTGGCAGGTGGCCTGATTTCCTCAATGCCATTTGTAGCATGCGTACAAGTGAAATCATCCCGGTGATAGAGTCATATTGCATAAAGACAGGCAGCTTCTGTGTGAGTTGGCTTGCGGAAGAAAGGAAAATAACCGACGAATCCGCTACTCACACGGGGAAAGGCTAGCAAGAAAGGGGAGACCATTCTGTTTCCTACATCATGAGAGCGAGGAAGCGTAGGAGTGTCCACTTCATGTGCTTTGTAGCATGGATCAACTGTATAAACTGGCGTCCGAAAATACTTCCCGCAACAAATGGTAAGGTTCCGCAGCTGATGAAGTGATGTGACTATATCCCCAATAGGTAAAGGATCACTCTGCTCGTGCCCTCACACATGTTGATGCCAAAAACACTTGATGACAGAATGTGCAGGAATACTGGCCAGTCATTGCAAAGGTCAATCTCGAAACCTTATATATATTGCCTTTGAAACGTCGAGGATGAGCTAACATATTTCCAGAGCCCAAGTTTCTGTTTCATCATGATTCCATAGAAGTTCGAAGGGTTCGGTGATGGTGGTATGGTTTGAAAAGCTTGTCCATATAGGTGTGTTGATGATTGGCGAGCAAATTTCCACACTAACCCGTCACCTTGGTGTTCCCTGCCAAGGATGACATCAGTCATCGGGGCCCATATGTGAAGAATTTTGAGAGATACACCCGCCTTCAGATACCCTCACCTCCAGCGACGCATTGCCTAGACACTCGCTCCCTGTTGGTTTTTTTTAGGGACCCCTAATACCATCTCTTCCCCTAAAGACTCCACAGAAATAGATAGTCCCATACTGCTCTCTGTAGGAGCATTTTTTTGGATGGGAGCATCAAGGATCTAATATCTGCACAGCCCGATTTGTGAATTGCACTTGCGAAGGGTGATGGGGCTGGTGGAGGAATGCGACACCTTATTACCTGTGGGAGATCCCACCTCACTGGGGGTGAAGAGTACAAGAATGACAAGCCACCGAAAAGGATTTCCTTGGCTAGGATCAATATGGCCCCTCTTCCAGACCCCGCGCCCAACAGTGTTACCCGGAGAAGAAGGAGGTGGAGGATGAGGTTGAGCAGGGGAAAGTTGCAAATTTCCCTGCCAGTGTGTGCCCATGTAGAAAACCGCATTTGAACACAGAGAAAACACGATATAAAAAGGGGCATTATGCTAACTCATTAGGACGGCTAAAGGGTCCAAAACCTAGTAGATGGTGAGTCACCTTAAAGCAAACGGAAAGGGCATCATACTCAGAATCCATAACAGTAGCCGAGCACGTCAAGTTGTCACTTGGGTGTTACCATGCGCTACAACTCCATAATTTTTATTCATTTTTGTAAATCATGGCAATAGTTCCACTCTCTAGACTGTTAACGTATGATTATGAATGGAAACAGTTTTTAGGTTTGTTTTGGAGAATAATCTCAGCACTGAAGTAGTATAAATGTACTCTCGATAGGAGGAGATAGGAGTTAGCTAGTGGGTTGGGAAAAATTTAAGGGCTGAGGCTCTCCGTTGTAAATAAGATCTGATATCCGTGCTATGAATAAAATTGCAGAGGAATAATTGTTTCTCAAGACAAAGATTCATGTGTTGTTGCTTCTTTTAATATGTACTTTCTTTACGTGAAATGTTCGTCCTGTTTTCATTCCAGTTTGTTAATTTCTTTCATGTCTGAACTTAGTGTATAATAGTTTGGAATTCATACATTATATGCTCCACCTGTTGTTTTAGACATTCATTAAGTTTTCTTCTAAAGTTACGTAGAATTCATCTTGTTGGTGCTCTGCATGATGGGTTGTTCCTTCTCATCTACCAATCACCCACTAAATATCTCCTAATTGCAATATTGACGGCTATCTTGCCTCCGTTTGTCACTTCACGCCATTCTTTACCTCCTGCAAGTGTTCCTTATCCGGACCTTCGACTCCATTGCCAATGGTCCCTTACCCTGATAGTCCCACCTGCATCTCACCTTAACGCACTTCGTTCCATTTAGGAGTTTGGCCTCCTAACAACTCTAGATCGAATATCCTATATGAGGTAAACATGAAAACAAGCAAGAGATCCCTCTCTGACTACGCAGGGCCAGAGGCGTAGTCTAAAGCGGTTCTACTGTTGCCCAGGAGAGAGCCTTTTTTTTTCCCAACCTATGGGCATGGTCTTGGCGCTAACAACTTCGAGGATTATTAAATCAGCGTCGCCTCTTATATTCAACATCTTAATCCCCATATCTTTAGCTATTTCAAATCAAAGTAGGAGTTCCTCATATTCTGCTACATTGTTGGTTAACTCAAATTCTAACCTAAAGGAAAATTTAAAAACTTGTCCTCTAACTGAAGTGATGACAACTCCATCTCCCTTTCCAGATATTGAATGAGCACCATCAAAATTCATCTCCCATATTTCATCTACCTTTTCATCTTTAAATTTTTCGTTAACTGGGGCCAAAAACGTAGAGTAGCAAGAATAATTTCGAAGACTATCTGTGTGGTAAACATACTCATTGGAAGGCTTCTTGGGGTTTTCTACATGATGTTTCTTTTCTTTTTCACTATGCAATTTCACCATTGTATCTTCAGATAAAGGAACGTTGGCATAAGTCCAGTCCATTTGAATGGATCCCCCCAAATCAACAACCCACTTTCTTGATAGCAACACACCCCATTTGTCAGGTACATCAATTACAAGAATATCTATGTTTAGATGAATATCATGGTACTTAGCCAATATGAATCGAAAACCCAAAATAATACCAACAACCTCAACTTCTCTAGATTCCATGGCACAAACATTATTATCTGGTCTAGTTATTTTTAAATTTAACTGCTCCATGATTTTCCTAGTCATTATGTTGGCTGAAGACCCAGAATCTAACAGACAATTATAAAGAAAAATATCATTCATCGATAGTGAAATATAGAATGGAGGATGATCTTCTCTTCCATGTTCCTTAGTTTGTAAAATACCTGGAAAGTCGACGGATCCATCTTTGTTTATTGAAGTGTTTTTTTCTTGTCTTTCTTAAAAGGTTATTTTCTTAGGAGGAGTGGGAGTTAACACTTTCATCATTTTTTCTTGTTGTGCTGGAATTTTAATCACTTCAGTTGCAGGAATTGATACCTTAACTTTTTTAAACCAAACACCCATATCAAGAATATCATTTGGTCCATGAGGAGTGTTTACCTCATATTGATTACTTTTTGGAGTTACAGCGTTTTCTCTTCTTTGATGGGTGATGCCTTTGAACTTAGGCATTTCTCGAATCTGCTCTGATGTAGGCATAGTGCCATAATTCTTAGTTAAATGGTCCACCTATTGACTATACTCTTTTTATTTCTTCCAATCTTCTTTAGACACGGGATACATATGGCCAACTGCGTTGATGTATTCAGGCTCGCTTGAAACTTCTTCACTATTCACTCTCAGGAATTCCTTGTTCTAAAATTCGACGTGACACATAACAACTAGCTTCTTCAAGAAGTGAATCATAAGGTCTACAATAAGGGATCACTTCTTAAACCACGTTAGTTGTATCTATTTTATTTGGAATATTATTATCTTTATAAGGAGGTTTCTTGGGAACCCAGTTACCTTTAGGTTGGAAATATTTCTGATTAGAGTTAGATCTTTCCATGGTCACTACTCGATTCTGCATGTTTTTCAACTGATTAGTATAAGTGGCTTCCATGTCTTCCATTTTTTCATTTAACTCCTTAATATTCTTATCATATTCCTCTTACATGGGATTTTTACCTTTGGATTCATGTTTGGACTGCCCTCTTGTAAAACAAGGTAAGTTAGACTTACCTAGAGCCTGCATGTTTGCATCAATTTTAATAGCTAATTCTTGGGAAGCTTTAAGATCATCGGGTTCTTTGCCTCTCAATTGGTATCTCATTTCCCCACTGAGTGCCTCTATGTACTAAACCAATGTGGATTTATTAGGAGGATTGAATTCATCATCCATGCATGCAATAAGATCTCTGAATTTTTTATTGAATTCCTCCATCGTTTCATTTTCATTTTTGTTGATGGACTGGAGTGCATTTAATAAGAAATAAGGCTCCTTCTTTTCACCAAATATTTCCATGAATCCCTTCCTGAAGGAGTCCCAATATTTATATGAATCATCAGCAAGTTTGATGTACCAGTCACAAGCATCTTCTTCAAGGGATAAAGAAAAACATTTCATGTATACATCATCATGTTGACTCGCAGGATCTCGACACCAACTAAGGAAACATTTCGAGAACTTGCTAAGATGACTTGCTGTAGAAATGGCATTGTTCCCTTGGAAGTTAGGTAACTTCTCCATAAGATTATCTGGTATGGCATGAGGATGAACTGCTATTTTATTGAAATTAAGGGGAAGAAAGAAAGCATCCATTGGATTAAGAGGATTAGCCGCGGGATTAATGGGAGTTTCCATTGTGAACAAGAATTGGATGTCTGAAATAGACTCAGCTTCTAGATTATCAAGGACTCTATGAGACTCAAGTCTATGCAATCTTTTTTGTAAGACGCTTTCAGGCTCAGAAAAATGTTTAGATACTTTTTGTGATTTTATTGTTGTAGAATACCCTGAAGTGATTTTAAACTGTGGAGTTGCCAGATGGACCGAGTGGATTTCGAAATTGTTCGACTAGATCAATCAAAAATTTATTGGGTAAAAAACAAAAAATAAAAGGGGTAAGTCATACCACGGGAATAAAAATATTTGTCCCCGACAACTGTGCCAAAAAGTGTTACCGTCTTTCACACACCTGGAGGTTAAGCGCGAAAAAAATATTCAAGTTTCTAGGTGTTTCTTTGGGGGAAAGTCTCGAGTCCAGTACTGTCACTTGATCTTGACTCCTCTGTTTAGGCACAACTCCTAACGAAGCCAAGGGGGGTGGTCCCTAAGAAAGATTTGTCTAAGGCTCTTTAAATTTTAATCGTTATTGATGGAAGTAAGTTGTTTAGGAGTTTTTTGAAGTAAATTCTGAGACAAGATTGTTTGCAAACTTAAGTAAATATTCAGCAACATAACATCAACACATAAATCAAGAATGAAATAATTGTTAATCAGATCAGTGCCAATGGAGTCAAAATGAAATAGTGTTGTTACAGTAAAATGTTTTGCAATGTATCTTGATCACTTTTAAATTATTAAAAGATGAGCTAAGTTACGGGAAGGGAATTATTGATTTACTAGAAGTACTGAGAATGTGTCTGGAATGTGACTAAATTGGTTCCTCACTCTAAATGTGGGATGAATCGGAGTCTCTGAGAAGGTGTCCAAAACTACACCAACAAGGATGTAGCCTGACTATATCTCGAAGTCACTACTCAGTTGTTCCCACTTCCTTTGAGAAATTTTCCCACGATTTTCAACTATCGTACGTCGGATTTTTGTCATGTTTCTAAGGGGGGTTTATTTTATTAATGAATTATTAGATTAATGGGAAGAAATTAGAAAGTGTTGAAAACCACTTTAGATTTCCCAATGACCAGGAAAATCCCACAGAGGGAAAGAGAATACACGAGTTGACGACAAAATGTTTATTCCAATTTTATACAACAAATAATTTTGTAAAGTCAAAGGATTAACGAAAAATTAGAACCGCAACTATGTGTCACTTTATGATCGTCCACCAATAATCGACAAAGCCTTTAGTTGGTGGCAAGAGCATACTTAATGGCAACGAGTTGGGTAAGAAAGTAAAACTTAATATGAGATGAAATAAAATAAAAATAAAAATAATCTATACAACCTTTCAACAAGGTGTATTGTGTGCAAGTGTTGATTAGTAAGATGCAAACCATGAAAGAGACTGTGAATCCCCCTCAGGGGAGATGGAGTGTGGGCACAGTGTATCCCACTTGCTTTCTTTATTGATGGACTTTAAAAATGATGAAATCAGGAAATAAAATACCTTTTGACCCTTCAAAATGGATCAAAAGGATTACACGCTCTTTGGAAGAAAGAGGAATGAAGAAGAGGGAAGAAGGAAGGATTTCAAGTGCTCTAGATGATGAAAAGTTTGATTTTTCGGCAGTGTTTCCCTCTCCTTTTTCTTATACCTGCTAAAAACCAACAAGCAATTTGTTTTAGAATCCCATGAATTGATCAAATAAAATTACAAGAACTTATACTACTCAAGTAGTTGAAAATTGTGAAATTTTTAATGAAAACAAACACTTTAAGTGTGAATCTACATCTAGTTTGAGATGATAATTACTTAAAGAACTTATAGATATGTTATGTGTGTGTGTGTGTGTGTGCTTAAAAAAATAATATTTTAAAATCAAACTTTTCAGATCTAAAATTTTTCAAACACAAATAACCAGTAACCGAGAAAGATTTGAATTTTAGAGAGAGAAGAGAGAGGTCCCTAAGCCCTGATCTTGAAAAATGTTAAAGAGAAGAAGCATCTGTGGGGGAAAACAAATTAGAATGCATCTGATATAATTTAATGGAAAAGAAGGTGGATGCACCTGAGATCTAAAATCCTTTCACCTAAAGCAACCTGCAAAAACTAGAAAATCCTTCAAACAAGCATGGTTAATCTAGTACATTTCATCATAAAATACAAGGAGAATATTACTAAAACCGAATACAATCTATTAATCCTGAAATATTCTACAAATAAAACATAAATGAACAAATTAACAATATCAAATTCTCTTCCAAAAGAATCTAGATAAATACTACCAAACTTTACAAAAAAAGAAAGCCTAAATTAGTTGAATATCACCTCCGAAATTATCCAATTTGCATAACCATGAGACAATGCCACCATGAGCCTCCAAATCCTTCAATATTATTAATCAAAATTCAATAACAGCAATACAATGAGAATAGGTTCAATACATCCTCCTGATTGAGGAGCAAAACCCTAGTTTTATAGCAAAAAAGAAGCTCAAACCCCAAGGGGCCAAATTTTCCAAGTGTGAGGTGGTTTTAGGGGTTGAGATAATGGTGGGAGGAGGTTTGAATTAGTGGTATGGAATTATTCCACCTATATTGAGGTATCCCACTTGGTTTGGGAATCCTTTACCCCCTCTAACCACGTCATCCAAGTGGCAAAACCACCCTCCATGAGAAAATTTGCCCCCCTTGTATGGAAGTGAGTTGGAGCCCCTCATTTGATGGTTGACGATGCTCCTCTATGCTCATAAATGTCCCATAAAATATCCTCAATGACTTTGACACCTCAGAGAAAAGTCCTAGACAAGACGCCTTTGATTTAGGAAATGGATTTTCTCCAATTTTCCCATTTATTTGACCCTCTAAGTCATTTTGGAGAGAAAATCAAAATTAATAATTGAAAATTACTAAATTGACTTTCAAAAGTGGTTCTATTGGATTAGTGGGGGTTATGGGTCCAAAAAAGAGCATCCTCGTGACCAAATTGGTTCCCTAGGCCCAATATTATGACCTTTTGAACTTTTGCAATTAAAATACATCTTATCGATGATTTTATTAAAAATCTAAAAATTAAAAAATCCTATCAAAGACTTAACGCATGTCCACTAAACTTTAGGAATATTACTAGCATGTTATAATACATAGACCATAGGCTTTAATAACCTTTTAAGACACAATCACCAATTTCACCATCCCGACTTTGGAGGATTTTGAGTGAAAAACTCAAAAATTATATATCGCTTAAAAATGCGTCACATAATTGAAGAGGGAAAAAACACTCGAGGATGATGACATTAATGACCAAGTCCTAATAATTCCAATCCTTTTACAAAAATAAACCATCATGGGATGTGAACATGCGAAGCAAGGGACCACAACTGGCACTAATGAAACCATGGAACTTCCTGAGCACTGAGTAAGAACATTGATTTGTTCTGATCCTTGGTGGCTCACTTGAAATATCACCTAATTGCAACTTGGTGGATAACAACTCTTACTCTGGATGTTGGAGGATTCTCCTAGGGAGATGGAGCTTCCCTATATGGAATGATGTATGCACCACCAGTTTTGGATTTCGGGATCAATGAATCTATAATCACGTTGTGTTTTTTGAGTGGATATTTCAATTCATTGTGTAATAGATCAAATACACTTTTTTGGTCCCTTTATATGTATGAGTTCATTATTGCAATAAGTCTTGAGCAATTCAAGATGTAGGGTAAGAAATGTTCTACCTATGAAGATGGCATGAACGATTTAAATAAGATTGGAAAGTTATTGGTGTATTGTTCCTTGTAAAGAAATTTTTCGCGTTAAATAAGTTGAAGAGAGTTTGAAGTATAGAAGGAAACAATAATTCATGTTCATATTTCTTTAGGTTCATTGGTGGAAAAATATTTGACCAATCCCTAATGAAGGGCAAGTTCCAAATATAAAGGGAGCATCTGGTGTTTGGAAAATAACACTTTCCTCAATAAGGATTGTTAGTTTTTGTTACCTTGAAAAGTGTGTCCAATACCTAGATTCACATGTGGAAAAATAAAGTATAGTTGCAAATACAAAAAAAGAGGCAGTTCAACGAAGGAGGTCCTAGAACAACTTTGTACTATAGAAGAAGGTACCATATTGAAGATGTTGCAACTTTTGATCACGATAGTGAGGGTGCACTTGCTCTTTCCAAATTTAGCAAATTTAGATTATTTAGTTACTATAACATGACACACTTATCTAATCCATACTACAATGGATTTATGTCACATATTGTTTTGTAGATGAGAATACAACAATAGAATAGACTAGGAAGGAATGCATCACTGTTTGTAGGCTTCTAGAAGTGAAGGAACATGCATGCATGTTCCAACTACATATAGAAGGTCTGATTGACTTGAGAGTAGAGGTTTGTGCATGTTGCATGTTGGATACTCTAACCCGTGGCTTTTTAGAATGTGATTTGTTTATTTATATTAGGAGCTACAAGTTAAGGTGTATATCTCTATAAGTATACATGCTTGCATGCCTTAAATCATCTCTAGTTGAGGCATTGTTGTGCATGTGTTGAGATTCATTGTACCTTCTCTTTCACAATTTAAGGCACAAATATCTAAGAAGATACATGTTTGCATGCCTCCTTTAGTTTAGATGTTGTTTTTAGTGTTTCCAAATTCATTGTACCTACTCTTATTTCTATTCTATTAAAGATAAGGCAAGTAGTGAATTAGATTCTTGCATTTTTCCTATGATAGAATTTAGTTCAAACTTAACAAGAAAGTAGTCATATGTTTTGATAATACACCTACTAAGTTTATGTTTTGTTTTTAATGGTGATTTAGTAGGTACATAGTAATTTTTTTAATGCTTAATAACAGTTACGTAGTTTAGGATTGACCGATGAGTTTCCATTATAATTTTTTACAGTATGTGTGTGTAGAATTCAACATTATTAGAACAATATAATTTTGAGTGCCTTTCAAGTTTCAGCTATCTAGTAGTTAAGGAATTCTTTTGTGCAAAATTTGCTTATTGTGGTTTAGAAAATATAACGCTCTTAACTAAAAATTGAATACACGTTTTTTTGAAACACTAATCTATTGACTTGTTTGTAGCCATGACACCCTATAAGGACTAATATGTGGAAACATTTCAACTTCAATTTTTCTATCACTTCTATTGAAGCTAAATTTTCAATGATTCCATAAATCATTTGCCTTGGACCTTGCATTCTTGAAAATAGTTTTCCTTTGTTATGATTCTTCAACAATATTCTTCTCTCCCTTAAATAACACACTTTGGCACATAAGGTTATCTCCTTGTTCATGGTGAATCTATAAAATATTACCAACAAGTAAATACTCTCTTATACCTAAGCTACGTGTGCCTTTAACGCTCTTTCTTCTATCATTTAGATTTCTTGGACATTCAACATTATTCTTCCCTTATTTACTACACTCATAACATGTGATGATGTATCAACCTCCTCTTTTGTTGCCAACATTTGTACCTCCTCTAAAATTATAATCATTCCCTGCTTCATCTTAATCTTTTGTATTTGTATGACCCTTCCGAAGTTTTTTCTTCCTCTACCTCTTATTCCTATGTTTGCTACATTATGTTGTCTTATATCCATATTTTATTCAACCTTTAGAGCAAATTAAAATGCTTCTACACATTGAAAGCATTAAGTTATAAGTTTTTATCTTGATTCGTAAATTTCAAACCATTTGCATACCTTGCTACTTTCAAATCTTTAGGTTCATCCAATCCATAACGAATTCCCAATCTATAAAATATTCCAGTATAATCTCTGAAATTCATATATTTCCACGTTAAGTTTTGGACTTATCTAAATAGATGATGTCTATTGTCTACACATCAAAACTTATCATTTATCTTGCTTACCATTTTCTTCGTTCTAATATTCTCCTTGTGCGTGTTCACTCTATCTCTGTGAACACGATCCCACCATAAATAAGAATTCCCTTTCAATTTTCTAGTAGTAAAATTTATTCTATATAAACCTTGTACTTTCCCAAAGCCACCAATACATTTCTACTTCACCAATCCAATCAATTAGTACAACAACGCATAAACTACATCAAAGCATGATTTATTATAGCATTTCTTTTGTCTTTCAACAATTTCATCAATTGCAATGTAGGATTACTCTTTTGTTTATGGTGTCATTTTGAAATATTTGGTTTAGTTGTTAACTTTTCATTGTCTTCTCCAACATTCTTGGAATCTCCAATGTTACCTTCAAATCTACTTGCTAACTCTTCAATTCTTCTTTTCACCTCTTTTTGTTTTTTTGTTTGTTTGATTTCTTTCATTTCTTGTCTCTTCCATCTCTATATATTATAGATATCTTTTATTTCTCTAATTTCTAGATTTCTTTTTTTCTTCTTCTACGTGACATACTTATTCATATTCTCCTGTTAATTCTCACTCCAATAACCATTCCTAGATGAATGTAATATTGTTTTTTTCTTGAAGAAAGAATACTCTCTCAACAATTTTTTATTTCTAAAACAACCACCATCAAAAAAACCCTAATCATGACAAAATATAAACCTCTCCCATAAATAAAAAAATCTCACTTTCTTCATTTCATAGCAATCTCCCACATCAGTATCTTCTCTATTTCCTAAAGCTGTTGTTATC
Organism: Pseudotsuga menziesii; assembly: GCA_001517045.1. Classification (NCBI taxonomy): domain Eukaryota; kingdom Viridiplantae; phylum Streptophyta; class Pinopsida; order Pinales; family Pinaceae; genus Pseudotsuga; species Pseudotsuga menziesii. The sequence continues at coordinate 612,545 of LPNX010805222.1, forward strand.
AGGAATATTGCACCTTCTGTGGACAGAAGCTGTTCCTCTGGTCTGAATGGTTCAGATCCTGAACAAATGAGTGAACGACAAAGGATGAAGACCTCCCCTAAATGTTGTAGACGCCTAGAATGCTGCTTCGATCATGAACCTGTGTACCTGCAAACATGTCAAACATACAAGCACATCAAAGCTACCAAAAAATCATCTACATATCCATACTAGTGACTAAGGAATCCAATAACATATACATGTGAAATCAAAACAACAGATATGTGGGACGGAAATTAGCTTTGCATTAAGAATGAATGAAGAAGCTTACAATTATTGCCTTAGTGTCGAAAAGCTCCTCCACAAGACAAACACTTCATCTCCATAAGCTCCAACTTGATCTCTATGCTCTCCAATGATTTGTACTAGGTAGTCAATTCAACAGCATAACAATACCTATTCAGTTCTCACTCTCAACTATGGATATGAGCTTGTATTTATAAGGCTCAATGGATAGGGATAGTTGAGAGAATTGTGGGTGAGGTGGCTCCAAGATCTTACCAAGGGGGATCTCGAGCTCAAACTAACCCATATTGATAGGGATAAGGGAGGACACGAGGCTCATGATCTAGAAGCCTCGAGAAACTTCTATTTTTCCCATTTTACCCAAGGTACCGCTTTTGTTCCCTTATGACAGAGCGGTTTAGGTGAGAACCGCTTTAAGAACAAAGCCTATAGGCGATGGCACCACTTCTCTATAACAGGACACAAGCGGTGATGAGCAACGTACCGCTCATCAGCCAAAGGGTAAGCGTGGTGCTAGGTTTTTTCAAGTAGAATTGACAAACAGAGCAAGTTTCCACTCCAAGTTTTGGGATTAAGGGAAAACATAGGGGTTAAGGATCTCATCACATGATGGTGATAGGATTTAGGTATAACACTGTAGTCTTGGATCTAATACCACTTAATGCTACGATTATTGGCTTCAATAAGGAATAATTTCCCAACAATGTTTTATTGCTACAACTACCACCACCAACAAAACCATATTCTCAATGAGGAAAATATCTTTCTCCTAGAAATTAAAAAAAAAGTGTCACTTTCTTCCTTTCCCAGCAATTTCTCATGCTAGTAGCTTCTCTTCCTTCCTAGATTTGTATCCTTATATATAATACCACAATAGTTACGGGTGGGTATGGGAAGGAGGAGGGTGGTGTTGCTATCAAAGTCATTTGTATCCTTATATATAATACCACAATAGTTGTGGGTGGAGATGGGAAGGAGGAGGGTGGTGTTGCTATCAAAGTCATAAAAAGAAACTAACACAACATGCAACAAATAACAATGTATTAAATAACAACAAACATTATACATAATCAGCCACCAAATTAAAAATCACATGAAAATTTAGAACAAATACATTCAACAACAATATGTGTATCTTTAATATGTCTTTGGCCAATGCTCTTGGACCTAGTCACATTCATAGAGCCAATGCATAGGTCTCTAAAATCCACAATAACTAATATTACACAAACCCAAATCAAAGGAGAGCCAATGCAGCGTTTATTAATTCACAAAGTTCGTATTCATGTTTGTGCTCATTGGATTTTAGCCTTTCAACTACCGCAAATATTGAAATTAAAAACACAACCCTTGATATTCCCAATGTTTACAAAAAAATTGCTAAAAATATCAAATTTGCATTTATTTCTCAAAAAATTCCAAGTTTACTGTTAAGATCAGAGTACAAATCTACATGAAAAGGCTCAAAAAATGTATGCCAAAATTCATGCATGTGTTTTCAAAAAATGAGACTTGATGTTTATATATTTTTGTGTTGTTAACAAAACTCATATTTCAATTTTTTCCATTTTTCCTCTATTTTCCCATATTGAATTTATCAAGTTAACAACTTTTACATTTTTCGTTGAAATTGACCAAGTTCCCTCCCTTCTCTAAAATACACGCCTAAGGTTCATTTCTTGGTCAAATTGTGTGATTCAGATTGGAGAATGTGTATTTTATCATTCCTTGCCTTTCTACATTTCCATATTTTCAAGTTGAGCCTTAAAAGTTGCCTTTGTACAAAATACTCAAATTATGCCTCAAATTATTTTTACATTTCCAGAAAATGCATGCCATAGTCCCTAAAATGCACATCGAAGTCTGAAGATTCCTAAGGTTCATTTCTTGGTCAAATTATGTGATTTAAATTGGAGAATGTGTATTTTTTCATTCCTTGACTTTCTACATTTCCACATTTTCAAGTTGGGCCTTAAAAGTTGCCTTTGTACAAAAATACTCAAATTATGCCCTCAAAATTATTTTTACATTTCTAGAAAATGAATGCCATCATCCCTAAAATGCACATTGAAGACAAGCTAAGGATCCAAATCAAGTTATGTAATATGCTCTAAGTTATACATTTAATTCTCTACAAATATTATGCCATGACTCCATGTATGTGTTTAAAACAAAGATGTATTCATCCCACAATTTATTAAAATGCATGCCAAGAGCTTTAAAATGTATGCCTAGGGAAAAGTAGACATGTAAATACCCCAAAATTTGAACTAGGATTTCTTCTAAAACTTACATTTATTTGTGAATTGCAATGTGCGTAGGATAAATTGCTAGCTTGGGATGCTCGTGCATTAGAGATCCTTCTCAGTAGCTCTAATACTCTTTTTAATGCCACTATAGGCTCTACACTATCACGATAATGTTCTAATTAAAAATAGATACATCTGAGCAGAATTTTCTTTTGTGTAGGCTACCAGTACAAACGTCAAGAATTCTAGTTAAGCACCCACATTTTCACCAATAATGCATTCAAAAATTTTCACAAAATGCGGTCAAAATTATTATGCAATAGAAAATAAAAATCAAGTACTTCATGCAAATGAATACTTAAACATGGAAATATGGATAACGAATTCTACCAAAGCATTCATCATAGCCATATAGAGAGGGAGTTAGAAGGTTTTTAATGAGTTCCTCATGTATTCAAGAGTTTCATGTAGTTTTAATACTCTTCCATAGTTTCTTCAAGCAATGCATATATCTTCAACTCCATGGTCCTTTTCAACAGTAGTCAATAGTATATTTTTCAATGCTTTCATTGACAAACACATATAATATAAGTTCTCTTTTCTTCATGGCTTCAACAACAACAAAATTCAAAGTAGCTTTAAAAAGCTAGTTTGTATGTATAAACTTTTATGGATTTTTTTAAAATCAAACTAGCTTTAAAAAACTAATTGGTATGTATAATACTTTTATGGATTGTTTAGTACTTTTACTAGCATTAACAAAACATTTCTATTACATAAGAGAGCATATTTAATGGAGAGCTTAGATCTACTTCTTTCATGGTGGAATTAAATCTTTTCATAATGCAAGCAATTTTTTAAGCAACTTCCAATATTTTAAGGGATTGTAAACTCAGCACAAAAAACAATTTGTCTTTTATATGGAAAGAACAATACGTCAAAAGATTCAATCAAGGTGCTCACAAAACTATCATGGATCTACCCACAAATTAACTTCAGTGCATGCACATTCAATTTCTCTCCCACAAAGATCAACAATCCTCTCAACAACACAAGCATCTCAACCCCACATTAGCATTCTTCAAAACTTAGTTCTTCTAGTGCAAATATAAATTCATTTCAGAAGAATCCATATACAAATCTCACCTGGTTAATTTTCAACAAGGCCTTGTTATCATACTTACAAATTCATATACTCTCATAACTCACATATTCTCATGGTTCAATTCACGTGGCTACATGCAGCCTTAAGAAGCTATACACTCAACTTATCACAACAACTAATATAACATAGATAAATATGTAGATATCAAACTTGCTCAGACACACTTCTCCATGGATCTTATATAACTTATAGAAAAATATATCCCAAACCCATGTTACATAATACCAACAAAGTATAAAATATATTCAAATAACTCACAAATGATGGGGTAAGCTAAAAACTAGACGATTTGCATTTTTCCGGCGAGTTTTGTCAAGATTTGGAAAAAATGTGTTCAGTGTACTCGATTACCCCTGGGGTATCTCGATTATGCGATTCCAACAGCTTAAAACTACCATTTCAACCATTCTTGTCATATTTTGGCTGGAAAACTCATTGGATAATCATTACAAATAATCTAGTTGTTAACTTACTCTACAAATTATATCCAACAAATATACAATAACAATATTAGATAAATGGTTGAGTTCCACAATCATTATTTCCTTCAGAATTTAGCTTTGGGGGAGGAGGGTTATCTGTGATAGCGAGATAGGGTTTGGCCGCACAGGTCTGCGCAAAGGTGGGGAGCTGGGGGGGCTGCAAATCCCTGGGGTTTGGGCCAATGAAATATATGTACCCACGAGGCCTGCAGCCAGAAGGGTGGGGATGTAAGGAACGATATCGGAAGGAAGGATGGTGATGGGACGGACAGAAGGTCAAGACCTGGAGGTTGTCTATCGAAGACCCATTCTATTCCTGCCCTCCAAATTAGATATGAGGCGGTAAGAGGAAAGATCAAGTTATGGAAGGAGACAGTCCTCATTGGGAAATTTATGGGGATCTGGCCCAAGGAGAGGGATCTGGTCCGTTGGATCAAGGCAGTCTATAACCCTAAGGGACACTATGATTTACAGCTAGGGTCAAAGGGTTTCTTCACAATCATATTTCTCAATCAAGAAGATAGGGATAGAATCCTGGAGGGAGGCCCATATTTATTTTTCTCTGTTGGGTTATATATTCTCCCTTGGAAAGAACCTTTCAACCCTAAAACTGAAGATGTGATGATTGCCCCAGTCTGGATCCGTCTATTCTCGTTGCCTAGCAATTATTGGGATCTGGAAACCCTAAAGGATATTGGTAACACTCTAGGAGAATTTGTGAAGGTGGCTAAGTAGAACAAAGCCCAAAGATACACAACTTTCGGTCACATCTGTCTTTATCTGTATCTCTCAAAAGAACTCCGAGAAGCGATGATCCTGCATTGGGAGGATGAGGAATGGATCCAACCCATAGACTATGAGTAACTACCTTTTCGTTGTCGGCACTGCCATGAGTACGGACACCTCGGGAGGGATTGGCCAAAGGTATCCAAGCCACCAGTTAGCCCCAATCAACAGCAAGGTGGTGAGACCGATAGGGAGGGGTTCACTCACGTAAAGAGCAAGAGAAGAGGCAAGGGAGGCGGCCCCTCTAAGATAAGGAAAGACCCTACGGTAAAAATCCCTAGCTCCAATAACCCTTTTGATGTCCTAGGAGAGGCGATGGGCGAAGGAGGATATTTTGAGGATAAGGGTGAACAGGGACAAATAAACAGAAAAAACAAGGAGGTTGAGAGGGAAGGAGAGCAGCAAACCCTGATGGAAGTAACTGAGGAGGAAGAGGTTGAAGAAATGGAACTCGGGGATCTGGATTTGGAAGAAATCGAAGCAGAATGTGGAAATATGGGGAAGGGTTATGTCCCCATACGGAAAATAGAGCTTCTCTATGAGGCATTTATCAGAACGGGATCTCACCAGAACTTTGGGATTGAGCCAGATCCACAAAAAGGTAGCAATAGGAAATCCCCAGAGGACAAGTTGTGAAGGGGAAGGAAAACAAACAAGCAACGCATAGCGGCGGTAGGTGTTAAACTCATCGAATCAGGCCAGTACCCCACAATCAGAGCGGCCTTCTCTGAAGTAAAAAAGGTTTGATAATGAAGATAATGTCTTGGAATATAGGGGGGTGTAATCACCTTAGAAAGTGGAAGACTCTATATAGAAAGATCAAGCAAGAGAAACTAGATATTATGTTCCTTCAAGAAACAAAGTGTAAGACAGAAGTGATGTAAAAAATCAAGGAGAAGATCTCGAAGGGTAGTAGATCAATGTCACTTGATATAGTTGCAATGGCTGGTGGGATTGTGATCGTATGGAAGCCAAGCATAGTGGATCTCTCGGAATCGCGAGCTAATCATTTCTCATTAATAGAGGAGTTACACCTTATGAATTCAGGAACTAAAGGCTCGTTGATGAATATCTATGGCCCTAGTGCCTTCCCTCAAAAACAAGCTTTCTTGGATTTCTTGGGATGGGTCAAGGGCCTAATAGAGACAGGGAACTGGTTAATAGGAGGAGACTTTAATCTTATTTCCAATCTAGGGGAGAAGAAGGGGGGTAGATTGTCCCTGGACAAGTATCACGAGGCCTTATGCAACTTCTTGACCGAAATCCCTATGATAGATATGGAGACAGGGAATGGGTGGTTCACATGGAATAACAAATGGGGGGGTTATCACATGGTTGCTTCTCATATTGATAGATTCTTGGTATCTAAAAACATTGTTATAAGCATGGGGGAAATAAGGGTTGATGTTCTCCTTGCAGCTGACTCGGATCATTGTCCTATCTGTCTCAACTAGGATTGGTCGAACACCATTCTCAGCAAACCGTTTAGATTTGAGCAATTATGGTTGGAGCATAAGGAATTTAAGGAGTTGGTCACCCAGTGGTGGAAGGAAATGGTCCCCCCTACGAGGACCGTAATGTACTGCTTCCAACAAAAACTCAAAGCACTAAAGGCTAAAATCCACACGTGGAACGGGGAGGAGTTTGGAAATATCTTTGAGGACAAAAAATGGTTAATAAGTGAAATCGATCTTATCAATAGGAAAGGGATGGAATATGGGTGGGATGAAGACATGAAGCTAAAAGAGAAGGACCTCTTATGTCAACTAGAGGCTATCGGAAAGATAGGAAGGTATTTTCTGGCAATAAAATTCTAGGGTAAAATGGCTTCAGGAGGGGGAACGAAATACTAAATTCTTCCATAACTCGGTTCTCCAGAACATAAACAGTTCAAGAATCCACGAGCTTAAGAAGGCGGATGGAAGTAGGGTGGATACTAGAAGGGAGATAGAGGAGGAGCTTACCCAACACTTCTCTAATATCCTCAGTGAGGATGGAGGCTATAGAAGGAGAGCCATAGCCAGGATTACCGATCTGATGCCTAAGATCATGACCAGAGCGAACAATGAAATTATCATCAAGCCAGTTTCTATGTAGGAGGTTGAGGAAGTTGTTCACCAGATGGCTTCACCTCAAACGTTTTCCACCATTTCTGGGATCTAGTCAAGGAGGAGGTCCTAGAGATTGTTGAAGAATCTAGAAGTAAATGGGGATTTCTTAAATCTTTCAATGCCACTTTTCTCACTTTAATACCTAAAGAGGTGGGTGCAGACAACCCTGGTAAATTTAGACCCATAGACCTGTGCAATGTGATTTACAATATTATCTCTAAGGTGATAGCAAACCATTTGAAAACCCTCCTCCCTAGCCTTATTAGCCCTGAACAATCAGGGTTCGTGGAAGGGAGGCAGATTTTGGATGAAGTTATCCTTGTCCATGAGGTGCTCCACTCCCTGAAAAGCACCCAGCGGCCAAGCATGATGATCAAACTTGATATTGCGAAGGCCTATGAAAATCTAAGCAGGAAATACATGGATAAAATGTTAGAGGCCTTTGGATTTTGTCCTGAATGGGTGGAGTGGGTTATGGGCCTGGTAAAGACACCCTTCTTCAATATTCTACTAAATGGATCCCCAAATAAAGTGTTTCAACCCTCCTGGGGTATTAGACAAGGGGACCCTTTGTCCCCCTTTCTCTTTATTCTAATGGCAAAAGGGTTGAGCCTCCTTATTCAGTCTCAAGAAGGGAATGGGGAGATACGAGGGCTCAAGGTCCATGATGGAATGGACCCCCAGACACATCAGAAGTTTGTAGATGACACAATGCTCATGGGGCACCCTTCAGTCCAAGAAGCTCAAAGATTCAAAAATATCCTAAACCTCTTTGCTAAGGCTTCAGGTCTGGCAGTCAGTGTTAATAAGTCCCAGGTCATTTTTATGAATATCGCTCCAATTGTCCAGAGGAATATTGTTCGGCTACTGGGATTATCCAGAAGGGTGATGCCTTCAAAATACCTGGGATTCCCCCTTGGGATGGAGTAGTTGAAAAAATTCTTGTGGAAGGAACTTATGGATAGAATGAAATAGAGGTTGTCTAGTTGGGTCCTCCGACCTTTAAGCTTCCCCAATAGTTGGGTCCTCCGACCTTGTGAAAGTAGTTCTTCAGGCGATGCCAATTTATATCTTCTCGGTCCTTACAGCACCAAAGTCTGTTCTCTATGAAATAAGAAGTTTGCAAAGGAATTTCCTTCGGGATGGTAGGGAGGTGGAAGCTAAATTCTCCTTAGTAAGCTGGGAAGGCATATGTTGACCCAAGGAGCAGGGAGGGTTGGGACTCAGGGACCCTGAGGTCATGGCTGAAGTCCGGGGTGCAAAATTTTGGTGGAGGTGGTCTAATTACTCTATGGAACCTTGGGCCAGGTTATGGAACATCAAGTACGCCAAAGACAAACCCAAAGATCAATTGGTCCAGCTCAATGACGACCAACTCAGATCCCCCATTTGGAGGAAAGCTGTGAGTGGGAGAAGGATTGTGCGTTGAACAATGTTTCTGGGAGATAAGGGACGGGGAGAGTGCTAACTTTTGGGAGGATTCCTGGAACCAGATGCCCAAGCTGGGTTAAGATCCAATATGGAGACACTTGTGTGAAAGAGGTGTTGACGAAGGTAGGGTCAAGGTGAACCATTACTGGGGATATCGGGCCCCGGAAGGGCAGCGGCAATGGAATTTTCAGGTAAGACCTAATCTCACTAATGAAAATGACCTGAGGTCTTTCCAGAAGGAGCTTCAGTAATGTTTCATCTGGGTTAGGAGGCGACCAGATATTTTACGTTGGGGATACTCTGAGAGGGGATCCTTCAGCATAAAGGAAGCTTACAACATCAGTGTATGCACTAATGGGGAATAGGAAGAGATATGGAGGAAGCTCTGGGCCACGAACCCGTGGCCAAAAGTGGCAACATTTTCATTTCTAGTTTCCAAAAATCGAATCCTCACAAGAAAAAACCTTTAGAGACGGGGGATCCAAGGCCCTTCCCAATGCTCCCTTTGTCTCCAAGACAACGAAAGTATGGGACACCTTCTGGATAATTGCCCCTTTGTTGCAGCCATTTGGGACAAAGGGGCACTGGGATTTAGAAGAAGCGATAGATGGAGAGGGAATCCAGCTCAAACTCTGAAGGACTGGCACCCCAAGGCCTTTAAAAATCGGATCATTCATACCCTATGGGAGGCCTTTCCATGAATGGAAATGTGGTGCATATGGAAGGAAAGGAATGGGAGGATGTTCCAGGACAAAAGGCATGATGTTGATGAATTTTGGAAGAATTTGAAAGAAAACATTCTATCCATGATCTGTAGCATGCAGTGGAGTGACCAGGATAAGATTATTCCAAGGGAGGAAAGCCATGTTGCAAAAAGCTAGGGTCTAGATAGATCCCAGATGGATGGTCTTCGGCAAAAAGAGAAGATCTGCAAGCCTTCTATCCTGTTGTCCTGGTCTCCTCCCCTGCCCCAGGACTTCAAGCTTAATTTTGATGGGCCTCTAGGGGAAACCTGGGAGCTACCATTTATGGAGTAGTTTGTCGGGACTCAAATGGAAGGATTCTCTTGGTGTACCAGGGAGCCATTGAAACTAATACCAATAAATCTGTTGAATTGGAGGGCCTGATTTGGGGTTTCAAGTGCCTAATCAGGAGAGGGTGGCTACCTGCGATCATTGAAGGAGACACTAACATCCTGATTCAGATGGCCATGTGGTTGGAAAACGAGAGGAAAAGAGAGAAAATCTCATCCAGCTAGCGCTTAGCAAGCCGTCTCGACACCCTCTGATCCCTAGTTGGTGAAAAATCAGCGGTGTCCTTCTACCACGTTCGTCGTGATGCCAACAATGTGGCGTACTTGATAGAAAATGCTGGTGTGGATGGTGGCATAAGGCATCAAGGGGGTACATTGGAGGATTTCCGTTTTGAAGCATGGACCCAGCAGTGTCGACAGATGGTCACGCATGACTATGACGTAAGACCACAGCTGGATTGTCTAGAGGTCGGTAATGAGGATGATGACAGAGGGCGTGGGTAGGCCCAGGAAATCCCTACGTCATGACACGCAAGGTCACGTGGTTAATTGGCCCTGGCGTGTTAATCCAAGATAGGGATGATTTGTCCGGGTACGGTCTTAGGCATGATGGGATGGGAGATTCAGGTAAGGATTAGCAAAGTGATTTGTCTTTAAATTCTGAAAGGATGGTTGTTACAGGACCCGGTACGAAGGACGTTGCTGGTATGAATGGGGTGATGCAAGCTAGCTACAAGGTATTTTGGGACATCATGGCTCTCACCTCCATTTATTTGGGTCAAGATCCACTACCCCTCATTTTTTCTCAAGGAGGCGTCGTAATTATCTTCAATTTGGAGCTGGGTATTGTGCATGCTCAGTGGCAAGCTTGTAGGACAAGGGTATTTATTCCTGTTTTCTCCTATAGAGATCTCGGTGGCTCTAAGCTCATGGCTCCCAAATGTTCCGTGCAAAGTGATAGGTGATCGGGGGAGACCTTCGGCGCCCCGGACAAGAAGGGGAAGGGGGCCTTCAGAAAGAAGGAGGAGAGGCGTCAAGCCTCGAGGGCCCAGCTACAAACCCAAGAGGCTACCGAATTCTACAAGGAGCATGTTCCTTTAGCAATTCGCCTTGAGATTGACAAGGTAGTCGGGAACCTGTGGGAGGAGGTCAAGCAGATGCCCGCCGAGGAACTCCATAAGGAGGTAGCAGATTGGGTGGATGACCTAGGAAACACTGTGAGCTGAGCGTCGGCTTATGGTCATATACTTATGATGTATTGGGTCAACATGCAATTGGTTGGACACTCCTCAGTTTCCAGGGAGGCGAAGCGTGAAGGTGACGACGAACCAGTTAGAGTGTGGAAGGAGCATAACGGCGACTGTCGCCTAATGCACCGGAAAATTGATGTGATGGAAACCCATTTGGGCATTCCTTTCTACCCAATGGGTGATATGCAGGAGGGATCTGCAAGGAACCGTGAGAGGGGAAATTGTCGCAAAAAGGAGCACTGTGACAAGCAAGTGGGAATTTCTGCTGGGTTTGGCCAACAGGGAAACCCTACCAATGTTGCACGCCCCAGTCTGGGTAATTATGTTCAGGACCGGGTTTGATCTATGTTTTCTTATGTTCGGTATATGTCTTTTAATTTCTCGGTTGATAGGTGTAATGGGAATCTTGTTTCAGTCGGCATATACTTGTATTCAGGCGGGTTTAGCAGTTGCAGCCTTGTGCTTGTTTTTTGGGGGCTTGGATATTCCACCGGATCGCTAGGTAGGGGTGTTTCAAAAGAGAGCTAGGGTTTTTTGTGAAGCTCTGTCAATGTGACTGTCAAAGAGATATATATGTTGTGTCATAAAGCTCTTTTGAAGTAATATAATGTTTTATTTACAAAAAAAACACTATTAGATAAATGGGTTGTGAATTTAATTACTTATAGTATATACGTTAACACCAATAAATAAATGGACCATGAATTTAAATGCTTAGACTACATGTGTTTGTATTCACTTGTCTTTGGGTTCTCCACAAGTTTACTACATTTAGTGAAATTCTCTATGCCAAATGTTATGGCATATTCCTTAAGATATTTCTTAAACCTCTTACAACTTCCCCTTACAACGTACTATAATGGTGTCTTATCCATATGTAGCACTTAATTCTCCTCACTCACCAATATTCTATTTTTGTAGCACTTAATTCTCCTCATTCACTAATATTCTATTTTTGTAGCACTTAATTCTCCTCATTCACCAATATTCTATTTTTGTAGCACTTAATTCTCTGCATTCACCAATATTCTATTTTTCATAGCCATGGATTTATTGTTTCGATATACTCCCATGTCCTAGGACTCATATATCATTAGTTTTTATAACATTCTAATATGACTCACACTCGTATCTTGTTGACATTGGCATAGATACCAAATTTGTCCAAAGTGGATGTTTAGGTAAATTTAGATCAGCAGAATTATTCACCTCAACTCAAATTCTATAAATTCAACTTACCATTAACCAAATCGAATCATGTTGACTTTGAGTTTTACATTTGATTTAAACTACAAATTTGAAAATTCACCGAAAATTCATAAATTTTCCAAAAAAAAATTATATTAGAGAAATGTATATTTAAAAATATTGTCTTTGATTTTTCCCACGATTTTATTTTATGTCATACCATATCCATATCGAAATTCACATTTGAACATGGTAACCATTGTTTTAAGGGATATTTCCTATGTTATTATTCAAACCAACAATGTAGTGATTTAATTTTCCTTAGTTAAGATGTCGTTTATGGTCATTTATTTTACTCTTGAAATTTCTCCATATGCCCTCCGTTAGCCTTACAACTAGTGTCCAATCACTTTGGACTCACAAGTTCTAAATTTTGTTATCTATGAATAGTTTTGATCCAATTATGAGGGCATAAGCTTCAACCTTAAATTTTGTTATCTATGAATAATTTTGATCCAATTATGAAGCTTCAACCTATCTATGGTCTCTAGTTATGCCATGTCTAATTATGTCACTAGGATTCTTCTTACAAAATGTTTATTTTTTGAGATGTAAAGTGTACTCAATAATTGTTAATTAAATATAAATAATTAATGAATTTGTACCTTAAATAAAGATAATAAATTTAAAACATCATTTCTAAGTTCGTTGTTAAAATGATATGTTTTCCAATTTATGAGAGTATAGGACCAACTAAAAACCTGATCTCGATGACATTTTTTATAAACAAGGGCAATGCAAGCTTCAATTTGAATTTTCAATACACTCTGATTCTATATGCTCAAATAAAATAATAATTTCCAAAAGAGGACTTTAGTTCCATACTTCTTTTTAAACTTTTGTGGTATCCATGGGTCATGTAACTTGTAGGTGGCAAGGTGTCTACTTGGAGCCTTGTGTGTGTTTACCTAGAATTTCGATTTCAACATATTATACTCATGCATTCCACATACACATTGTTTATGTGCTCTAATTACTCTTCATATTCTTGTGGCCCATAGGATTTTACCCCTATACACATGTGTGTAGAGAGAGATTATTGATATTTGTTTTGTTTTGCATGCACGGAGCCTTAAGTCTTCTTATGTCCTCTTTGCATACTTTCCTTAATTGATTGTCATAGAAGGACCCTCCTTCCTTAGGGGGGTAATTGCATTATTTTATACATTACAAGGGAAAACCATTGCCACTGCAATTAGGGCTATACAAATGGTTTAATGAAAACATTATCATCATTAATGTTGGAACAATTACCTTTCCCTTAATATTTTTTAGAACGTAGCAAATGATTGTCAACCATTGATATACATCCATGGGTGCGATTTCGACTGTTCAAGCCAAAGTTGGACCCTCAACCAAATACATCAAGAATTGTCTTTAGAGATCCTAAACCATTGATCTACTCTTTATGAGTTTTATCTTGGTCATTCCCCATAGATTGAGATTTACTTCTCTAATGGATGAGAAATCCTTCATATGAACGAGTCATCAATTTCTCATTATCATAATGATTCTCAGTTGTTCGCGACAAGATGATCTTTCCCACCCAAGACACGTGTAAAACATTGCGATTAAAGTGGGCCATCAATATAACCATGATCTAATGGACAATATTATTGCAGGTCTTAACCCTTCCAATCTGCATCTTTAAATCTGATCTGGAGATCGCATACTTTGTTTGTGCAAAGGAACCAATGTTAATAACCCATTGGTTATTTCATGGGATTAAGAAGTTGTATGATTAACCTATACCTAATGCAGACATGTTTTATCTCCCTTGGAGGGAAAACCACGATATTAGTTTCTCTACTCAGTTTCAATAAGTTCCTGACTCTTTTACTTTTTCCCCGACCAACACTAAATGATATTCCATTACAAGTGATTCAAACTTTCTTCACCACCAGATTTAGGCATCTATGCCAATTAACACTTTTTCATTTTCTTCTACCCAATTTATTTCAAATAGGCTTGCATCATGTACTATGCCCATAACAAACTAGTGTTGTAACTTGATTTTTGATGACTCTATAACATACTTGACCCTGCCTCCCTTAACCATTGGGGCACAAACTTCAAAATTCATTCCTTCCATTACCATCAAATTCACTAACAATGTACACTTTGGATTGGGAAGGAAATAAATGATCCATTGATGCATATTATTACAAAAATAATGCATAGTATATACTGTTCACACTCAAAATTACATCATTTTGTAAAAATCATTCATAAGACAATTAATAAATCTCATTAATAGTGGGAAACAAAACTAACAATTATTTTAACCCAACTATATAGATCGATTTCATGCAACAATTATATTCCCATGTATGATTGGCAATCACCTCTAAACTAATTAAACACATATACAAAGCATCCTATAAATTAAATGTAACATTACAAATCTTGCAGACTTATTCTTTCCATTCAGATAATTTATAATAGAGATGAAGAACATAAATGAACAACAAAAATTCACCATTAACTCACTGCAAGTGAATGCTTTTCCACACAATGATAGGCAATTAATATAGATCCCATCCCCAAACCAAGGCTATGAGACCACAAGTGAAAATTACCATTGGTTGGCTCAAAACTTTCCCATGCAGTCTAGCCGTAAATTCTTAAACAAGGAAAAACATCATTGTAATTTTTCCAGACACAACAAACCATCTTCAACTAGAAACTATCTTCCCTCTCAACCATGCACAACACCACAAAAAGAATTATGTTCTCTAGAATGCAATACCTTAGGCAATACCCTTTTCTCCAATGTTCCAGTGCAAGCATGTTGTCATCTATAGATTTCCAACCGCTAGTTATGGTTAATTTTTTCTTCAACACTCAGCCATAACTTTAGTTATGCTTTTCACATATGTATGGAAGCAACTCTCAAATAAAATGCATGAAGTCCACAAAGTATGACTAGCATGAATGGAAAATAATGAATCGAGAGGATAATGAAGATGAAGAGACTTGCATGTCTAAAATCATAAGTAATATACTCCATGCTAGAAGAGACCACATGCCTTCACAAAAAGTGCATGTATCCTTCTCTTGAACAACTATTTCTCAAGGTTGTTCAACATTCAATGATCATAAGGAATCAATAAAATATTATATTTCAAAAGCCATATTTCTCTCCCTCTTGTGGATTCTAAGCTCCCTTCATACTCACACTCTTTTATAGGTAAAAATACATCATGGAAATGGTCACCCACTGTTGACAGGCCGAATTGGCACAATAGTCAACTAAGAGACAACCTGATCCAAAAGCTTTCAAAAGCTGCTCTCAGTCGTTAGATAGATGTCTCTGACGGGATTAAGGCCCCGTTGCCTTCTCTTAAATCACTCCTAATTACAGGGGAAGACTCAAAGGAAAAAGTAAAGTTAATGTTTGTTAACTGAATCTATACTACCCTTATGAATATACAAAGGAAAACTGTTAAAACTGATTATTAAATGAGCTCATATAATACACAACTGATAACTAAAACAAGTAACATACATGTACAGGAATGAATGATAAAGGAAATGTTAATGAGCTGGACGAATCGTATAAATTACAATATAGACACATATACATCCATAATAATATTTAAATGATAATTTGACAGAGTATAAATGTAAAATCTGATTCAAGCTAGTTTCTATGAGCTAAATCAAAAACGTAATACACACATATGCTAGATATCCTATCCTGATCAGGAGCCTGATAATATTAACCCCGGAATCAACTTGCAATTAATGATACTGTGCAAACTATCTTGAAAACACTTCAGAAGAAATTCTGAGAAAGAACAAGACAACACACAGAACTAGTATATCACATATATTAAAACGATAACATCAAAATTTACTATATAACATGAATTTGCGAGTTGAACCAGCATAGATCGACAATTTAACATGATGCATTTGCACATTTCTTCAAAGAAAAGTAACAACACCTAAAGACTACGAAAAGAAATAACAAGATCATACGATACCACAAGTACATCTCCATAGCAAACATACTGCAAATATACTTATAAATATCTTTAGTATAATGATGTTGTAACTAGTAACAAGAAATTGTCTTAGCTACAGAGAAATGATAAAGTGATCCTGCCCCAGTTCCTTTCATTAACCATCGACCCCCTTTCTAGTAAAAGTCGTCTCCTTAAATACATCCAATCTCATATAGAGATAGATCGATAAAACAGGAAACTATACCATCGTAATCTTAACCAATTTCATTCAAAACAGAAAAATGACAAATGAAATTGTCATTTTCTATATACGTTATGATATCCCGAAATTGAAAATATTCGACCTATAGTGCTAAATCACAAAATGATGAGGACACTAGTAACTTAGTGACACCTGGGAGACGACGTATCCACAATTGGAAACAGTTTCAACTGATTCGTTCATAAGTCTTCGGAAATGATCCTGAGAACGAGGGATCATCAAACTCCAAGAAAGGCGCATCTGGAAAACCAACCAAATCATCTGCAACATCACACAGTGAAAATTAGCACAAACGCGAGGGTAAATAAACTAAATTACATAATCCATGAATTAACTCAAAACAATACCTGGAAAACAAAAATAACTTCATATCATTTGCTGCTTCTACTTACATACGTCAAACCTGAAATAATTTCTAGACATATGTACAAAAGTGAGTATCCCAAAATACTATGATCTAACAGGGGTATTGTAGACCTGTATATTCACACCAGCCGCCGGATTTTGAGAAAATGGAGCCTGTGAGTGACCTTTAAGCTGCATCAAAGTGACCTGAGCGTTCAACTCACGAACTTTTTCCTTATTTTTACGATTCTCATGTTGAAGTTTCAGAATTCTCTGGATCAACTTGTTCTTGTGTCTTTTCAGACTCAGCTGAATCGGATTTCTCCTGCAACCTCATATTCTCAGCTTTCACAGAATCACTACATGCCACCATCTCCATTATTTCTACCTCCATTCGACGTATCTTATCCAGCAAACAATTGACGAATAATGGGTGAACTAATTCACTAATTCAATATGAACCAGGTAGATTCCCTTCAGCAAGTTTGTCCTTGGTTTGAGGATTTGGCGCAGAGTCCACTTGGGGATATTTATCAAAAATATGAGGGTCATGTTCTACAGGGTAAATCACAGGCTCGGGATCTACATCAGGTCCATCATGCGAGACAGGTCTATTCTCCTCATCATCCAATACAACCGTTTCTATGCCTTTATCATTCTTCACAGAGGACTTAAAAGCATTGGCTTTGGCCATCATACCCCTAGTAAATCTGCTCGTAACCTTAACATCTGGCTTCTTGCTCATCTGTCCGTGGGGTTCATCATCACGGTTCGGCATTAACGGGGAAAGGTTTACAGATTTCCTCCTTCGCTTAGAACGCACGGGAGAGTCGGGACTTTGCACAGGAGTGGGAGCGGGATCCTCGTGGATGCTAGGGTTTACATGATCATTAGGGTTTGGCATAGGATTATGTGTAGGTGGATTTGGGACTTCACAAGGCTGCTGATGCCTAAAACACTCCTCTGCGCAATCAAACTGGCAATGGCAAAATGCCATAAAACCATTCTGCTCAAGAAAATGGTCCCAGGTCTGATTTCGTTTGGACAGCTCCCTCTCCACTAACATTCTAATAAGACCATGGTGGAAAAGACTCTGACCAATATTATTAGGCCCTTTCTTTATGGCCGCAGACATTTTGGTCATACTTTGGACTAAGTAATGAGGTAAATTGATAGGCAGACCAAGAAAGACAGTCATCAACCTGAGATGATAAACATACGCAGAAGAAAGACGACCCTCGCAAGTACGTACCTGTGAATGGTATCCAACACAGGCCTCCATTCCTTTTTGAAATATTTGCATGACACACCAGCCCTGAAAGACATGTCCTGGCAGGGGTTTTTTAACATCTGTCTCCATTCAGTAGATTTCATCTGTTTGGATTTAAACCAGCATTCACCTGCTAAAGGTAGGCCCATGGCCAAGGCGACTGAGCGTTCATCTACTCTAAATTGAAGGTCGGCCACCTTAGCTCTAGCGTCAACCAGTGAGACAGAAAACAACTTGGTGACTTCAGGGTTAGAGTCTGCGAATTTGCGGAAAAAGGGAAGCCACCCGATTGCTTCAACTTTGGCTAGGAGCTCCGGGTTCTCATCAAGAAGCTTCGTATTATTAGGTTCGACGCTAACAACTGGAGCCATGGCTACGAGCGTGAACGCACACAGTTGCACACAGAGGAGATACACCGGATCGCAATAACACGGAATGCTAGAGAGAGACCATTCGGGATGTAAGCCGAGCAAAAGCCATAAACAATGAAACCCGACTCCTTCATAAGGGAAATACGACATGGGTAAAATCAGACAGGAACCCTGTAAAATTAGAATGAGCGAATAGGAATGATTACACAGAGAGGTGATCACAATAATGGAAAGAGAGAACGAAGAGAACAACCTCACTTAGCCATGATTTATTCGTATTGATCGACATAAAACCACAAATTGCATAGAGTACAAGTGTTCAACGAGCAGGAAGACACGACGCTAAGCTTGTACTGCAATTAAATGTCATTCAAAGAGTTATGTACGTGTATAATGATGACATATCATCCTTCAATCAAGTGTATCGGCTTTGGGAATGGCAATGCGAATTAAACCAACCATAAACAATGAACCTTGGGCGTTAAAACATCGACCTTGCTATATAATAATTTCAACCTTCGAAAATGGTGAACATACTATGTGAAACACATGGCATAGCCCATTATATCAACCCTTACATCCAAAAATATAAGTGACGTATGAAGCATATTACGAAGATCGAGATCAAATACTTATGGTTGGATTATGCATAATTCAAAGATTGGAGGACAAACCTTGGAGATAGAAATTTGCATGGACTTTGGATAAGGTGCCAAAACGTGCAATAGTCGACCTTCCAATTTTTACAACCTTATTAAATTTGCAGTTAAAACCCAAATAAAAATATCAAGTGATAAATGTCCGAACAAGGCTTATGATCAGGTTATGATGAAAGGTATATAAACAAAAACGCTTACCCCCTAATTTGAGACGCAAAGCCATTCAAAACAATGGGTTTAATATAGTGATTTTGTCAACTAAAAATAGTTCGCAAGGTTATAAAACAATGGAATTTCACCGTTTCAGTAGCTCCCGATTATGTAAGTTGAAATGAGAAATTCGAATATTTCATCAAACAAAATTTTATTTTGCTTGATGAAATTTGTTTTTAAGGCTGTTGAGTAGAGGCACAACAGATGGCGACTGACTGGGCGGAACAGTTATCTCTTTCTTCTTGACCTGAAATCATGCAATAAAAGAATTAGATCCCTCATGTATACTACTACAGAAGCCAAATTTTAGCACCTTAAACAGATTCAGGAATTTCATATTTCTAAAGCTTACCAGAAATTTACACTTTTAATTATTTATTTGATAAAGATCAGGTCTCTCACAAAAGTCAGTCTGAATGAAGTAAGGCAGTAGGTGACTTTGTTTCAAAGAATAAAGTCTCAATACCACAAGCATGGCCCTGCTGCCAGCAGGCATCCATAGCCTCGACAGGGTTGCTTCAGAGCCCAAAGAATGCCAGTATCCCATCTGCCAGTTATAGATAGACAATTCTGGTTAGGTTGAAATGTTACTATTGTTTTCTCTCTTCTTTTTTTTTTTTTTTTTTGGTTGAACATACCTAAAGGCCATGACTCTAGCTTGGTAACCAGGTAGTAAGCATGTTAGTCACCAATCTGCACTATAGTAAATAAACCGGCTCGTGATGAGACCTTTTATCCTTTGGTGTTTTTTCCAAGGGCCACTGTCCCGGCTTGGTGACCGGAAGCGACAATGTTACTGAACGCAAATCTATGATCCCGAACAGACTGGCTCGTGATGAGACCCTCTGTCCTTCAGATTATGTCAAAAATTAATTGTTTTTGTATTCAAATCCAACCATGGCCAGATTGTAGTTATATTTAATCTCGAATGAGATCGTCTTAGTAGATGGGGAGGCAAGACTAACTCTCTTAAGGAGAGGGGGTGGCGTAAAATACTTGAATAAATAACCTTGACAAACACTGCCCTAATCCTTTTGGAGAAATATTTGCGGAGGCTCGTCTTATAGATTTATATTTACATGCCTTAAGAATTTCTGGTAAGATTTAGAAGGGCGAAAACCATTCATTGTTCAAGATGTAAAACAATTATTGGTGAACTTTTAAGAGAAGCATGGCAATACTCAGGATAATAAAGATTATGATGCATGATTTGTAGGTCAACCACAAGATTCAACGAAAATTCATCAGCCAGATATTAATGAATTGATCACTCTTAAAAAATTATGCAAATAAAACAGCAAATAGATGCGAGAGGATATTCAAAGCAAACAAATAAAATAATCACACTAAAGTTCCACAAACCGAGAAAACCACACAAAGTATGTACAGGATAATCCCCTAATGGGTATCAACAGAAATATTTTTTGATTAGATGGTCGTTTACTGGAAGGTTCTCGATGTCTCCCTCCAGCGTCTGCAACCTGAAAGTGCTGGGACCAAGATTTTCTATAATGATAAACGATCCCAGCCACAGGCATTGGAACTTAGTATGTTTTCCTCTTTCTTTGTGTTCTTTGTCCCATTTCAGAACTAGGTCACCTACTTCCAAATCTCTACTAGCTGATTTTCTGTGATCGAACCAACGTTTCACTGTCTTCTGGTGATGGTCAAATTTTTTTTTTCCAAACTCTCTTTCTTCCTCCAATTTAAGCAGAGTATTAATCCGATGTTCCATGGCAGAACATGTTGTTTCCTGAACTGACTGGAAGAGCTGTAGAGAGGGTAAAAATAGATGGGGAGGCAAGATAGCTTCTTTACCGTATACTAGGAAAAAAGGAGAATTACCTATGGCAGCCTTGGGAGTCACTCTGCCAGCCCACAGGGCATTTGATAAGGCGTTGTGCCAATTTTTATGATGATTAACCACTGTGCATTTCAGAATTTTGATTAAATTTTTATTGGAGAATTCAGCTAATCCATTACCCTGAGGATAATAATTAGCTGAATACTTTAATTTTATACCCTTTTCCAATGCGTATTCAGTTAATTTTACAGAATAAAAATAGGTTGCATTGTCAAAAATCAAAGATTCAGGAATGCCAAACCTGGTGACAATAAAAGAGTTAAGGAATGATATCACATGTTCTGAGTTAACCACTCGCAAGGGGATGGCTTTGACCCATCTAGTGAAATAATCGGTGGCTATCAGAATGTATTTGTGTTGTTGTGAAGAAGCAGGTGTAATCGGCCCAACAATTTCCAAACCCCATTGTTGAAATGGAACTTCAACAATAACAGGTTGGAGAGGTAATGCTACTTTCTTAAGTCTTCCATCTGCTCTCTGACACTCCTGACATTTCCTAGCAAAGGCATATGCATCTCTAAACAAAGTAGGCCAGTAATATCCCGCTTTGAGTACTTTATGTGCAATGGTTTCCCCGCCAAAGTGTCCCCCAGCTGGCCCTGCATGTAGTTGAGACAACACGCTATCAGCTTCATTTCTTTCCAAACAACGAAGGAGAACCCCTTCGAAATTATTTTTGAACAGAATGTTATCAATCAGCTGATAAGGGGCAGATCTTAATCCCAAATCCCTTTTGCTACATGAGTCTAAATGTTCAGGAGCATTTCCATGCAATAAAAAAAACTTAATGTCATGATACCAAGAATCAAGGGGGGCTAAGATTGGAAAAACTTCCCTTTCAAACAGAGAATGTTCATCGATAAAGTGTAGATCAGATTCAGACATGTCTGAAGATCCGGCCGCCAACTTACAAATTCCCTGTCCTCTGACAATCTTCAAAGGCTTGATTTCCAGGTCATACTCCTGAAGTGCTGTGACCCAATGGGCTCGCTTTTCACCCAATTCCTTTTGTACCAAAATATTTCTGACTGCTGAAAATGGCACAATAACCTTGGTATGAGACTTCAGAAGATGTGGCCGAAAATGTTTTACCGACTTAAAAACAACAAATGCTTGTTTGTCTACTTCTGGATAATTGAGCTCTGCGCCATTAAAACCGGAACTTGTAAAAGCAATGGGAGCTTCATTGTTTTCTTGATTTTTCTGCGTTAAAACAGCGGCGTATGAAGAGTCAGAAGCAAAAGTGTACAAAATAAATGGTTTAGAGAAATCTGGGCTTGTTAAGGTAGGATCTTCAGCAATAGCTTTTAATATGTCGTGAAAGGATTGTTTTTCTTCAGCAGACCATTTGAAATCAGCATCTTTCTTAATCATTTTCTGAAGTGGTCTGACAATCTCAGTGAACCCAGGAATAAACCTGGAGACAAAATTTATTTTCCCTAGAAATGATTGCATAGTTTTCTTTGACTGAGGCATAGAAATCTGCGATATAGCCTGGGTTCGTTCAGGGTCAATATTGATACCTTGTTTTGAAACGACAAAACCCAATAATTTACCTTCTGTAACCGCAAAGATAGATTTCTTGGGATTCAGGGAGATCCCATATTTCCTGCAACGTTCAAAAACCTTTCTAAGATGAGTTAGGTGATCAGCCCTGTTTTTTGAAAAAACAGTTATATCGTCGAGGTAAATGACAACAAATTGGCCGATTAGGCCTCTGAATGCAATATCCATTGCCCTTTGAAACGTTGCTCATGCATTAATTAAACCAAATGGCATTATCATGTAAGCATAAGTTCCCCAAGGGGTTCTAAAGGTTGTTTTCAACTGATCTGTTTTGGATACCAACACTTGGTTGTATCCCTAAAATCCATCTAAAAGCGAGAACATTTCAGATCCAGAAACCTGTTGTAATATCTTTTCCATAGGGAGAACGCGATAATTATCTTTTTCTGAAACCTTGTTTAGATTTCAGAAATCGACGCACAGCCTAATATCACCATTTTTCTTTCTAACCGGGACGATATTTGCCACCCACTGCGTATGCCGCACTGGAAAAATTATTCTGGCAGCTAGAAGTTTGTTAAGCTCTTTTTTAACAGCTGATTCCAGGCTAGGGTGCATTTTTCTCAATTTCTGCTGGAATGGTTTAGCCTGTTGTTTCATCGGGATGACATGTTGCATTATGTTTGGGTCAAATGTCTTGAGATCGTCATATGTCCAAGCAAAAATGTCTTTAAACCCATTAAATAGTTGTATGAAGGCTATTTTTTCTTGGGGAGTAGATGTACTGCCCAGATTGACACATTGAGGATTATGCTCTGTGCCTAAATTTATGACTTCATATCGCATAGTAGAGCTATTGGCTTTACAGTTCCTTGCACCTTTAAATTTGTCCTTCAAATCATAGAACTTCTCAAGTTTGATTACAGATTTAGGAATAGTACTAACCTGATTAAGAGATTCTTCAATCGAACAAGGTTTATGAATTACCGAAAAGTTGTACAGATCCTCATCATGAGTTATCTCATCGATGACTGCGTCTTTGAAGGTGTCCTTCATGGTCAAAAACTCGATTAATTACTTGTCATGGTCAAAGACTCTCCAATTGAAAATATTATCAGGTATGGAAGGCCTGAAAAGCAGTTCGACAAAGAAAGAATCAGCAAACATCCCTTCAGATGGAATTAACCTTGAAGCAACATTTGCTAACACATCTGCTTCCTAATTCAAATAACGAGGAATAGAATATATATTAAAGGCTTCAAATGAAAATAATAAATTCCACACCTCTGTCTGGTAATTTCTTATATGACCAGCAATGCAATGTATAGTGTTGCGTACCTGTCTAACAATAATTTCAGAGTCTTCTAACACTATCAAAGCTTTAGCCCCTAGATCAATTGCTTTTTTCAGCCCTTGAATAAGGGCTTCATATTCAGCAATATTATTGGTGCACTGAAATTCCAACCTGCAAGCAACCAAATACCTCTTTCCCTGGGGATCTATTAACAAGCAACCGGCCCCTTCCCCTTCCTTTGACTTAGATCCGTCAAAGTATAGAGACCAGAGGCCATCATTCAGGTCTAAATGTGCAGTGTTTCGAACTGGAATTTCATCTGAAACTTGCGTGAAATGGAAAACTTCGGACTGTTGTTCTGGATCTTGAACTGATAATGTTTCAGCCTCAAGGTTTCCAAAAAAGGAATCAACCATGTAATTTCCCATTATAGTATCAGTGAATAAAACTGGCTTGTTTGAGTCATCCAGTTCAGTGACCATGTGCTTCATATAACGCTCTCGATCAATTCTGATTTTGTTTGGGCGTCCATTCTGAGGAAGCCATAAGTGTGACCAGTCCGTTGCAAAATATCCCTTCAATTTTTCAGACCAATATCTGCTGAGGAATAAGCCATATGCCTCAGGGATATCTGCAACAATTATGTCAATGATGAAATGAACCTGAGGGTTTGAGGCTAATCTTATCAGTACTTCATTCAACTTTCCTATTACCTTTACGTTTGATCGGTCAAGTTGTACAATGCACGTATAACATGGTACGGGGACTGCATTAAGTTTTTTACATACTGAATATGGCATGACGTTTTTCGAATCCCCTGAATCTATCATACAATTGTGTACCTTACAATTGCAGATTTCAAATGTGAGCAGAAAAGGAGGAGTTGAGGAATCTGATTTCTTACCTATGGATGAGGCGTTAACTGAAGTTTTTCATTGGATTTTCTTTAGTACTAGCAAAGTTGTTTTGAGTGGAGGAAATTTTTCCATTTTTATTTAGAGAAGCCCCTTGAATAATCTTGTCTCGAATAGCAGGCCATTTGAAGAGTTCGAAGATAGAAATATTGGCTTTAAGTTTCTTCAAATCCTCAACCGGATCATATTCTAACTTGAGATAAGATGTAGACCTAGTATTTGAAGGTTGATTTCTTGTTTTGACAGTCGAACTATCATCTGTAGGTGTTGTGGAGGTTTCTCCTAAGGACTGATTTTTCTTACTCCTAATATTATATTGATGCTGATTGACATTTACAGCAGCAACCTCTTCATCGTCGGTCACTTCTGTAGTATCCCAGAAGTGACTAATAATTTGAGGAGGTTGTTCTTTAGTGTTACTATCTTTACCTTGGGCATCCTCAGAAGTCTGTCCAGAAGATTGGGTTTCACCTTCAGCTGACGTTTCAAAGCCTGAGACCAATACTTTTAGGAAGTTATTAATTTCATCTACGTTATTAGCCTCAGAGGGTGGGGTTTGTTTAGCAGTTGTATTTTGGAATGGTCTTCTAAAAGGCTGTCTGGGTGGTTCTTTATTTTGAATACTTTCATAAGTCCCTTTCTTCAAATCAATGATTTCGTTGGATAGTTTCTTTATGACTCTCTGGAGGCTATCTAAGTCTAGTGCATCTTGACCCTTTTTATCAGAATTTGTGGTTTTGGAAGGAATTTCACTCTTTTTGTGAGAAGAAGATGCAGAATCTGTGTCTACCCCGTGGTTCGTCTTAATAGCAGACATGTCCTTCTTGGCCTTAATGGCTTCATCAAAGGTTTCAGTGAGAGTGGGTTTGGCCGCTCTCCTGACAAACATGGCCATAGATACAGGTAAAGTTGAAGTATAGAATTCAATAGTGACATCTTCAGCAGGCCTCGAGGTGGCAGGGATTCTGTTTCTAAGATTCAAGAACCTCTGGTTAAAGTCTTTGACTTTCTCCTTGGTTTCCATACGGATCCTAGATAATTCCAAAACCAACACGGCTGGAGTCTTATCGTCTCCAAACTTATTCATGAAAGCCAACTCGAATTCATTCCAACTGGTAATAGAACCAGCAGTAAGTGAGAAATACCAAGTCGAAGCCTTGCCCTCAAATGTGTAAGGGAAAAGCCGACAGACTACATCTTCGTGCTCAACATTCAAAAGCCGAACTGCTAGCATGAATTTCTTGACATGGTCTTCTGTAGGCTCTTTCAGCTCGGGATTGAATTTGGGCAACAATTTCTTGGGATGCTTTGGTAAAGGATGTTGATCACCTGGAACAGCGACTGCATCCTGTGCTAACCATGGCAAATTGGCATTGGGGTTCGGGTTTAGGTTTGCCATGTTCCTTGGTGATGGAGGTGGTGAAGGTGGTGTGTGAAAAATGTGAGGAGGTGAATGTGGTGGTGATGGGGGTTGACCAGACCCTCCTATAGCAAATGGTCCTAAAGAAGATGGTTGATTGGTGCATGTTGGAGATTGTTGTAATTGATGGTCAAGGAAGACACCTAAAGGTTGATCCTGTTCTTCAGGAGTAGACTCAATATGAAGAGTTCGTGGACGTCTAATCTGTGGAAGGGGCAATTCGGTGGGTTGGATCCCGGTGAGATTTGAATAAGCTCTGGTTAAAATCCTGTGGGATTCATTGATGGCATGTTCGAACTGGTCAAGTTCTTCAAGTGGATGGGCACCACTAGAGTTGAACTGATGGATAAGGCTTCGAACAGTATCGTTCAATGGGGTCTCGCCTAATTGGGATCACTGGAATGTTTGTGGTTGGGATGATGACTGTAATTCACCCGATAGAGAAGGTGGTGTGAATTCAGGAGTAGAGGGGTGATTAGTATTGTGAACAGGATTGTTTTCATCAGCCATTCGCTTAAGCAGGCCCTCCTTCTAGCGCCATTGTTGACAGGCTAAATTGGCACAATAGTCAACTAAGAGACAACCCGATCCAAAATCTTTCAAAAGCTGCTCTCAGTCGTTAGATAGCTGTCTCTGATGGGATTAAGGCCCCGTTTCCTTCTCTTAAATCACTCCTAATTATAGGGGAAGACTCAAAGGAAAAAGTAAAGTTAATGTTTGTTAACTGAATCTATACTACCCTTATGAATATACAAAGGAAAACTGTTAAAACTGATTATTAAATTAGCTCATATAATACACAACTGATAACTAAAACAAGTAACATACATGTACAGGAATGAATGATAAAGGAAATGTTAATGAGCTGGACGAATCGTATAAATTACAATATAGACACATATACATCCATAATAAGATTTAAATGATAATTTGATAGAGTATAAATGTAAAATCTGATTCAAGCTAGTTTCTATGAGCTAAATCAAAAAAGTAATACACACATATGCTAGATATCCTATCCTGATCAGGAGCCTGATAATATTAACCTCGAAATCAACTTGCAATTAATGATACTGTGCAGACTATCTTGAAAACACTTCAGAAGAAATTCTGAGAAAGAACAAGACAACACACAAAACTAGTATATCACATATATTAAAACGATAACATCAAAATTTACTATATAACATGAATTTGCGAGTTGAACCAGCATAGATCGACAATTTAACATGATGCATTTGCACATTTCTTCAAAGAAAAGTAACAACACGTAAAGACTGCGAAAAGAAATAACAAGATCATACGATACCACAAGTACATCTCCATAGCAAACATACTGCAAATATACTTATAAATATCTTTAGTATAATGATGTTGTAACTAGTAACAAGAAATTGTCTTAGCTACAGAGAAATGATAAAGTGATCCTGCCCCAGTTCCTTTCATTAACCATCGACCCCCTTTCTAGTAAAAGTCGTCTCCTTAAATACATCCAATCTCATATAGAGATAGATTTATAAAACAAGAAACTATACCATCGTAATCTTAACCAATTTCATTCAAAACAGAAAAATGACAAATGAAATTGTCATTTTCTATATACGTTATGATATCCCGAAATTGAAAAGATTCGACCTATAGTGCTAAATCACAAAATGATGAGGACACTAGTAACTTAGTGACACCTGGGAGATGGCGTATCCACAATTGGAAACAGTTTCAACTGATTCGTTCATAAGTCTTTGGAAATGATCCTGAGAACGAGGGATCATCAAACTCCAAGAAAGGCGCATCTGGAAAACCAACCAAATCATCTGCAACATCACACAGTGAAAATTAGCACAAATGTGAGGGTAAATAAACTAAATTACATAATCCATGAATTAACTCAAAAAAATACCTGGAAAACAAAAATAACTTCATATCATTTGTTGCTTCTACTTACATACGTCAAACCTGAAATACTTTCTATACATATGTACAAAAGTGAGTATCCCAAAATACTATGATCTAACAGGGGTATTGTAGACCTGTATATTCACACCAGCCGCCGGATTTTGAGAAAATGGAGCCTGTGAGTGACCTTTAAGCTGCATCAAAGTGACCTGAGCGTTGAGCTCATGAACTTTTTCCTTATTTTTACGATTCTCATGTTGAAGTTTCAGAATTCTCCGGATCAACTTGTTCTTGTGTCTTTTCAGACGCAATATGCACTTATCAGCTGAATCGGATTTCTCCTGCAACCTCATATTCTCAGCTTTCACAGAATCACTACATGCCACCATCTCTGTTATTTCTACCTCCATTCGACGTATCTTATCCAGCAAACAATTGACGAATAATGGGTGAACCGATTCACTAATTCGATATGAACCAGGTAGATTCCCTTCAGCAAGTTTGTCCTTGGTTTGAGGATTTGGCGCAGATTCCACTTGGGGGTCTTTATCAAAAATATGAGGGTCGTGTTCTATAGGATAAATCACAGGCTCGGGATCTACATCAGGTCCATCATGCGAGACAGGTCTATTCTCCTCATCATCCAATACAACCGTTTCTATGCCTTTATCATTCTTCACAGAGGACTTAACAGCATTGGCTTTGGCCATCATACTCCTAGTAAATCTGCTCGTAACCTTAACATCTGGCTTCTTGCTCATCTGTCCACGAGGTTTATCATCACGGTTCGGCATTAACGGGGAAAGGTTTACAGATTTCCTCCTTCACTTAGAATGCACGGGAGAGCCGGGACTTTGCACAGGAGTGGGAGCGGAATCCTTGTGGATGCTAGGGTTTACATGATCATTAGGGATTATGTGCAGGTGGAGTTGGGACTTCACAAGGCTGCTGATGCCTAAAACACTCCTCTGCGCAATCAAACTGGCAATGGAAAAATGCCAAAAAACCATTCTTCTCAAGAAAATGGTCCCAAGTCTGATTTCGTTTGGACAGCTCCCTCTCCACTAACATTCTAACAAGACCATGGTGGAAAAGACTCTAACCAATATTCTTAGGCCCTTTCTTGATGGCCGCAGACATTTTGGTCATACTTTGGACTAAGTAATGAGGTAAATTGATAGGCAGACCAAGAAAGACAGTCATCAACCTGAGATGATAAACATACGCAGAAGAAAGACGACCCTCGCAAGTAATGTACCTGTGAATGGTATCCAACACAGGCCTCCATTCTTTTTTGAAGTATTTGCGCGACACACCAGCCTTGAAAGACACCTCCTGGCAGGGGTTTTTTAACATCTGCCTCCATTCAATAGATTTCATCTATTTGGATTTAAACCAGCGTTCACCTACTAAAGGTAGGCCCGTGGCCAAGGCGACTGATCGTTCATCTACTCTGAACCGAAGTTTGGCCACCTTAGCTCTAGCGTCAACCAGCGAGAGGGCAAACAACCTGGTGACTTCAGGGTTAGAGTCTACGGATTTGCGGAAAAAGGGAAGCCACCCGACTGCTTCAACTTTGGCTAGGAGCTCCGGGTTCTCATCAAGAAGCTTCGTATTATTAGGTTTGACCCTAACAACTGGAGCCATGGCTACGAGCACGAATGTACACAGTTGCACACAGAGGAGATACACCAGATCGCAATAACACAGAACGTTGGAGAGAGACCATTCGGGATGTAAGCCGAGCAAAAGCCATAAACAATGAAACCCGACTCCTTCATAAGGGAAATACGACATGGGTAAAATCAGACAGGAACCCTGTAAAATCGGCATGAGCGAACAAGAATGATTACACAGAGAGGTGATCACAATAATGGAAAGAGAGAACGAAGACTCCAGAACAACCTCACTTAGCTGTGATTTATTCGGCTTGATCGACATAAAACCACAAATTGCATAGAGTACAAGTGTTCAACGAGCAGGAAGACACGACGCTAAGCTTGTACTGCAATTAAATGTCATTCAAAGAGTTATGTATGTGTATAATGATGACATATCAGCCTTCAATCAAGTGTATCGGCTTTGGGAATGGCGATGTGAATTAAACCAACCATAAACAATGAACCTTGGGCGTTAAAACGTCAACCTTGCTATATAATAATTTCAACCTTCGAAAATGGCGAACATACTACGTGAAACACATGACATAGCCCATTATACCAACCCCAACCCTTACATGCAAAAATATAAGTGACGTATGAATCATATTACGAAGATCGAGATCAAATACTTATGGTTGGATTATGCATAATTCGAAGATTAAAGGACAAACCTTGGAGATAGAAATTTGCATGGACTTTGGATAAGGTGCCAAAACGTGCAATAGTCGACCTTCCAATTTTTACAACCTTATTAAATTTGCAGTTAAAACCCAAATAAAAATATCAAGTGATAAATGTCCAAACAAGGCTTATGATTAGGTTATGATGAAAGGTATATAAACAAAAACGCTTACCCCCTAATTTGAGACGCAAAGCCATTCGAAACAATGGGTTTAATATAGTGATTTTGTCAACTAACAATAGTTCGCAAGGTTATAAAACAATCGAATTTCACCATTTCAGTAGCTA
Organism: Pseudotsuga menziesii; assembly: GCA_001517045.1. NCBI lineage: Eukaryota > Viridiplantae > Streptophyta > Pinopsida > Pinales > Pinaceae > Pseudotsuga > Pseudotsuga menziesii. Next base: position 643,200 of record LPNX010805222.1, read on the forward strand.
ATGGAATTTCACCGTTTCAGTAGCTCCCGATTATGTAAGTTGAAATGAGAAATTCGAATATTTCATCAAACAAAATTTTATTTTGCTTGATGAAATTTGTTTTTAAGGCTTTTGAGTAGAGGCACAACACCCACCTAGTGAATAATCAATGTATCATGTCATGTTTCCAACATAAACCACATGTCTAGGGGTATAGCCAAGTTATCATTAACAAACACCTTATATCTTGAATAATCTTAGGGGCAAAAATCGAAGTATTATAGTTTTTATTTCTACTTTCCACGTTGGTCATCTCGTATTCATAGTATGTGCCTACCATATCTTGCCTAGACTTACCCTACACTTGAGGAAAGGTTGTGATCTAAGACTCACATGCATGAAATCGTATGTAATACACTCCATGCTAGAAAGGACCACATGCCTTCATAATATTTCCATTTATTATTCTCTTGGATAGTGATTTCTCAAGATTGGTCAACATTTAATGATCATAAGAAAGCACTAAGATATCATATTTCAGAAAACCCTTTTATTTCCCTATCATGAACTCATAGCGCCATTTATACTCACTTGAAATTTTAAAGTTTAAAATATTTTAAATTTAATGCCCCTACTTACAAAATAAAAAAACAATATAGAAATGATTACCACACCAGTGAATAGTTGATGTTTCATTCCATGTTTCCAACATAAACTATATAGTCGGTGTTTCATGTCATGCTTCCAACATAAACTATATATGTCTAGTATTCTAACCAAGTTACAATTAATATATATAATATTTATCTTGTCATATCTTGCTTAGGCTTATCATGCACTTTAGGAATGGAGGTGATCTAAAACCAATGTTGTGTGTTTGTGTCTATTTTGTCTCTCTCCACAATACCCTTAACTCGATGTTGCATTTATCTCATCATATAAGGAATATACATTATGTTTAGATGTGTTTTAATAAGTTGAGATGCACTTTATGCAAGTCAACTCGATTTTTAATATACCTTGCTCATTTCACCTCTATTTTATTAATTTGTTTCTAATGTTATATTATAATTGGATCGTCACTTATATGATTATTTTTCAAGAAAATCTAGTGGATAAACCCAAGGAATGCCTCCCCGCATATGTGTGCAGCATCTATCACAAAATTAATCAAATTCTCAACAATCAATCGATTGAACTAACCCCTAGGATTTATACACATATTATATGATAAAAATAATAACAATTAATAATAAATGGATGATACGATATAAGGATTTGCCCCCCTTCTTTACTTAAGCCCTTCAATTTTCCAATTCATATGGATCCGACGATTCTGCGTAAAACATAAAATGTTCTCCCACCTAATGCAACTGAGATAGAGAAATGCAACAATATTTTTCTAAAACGATAATTATTATATATGGATTTTATTATGGGAAAAGTTTTGAAAGTAAAGATTAGTCATAATCGCATCATGTTGTTGAGAATAGTATTAAGAGAATTTTGGAGTAACATATCCATTGCTTGGTTAAGGAAAGAACAAATTTATTAAGCCATGCTAGTGAACATATCTCATTCATACACAAATTATCTGAAAGACAAATAAGAATAATCCATAATGGAATAATATGCAATGTATAAGATGAGAGATGATTACAAAAGAATGATAGTGCCATATTTATATACTCATAAAGGCACTTAAGGTGACCATTCATGAAAGAATGTGTTACTTATAATAATTAATGATTATATATATATATATATATATATTATTTATTACATTGCCTTCCTCTTCAGAAATGTTTTGTCCTCAAAGCATATTGATGAAGAAGACTTACGCCATGTGCTTGTACTGTTGTATCTTTCTTTGTTGTGTCGTAGTTGATACGTGTCGATATGAACTTTTAAGTGTTGAACACAACTTCCAAAATGTAGATGAATCAGTCCATCCTAATTCGATTCTCTGTGGAACGTTGTATTGCCACGATGAAGTATCTTCATAAGACTTGATTGCACTGGTATCAGTAACTTTTGTTAATAGTTCTAGACTTTTAGGATATCTACTTTTATGATTTGGGTGTCGATAGGGAATTTTTATAACATTATTTTCCTTGATCATGTTTGTGGTGTCTTCTTATTTAAACTTTCAAGTATGTTTTTTCTTTAAATGGGCTGACATCATGAGTGGTGATATGAACTGGATCTGTAAGTGTTCGTACTTTTATTCTTGAATATTTTAGTGTATGCCATCTTAATTTTCTCTAATTTGTCTTCTAGCAACTTGTTATCATTCTAAATATTCTTAAACTTTTATTCTTGCGACTTTTCTTCATCTTTGACTTCTTAAGTTTCTCCTTGAGATATTGATTATAACTCTTAAGGTGTTGGTTTTCTTCTACTTTTTCCAATAGCTTGCCTTCAATATCTTCATTAGATTTCTTTGTTTTTCAAAAAAAATTAACTTCCTTATTTTCATAAATAGCATCTTATTATGGTCCCTTAGTTGGAAAATTTCTGCAGTATTGTTTGTTAATGTTTTATTGATCTTTGTGATCTCTAGCTTAAGCTTGTTGTTAATGTCGTCTTTTTGTAGTTGGAGTTCTTTTAATTGTTGCTGAAGATGACAGTTCTCTAAGTCTTAATCTTCTAATTATTTCATATTTGTGCAAGTTCCTCATCCTTGTCGTTCAGGAGTGGATTTACGTGTGTTACTTCTTATGCTTTATTGTTGCAACTTTCCTTTTTATATCTGGGTTTTGATATTTTTTATTGAGACATTTTTCATTCTGTAATTCCTCAATCTAGGCATACAAATCTTCCATGAGATTTTTCTAGTTGTCATAAGCCTCGACTTTGAACTCCTTTTGAAATGTTTGCAAATCAATTATCATTTGTAATCTTTTGTTTTCCTTTTCACAATGCACTAATTCATCTTCTAGTTTATTTTATTTGTAGGTATGAACTATACCCCATAGTTTGTGGTTCGATTTCGACTTCTTTTCTTCGATAATTGATAAATAAAAAAGATGTAATCTCTGTAAAAATCTTCTTTTGACAATGACTTTTTATCTTCTTTCTTTTTATATAATTGTAATAAATATAATTATTATTAACATTAATAATAAATATTATTTTTCTTTTTACGAAGGGAAAAGTTTTAGGGTTTTAAAAATATGATAAATAATTATTATTGTTTAAAATAATAATAATAACAAAATTATCATAAATTTTATTTTGGAATGGAATAAAATTAGGGTTTTAAAATATAATAATAATATGTATTATTATAAATAATACATTTAAAAGTAATATTATTATATTTTTGTGAATTGGGTGAATTAGGGTTTAAACCTGAGGGAAATGGCACGGCAAGGGAAGAAGGGGAGGGGCACGAGCTCGAAGGAGGTAGTGGTCTAGAGTTGGTCAAGGGCATGTGATGGGTGTGTGGAGCCAATGGGGAGAAGAGAGTGTGGAGCATGGAGGTGGTAGTAACGGAGACTGTTGGTGAGTTGGGTGTGTAAAGGTGGTGGTGGCGTGGTGTAGAAGGAATTTGATGCATGCAGTGGAGGGAAATAGGATTGGGGGGGGGGGGGGGGGGGGGGGGGGGATGATGATGGGGAAGGGATTCTAGTCCACAAAGTAGAGAGGGTACTGTGTTGAGGTATTGTGATCACGATGTAGGAGAGGTGGAGGTGACGCAGCATGATGGTGGTGTAAGGAGCAAAGGAAGGAGTGAAGGGAATGGACCCGTGAAGTGGATGAGCAATGTGATATGTGACTAGAGGAGGAGTTGCTACTTGAAGGAGGTGTTGCAGATAGGAATGTTTGAAAGTGAGGTGCAGGTGTGGGACTACAAGAGTGAGTTTCCCACTGCAAAGCATTGGGGAGTATAAAAATTGGGATGTCAACCTAGAAGGGAGGGTTGTGTAAATGGTGCAATAACTTGGGTGAAGGGACTAAATGGAAATGGAAGGGAATTTAAAAGGGTGCATAAGTGGTGAGGAGGAGTGAAGTGAGGCCATAGGTATGCATAGATGCATCAGAGGTGGGGAGATGAAGGGTGGAGAATCTGGGAAGTGAAGAGGGATGAGGGAGAAGGGTAGTGTGAGGCAGTGAATGTGTGAGGGGTCAAGGATTTGATTTAGAGAAGTTGTAACAGTATTGATTAAAAGCTCGGATCAAACTCGCTCTTATACTAAATGAAATTAATGTATTTGATTCACACACCAATTATCCGAAATACAAATAAGAATAATCCTAATGATATAATATGTAATGTATAAGATGAGAGATGATTACAAAAGAATAAGAGAGCCACATTAATATGCTCCTAAAGGGACTTAAGGTGACCATTCATGAAAGAATGTGTCCCTTATAATAATTAATGTTTAATTTTATATATATCATGTAATTATTTTAATATTATGTATATTTTATTTATTACACACTCAATGCTGCCATGTAACATGTATTGCCAAATTCTTCTTATATAAATGGTAAAAGGATACCAACTTAAAAAATGTTTTATTAGTTAACATGCATGCTTAAGTAAATGCATCATAGGTGTGTTTCAATAAAATTTAAGAGACAAAAATTAGAATAAAAATAAAAAAAATTACGGTTAAAGAGAGAAAACCCATTGAATATATTGTTGCAATGTTTTAACCATGGTTCTCAATACTGGTAATTGAGAATCTACAATGATTTGTATTGGCATCAGGTATTGGAGAAGTTGTAATGATGTGTTCCATGTTATCAATGTTTCGATACTTCTCTTTGGCTCACCATCAAGACAACAATGATGCTCATTATCTCAAATTTAAAAAATTACTATTAAGAATAAAAAAATATGCCTTTCACAATATTCACTACAAATAAATATGTTTTTCCAAGGAAACCAGAAAGTTGTTTTCCTAAATTTGTGGATTACATTCCTAATAAACTCATTGATCTAAACTAATGCACCTCACCCAGAAGTATTTAAACCAAGTACCTACAAATACAAAACTAGCAACAACATTAGCAACAATCAATTGTATAGTACAAATAAACATTGTTATGCCTCTTTTATCAATTCACTTCTCTGTATGTTACATTGATCCTTTGAGATCCTCATATCATTTTGTATATTACCAACACTTCATATGTGAGTGTCAATTTTCGTCACACTTGTACAAATTAAATGTTCATCCAATCAAACTTGAGTATATTTTTGTCAATACAAGAAACCATTCAAATAGTTTAACACTCAAAGCAGTTGGAGAGATGTTGTTAATTGATTAAATTGATGGAGATTGATGTAATAGTTGGGGGGTTTTGATCAAATTCACACAATATAACTAACCCAACATGCAACAAAACTACAAATGTATTAAATAATAACAAACATTCCACACATAATGCACCACCACATTTAAAATTGCATGAGAATTCACAACAAATACTTTACAATTGTAGGTTTTTGCATTGCCAACAAAACCCATATCTAATCAGTTTCAAATCCACCTCTATTTACTGGTATCAAATCTCTCAAGTCAACAACTTTTATATTTTTCATCGAAATTGACCAAATCTACCTCACTTCACTGAAATGCATGTCCAAGGTTCATCTCTTGGCCAAATTGAGTTATTCAAATTAAAGAATTTGTATTTTTTCATTCTTCACTTCTCTATGATTCTAGACTTTAAATTTGAGCCTTACAAGCTGTTGGGAAAAAATAATCAATTTCTAACCTATGACCTTATTTTCAACATTTCCAAGAAATGCACACCATCAACACTAAAATATATACCAAGGACAAGGATTCAAATTAAGTTATGCAAAATGCTTTGTATTCTACATTTAATTCTATATGGGACCCTTTATATCATCATGATTCTCCTTCAACCATCTTCTTCTCTAACTTGAATAACACTCCTTGGAGCATAAGATTCTCTACTTGCTCATAATGAATCTCGAAAATATTATCTCCAACAACTGAAGACTCTTCTATTTGAGCTACATGTGTTTTGTCTCACTCTTTTCTATAGAATTCTAATTTAATGTACATCCAATCTTATTGAACCCTTGTTTTAGCACATTGATAAAATGTGGTGATACATCCACCTCCTTTGCATCTTCCAACATTCGTATCTACTCTAAAATTACAATTGTTTCCTCTATCTTAAAATTACGATTGCTTCCTCCTTCATCTTCATCTCTTGCATCTATCTAACCTCCTCCAAAGTTTGTTCTTCCTCTACCTCTCATTATTCTACCTCTTACATTATGTGGTATGTTATCCATCTTCCCTTCAACCTTCAAGGCATACTAAAATGCTTCTTGTACACAATGAAATTACTGGGTGCCAAATTCACCTAGAATCATAAATTTCAAATCATTTGCAACTATTTGAACTTTGGATTCATTCAATCAAAACGAGCTCCCTATCTATAGAATTCTTCAATATATTCTCCAACATTCATATCTTTGTGTCAAATTTTGGACTTTCTAAACAAATTTTATGATAGCCTACACAAGTAAGAACTTGTCATTTATCTTGCTTGCCATTTTCTTCCAAGTTCTAATATTCTCCTTTTGTTTGTTCACTATGCCTTTGTGAACATGATCCCACCACAAATTGGCATTTCCTTTCAGTTTTGTAACAATGAACTTTATTTTAAATGGATTCTCTACTTTCTCAAAGTCAAAGTACCTTTTTAAGTCACTAATCTATACAAGCAATAGATTAGCCTTTAAACCATTGTTGAAACAAGACACTTCTATTCCAGCATTACATACATCTTTCAACAATCTAATCAATTGCATTCCAAGGTCATTCACCTGTTTATTGTGTTATTTTGTACTCTCTGTTTCTACTTGTGAGTCCTCATCTTTCTCTCTAACATTCCCAATATTTCCAACATCACCAGAAAGTCTACTTTCTAATTCTTCTTCTCATTTCCTCCATTTTCGAGTTTCTTTTATTTCTCGTCTCTCCCTTCTCTAGGTGTTCCAGATTTGTCTCTTTTCTCTTATTTCTTCCCTTGGGTTGCATAGTTATTCCAGTGTTGTTGATAATTCTCACTCCAATTGTCGTGCAAAAAAAAATGTACTCTTGGTAACATCTTAAAGAAGGAATACTCTCCCAACAATGTTTGAATGCAAGAACATCCACCACAAGCAAAACCTTATTCACAACAATGTAAAAATCTCCCAAATATCAAAAATCTCACTTTCTTCCTTTTTCTGCAACCGCTCATGCTAGTATCTTCTCTTCATTTCCCAAATATATAGCCTTATCTTTGATACTACTTGATCTAATGGTTAAGGAACTTGTGATCAAAGTCACACAGAAAACTAACACAACATGCAACAAAATGCAAATATATTAAATAATAACATACATTCTAGAACCGTGATCACGGAAGCTAAAACCCTTTTTCTTTGCAGCGTGTCAGTTGTCACTATGACAGTTGTAGGAGGTTCTTCCATTGAACCCCCTCCACCTCTATTACCTTCGGAAGTTTAGGCCTTCAATCTGATAGTGTCTCAATCAAAAAAAAACCTCGAAGGCCTCTATATTTGTCAAGCGACTGGAAGAAATTCCTATTGTGGCCCTTCCTCCAGAGAGTCTGATGAAAGTCGTGCTCAACTTGGCAAAGAGAGATCTAGTAGGTCAGTTCACGGGTTTGTGGCCTTCCCCTAAAACCACAGAATCCTGGGTTCAAAAGAAATGGAGTCCCTTGATCTCGAACAATGTAACTTCACATTTTCTGGGAAGGGGGTTCTTTCTGTTCGACTTCATTTCCAAAGCGGAACAAGATATGAAATTTCACAACAACCCATACTTCATGGGTCCTCGGGGTCTGTACCTCAACAGATGGACTCCTTATTTCAACCCATCAGAAGACGTCCCAACAGTTGTTTTGGTTTGGGTTCATCTGTTGAACCTTCCAGTGCACTGTTGGAACCGGGAATCCCTTCAACATATTGGGAACACTTTGGGGAATTTTATAGATCGGGCAGATCTGAAAGAGAAATATGGTTATGTGAATCTATGTTGAAGTCGATCTAGAAGTAGGGTTACCAGAAGAATTCAAGCTTATAGTAGGAAGTTGGCCGCATGTATAAAAGGTGGATTATTAACAGCGCCCTTTCAAGTTTTGGGGGTGCCATGAGTATGGCCACTTTGCAAGGAATTTCCCTAAGAAGGTATCCCCACCTGCATATAAAGAAAAGGTGAAAGGATGGCAATAGGGAAAAAAAAGAATAGGGGTTGACCTTTCTTTCCCAATATCTAAGAATGCAAATACTTTAGGGGAAACCAAAGGTCCTTCTATGGCTCCTTCACAAATCCAAGGGAACATTTTTGCAATATTGGGTACACAGCTAGAGGAGGCTCAAAAAGTAGATCCGGATACACAGAAGCAGTTTGAACCACCTCAAGGAAAACCAACCTCTCAAAAAACTTCGGTAATCGCAAATCCCGAACCTATTGTAGAACCACAACAAGGAGAGCAAACTTTAGAGGATTCAGAGGAGGAAGAAGGGGAATTTGTTGAATCCCAAATGAAAGAAAAAAAATCCACAAGAGGTCGAAGATAGATTGTGAGAAGCGGGAGGAAGCAACTTATAAAGATAAACTGCAAGGAAGGCAACCTACACTGGAAAAGATATTGTCCAAAAATCCCAGACCTACAAGGAATCAGAGCCAGGGCTCCAAAGGAGCCCAAAATCCCCCAAAAGGTAAATGATGAAGGTAGTCTCCTTGAATTGTAGGGGTCTAGGTAGTAGTTTAAAATAAAATTCAATGACAGATCTACTACGCATGGAAAACCCATATATTCTCTAATCCAGGAGACAAAAATGAAGGGGACTTCCTCCGAAGTAGTAACTTCTTTTGGAAAAAAGGACATCGTAGAGAAGTCTCATCCAGAGGTGCGTCGGGAGGTATTGGCACACTCTCAAATGAAGCAAAATTTGAATTGGTGCAAGGTTGACTGGAATATCATTGGATCTTCATGCAACTCCGACACAAGGCATCAAGAAATATGGTAAGTCTTTTTAACATTTACGTTCCTGTTAATTTTAGTGAAAATAAACAATGTTGGGATTCCATCGATGTGCTTGCACATGAGATCTGCTTAGAAAATATTATTTTGGCAGGAGACCTAAATCTTACTCTTAGCCTCAATGAAAAGGGGGGAGGGACTAGAATCAAAGATCCGGCCAAGGAATGGGTTGAGGATCTTATGCATGAATGGGGGGGGGGGGGGGGGGGGGGGGGG